>OY720025.1:13697081-14161965 GCA_963082485.1 Eudonia mercurella
GCTTTACCGGGCTTTTTTGGAGGCGACGAGAAACTTAAAGGGTTCTTCAAGCCGTGTAAAGGAATCACCGTCAGAGGTTTTCTAGAGCGGCATCACGCACTAGTGCGTGTCCCTGTGCCCTGCTAGATTCTCCGAGGGGTCAGGTCATACTTGCGTAGAACGGATATTCATTTATCAAGGAGTTTCTAGAAGTTTCTCGATTGGTGGCCAGGCACACCGCTTACACTATAGGACTCATTCGTATAAAACGACTTGTCTTTTAAACTTAGCGCTACTGCTAACTTCAAATTAATTTACCCACCATGCCTGGCTATTACAAGGAAACAATGTTAGCACAACAGTAAGCCGAATAAGGGTCAGGCTCTATATACGTGCTCAACATCTGCGCGGCGCAAGATACGTGACAGACACACTCACCTCACTCACGTAGCTACAGATAATCTTCGTTGTCTAGAGACTGAGGTACAGACACTAGATATAGATAAATATGCTTTACAACTGTATCGTTTTAACGGGTAAGATTTGATTTTGCCATTCTTCTCGAAATACAGAATAGAGAATTCAATCACTGCTAGGTAATAAGATAAACATGTTTTAAAGTACCTAATCCAAAAACACAATAATATCATAGGTAATTATAAGTCTAAACATTATTTTTAGCCGCCTCTGTGGTTTAGTGATAATGTCACCGGTTTTAGACCCAAAGGTCCTGGGTTCCAATCACCATAGGTATTACCATTGTGCTCGGTATGGTTGGTGGAAGGGCTTGTACTAAATCTGCCTGGTTAGGTACCAATTCGTATGTCATTATAAGACTTATTCTGTCAGTAACACATAAGTTTGCCAGATCCTGATTGGTTAAGAATTTCGGGTGAAGTCAGCTCATATTATGGTCGATATTACAGTTCAGTGAAATCACAAGAGTTCTCCAGAGGAGACCGCGTCGATACGCGGCAAACGTAGTGTAGAATTCCCCAGACTAGGTAGAGCGATGATCTTCGCAAGGTGGCTTGCAAGAGCTGGATGAGAGTAGCCGCAAATCGTGCTCAGTGGCGTGCACTTGGAGAGGCACCAGTCCAGCAGTGGACTAGTAGGCCTATTGATGATGATTATGATGATTAAGTGAAATGCTGTCCAATCACTTTTTCGGTGTGAAATAAAAAAAGAGAGTCCATAAAGAATTGTAAAAGCCTCACTTGCAAGTAACGCAGAGACAATTTGGTGGATGCGGCCTCGCTATCGTGTGTCCACGTGAAAGGAGGAACGCGACAATCTCGTAGTGCCCGCACTGCGCCGCCAGCAACAGCGGGGTCACGTGACCGGGGAACTCCGCGGAGTGACACGCCCCGCTGAACTCGAGCCCAGGCGACAACTTCTTCTGTGCCTCCAGTAACAGCACTAGACAATCGTGAACACAGTTAGCCTCGAAATAAGCATTAAGTTGCTTATTTATTTATTTATTTATATATTTATTTATTTATTTATTTATAAGCATGTGAGTCTGCTGGCTTACAGCTTGGGCCAAGACACCAGCAAACTAATTATTACACTAAATACTTTACAAAATTAAAATTAAAATTAATATAAATAATAATGCATTTCGGATAAAATTACGAAAATGTCAACTTATAATTACAAATGCAAAAAAGTCAAAAAAATAAAAGATAAAAAAATTACGGAAAATGTCTAATATTGCTAAATTAAATTCAAATAAATATAAATAATGTTCCATTTCTAATATACAAAAATGTCAACTTATATTACAAATTAAAAATGTCAAACATAAAAGATTAATAAACATTACTTACTTACAAACGCTACTTACAGAAACATAATAGGTATCACAGATTTAAGTGTTTTCTGACCGTGTTACATGCTACTTAACTCGAGTAACCATTATTCCTTTTTTATATAAATCGGTTATGCACAGTGCCTTCATCACACATCACACTAACGTTAAGTGTAGCGTCAGCTGGAAACAGCGAGTGTGTGTGCTCTAGATACAAAGTCCGAGCTGACGCTACATTAAGTAATGATAAGGCCAACAATGGAAGCGCATTTCACCTGGGATCCTCAACTGTTGAGGCACTGGCTATTTTATTTCTAGCTGCCGGAACGCAACAATGCTGCAAACTTTGATGTTATGGCGAAATATTTAGGTAAGATGGTGGTAGCTATCCAGGCGGGCAAACAAGCCCTACCACCAATCAAGTCGAGTGCAAACATGTACCTACAGAGGGAATCGAACCGATGACCTCAACAATGAACAAATCTATATTGTAGTTACATTATTTACTGCTTATTGCTTGCACTTTTGATTAAGTTGCAAAAGTCATGGTCATCACAGATGGATTCGCATTTCAAACTTTAAGCCTCGGCGCACACGGGCCACCGGCCACAACCACAAAACGCCGCCACCGGCATATTTCCTGTAGTTTTCATATATGACGATTTGTAGCGTGCGGGCGTCATCGTGTGCGGCAAGTCCATGTAAAATATATGAAAACTACAGGAAATAGGTCGGTGGCGGCGTTTTGTGGCTGTGGCGAGTGGCCCGTGTGCGCCGTACCTAAAACATCCCATTCCGCTGTTGAGCACAAGCCTTCACATATTTATATGAACATTAATGGAGAATTTTGCCGCAGCCTTTCTGGCGCAAAGTAGGTTGGCCCCAAATCCAAAGACAAAAGTGAAATCAAGCCAATAAGGTTATTACCCAAAATGTTGACATTATTATCTCGCACGGCCTGCAATACTGTGTCACCGATATCAATGTGAGGTTGTCCCAGCAGAAACTCCACCATTTGCACAGATCTGTTTCGCACTGCAATGTGAAGTGCCGATACGCCCTACATACATAATTAATTTAAGTGTTACCAAATATAGGAAATAAATTCGGACAGTGGTTACTAGTGTTTTGAGTGTTCCGTACCATTCAATGCATATACATTATGTATGTTAAACACTGAATTATGTATAAAAGGTTTCTATTTAAGATTGAGATAATTCTGGGATTTATTAAGATTTCTCTCTAAGTTTGCTGCAAAAAATTGTATTTTGCAATTTCCAAGAATATTCAAGACATATCAAACGGGATTGAGAAATAAGGACCCACAAATGTAAACAAGCCAACGTGCTTAAAATAAACATTTTCTTGCAAGCAATCTCGTAGCACACTTCATGGAATTAACCACAAATTTAACTTTGTCTAGCAAAACTTCCACAATTGATATCATAATAATTATTTTTCTTATTCACTCAAGCAAGCCGTTTTTGATAAAAAAGACATTGCTCCCCTAACAGACAGACAAGACGGATGGACAACAGAATGATCCTATCGGGCCGTTTATTCCATCATGAGTTAGGGAATCCTAAAAACTTTATCACTTCCATTAATACCGAGAGAAAATCGAAAACACAATTGACCTGATAGTTGATGCAGTTGATATTCAGCTTGGGGTGTTCAGTGAGATACGTTGTAAGCTCTTCAACTTTGTCATCGGCAACCAATTGAAAGTATTGAATTTCACAGGGGTTTAATTGATGTAACTGTATTTTGTTTTCCCCTTCTACATCGTTATTAGTCTGAAATTAATTTAAAAAAATTAGTACATTTTTTTAAATTTTAAATTACCACGATAGCTCAATTGGAAGAGCACCTGACCCGGAATGTCAGAAGGGTGCAGGTTCAAATCCTGCTCGTGGAAATTTTTTCAACATTTGTGTTTTTTAGTACATTTTTTTTATTTTTTATTGACACGTCATAGTAATCACATCCTGCCTGATGGTAAGCAGCCGATGCAGTCCAAAATAAAATAAAAATAATATAGCATAAAATCAAAGCGTGGATGAAAACACTAGCGCACATCAGAAAAGTCATATAAAAGTTTGATGATGCATTTTTTTACTTAACATTACTTAATAGAAAAATGTCGTAAGTAATAAATCTGCGAAATTGTGGTAGTAGTGCTCTAATAGGAAAACATAGCGAGATTATCTCCTATTATTTTGACTAAAAGGATGTCTCGGTAGCTTAGCGGTCAGAGTATTGGACCGGTAATCCAAGGGTCCTGGGTACGATTCCCGCTCAAGCTTCCTGACACAGGTTGATTTTTAGTAAAATTATATCCTGTAATTACATTATAGCATTGTGAGTGCCAAAATTAAAATAATAAAAAAGGAAAATTAGATATGGAGTTTAATATTATCGTTGTTGCAGATTCTTAAGATGATGAATTAAAAGGGTATGTTCCGATATGCCCTGCGAGCACTGTAAGGTGTGACGTCAATTTAGTATACTGCGAAGCCGTTCCTTTATAGTTAGCTATACTGGTTACAGTTTAAAACGGAACGCAGTCCAGTATACTGTCATTCATGCTGTCATCCATGTCATCATTTCTGGACGCTGTTGATCACGTGATCAAAGTACTGAGAGCACCTTACCTCGAAAATGCCAGTGCTTACAGTATAAAAATGACGACGATTTATGACGTCATATATTTCCCTAGGATACTGCGGCAGTATACTGTAAGTCCATAAAGGCCTACGCAGACCAGGACGGCACGGCAAAGCATGGCAAAGTATTTTGCCGCCGAGGGATGCCGCTGCGTCACGTCGAAGTATGCCTCGGCAACATCTGCTTAGGGATGTTCAAGTAAAAAATATATCAATATTTTCGATATATCGTAAGTAATTTGATTGTATATGACTAGTCTATAATAATAAATATTAGATAGGGATCAGGTTAATATGAGTTAAAACAGCTAGGCTGAAGAAACAAATCAACTTTATTTATTTATAAATCCCAGTATTTTTTCTAACTTTATTTATAAATCCAGTAATTTTTGTCTAGACCTTGCAAAAACAAAATTTTATTTACTTATTTGGCTTGCCTGCTTCTCTGCTGAGGTAAAACCTGCGCGGCTTTTGAGATAAGTCATTCTGATGGAACAGAGCTTGCTACCTTTCAAATATTTGAATACTACTTTGTATAACTTTTTTTGAGACTCGAGTTCTTTACAACACTACCTTCGACACGTCACGGGCGTGCGCCGGCATCCTTCAGCATGCTTTTGCCTACCGCAGTACGCCACGGCATGCCGCGGCATCCCGCCGCGGGAACCTGTGGCATCGATGCATGAGAATTTATGTCTTATTTATATTTCGATATGTTTGAATGTCCATTGGTAAACATTTTAATCCTTTGCAATACCGTCCCAATCTGCGTTGCCCTTAACGTAACAAATTTCTCACCAGTAAGAGCACTGGACAGTGCTCGCAGTTTACATCGGAACATACCCTAAAACTATACTGATTAAAAGAGTTACCGCATCTAAAGGATGGTATTCTATTTTGCTGTTTTTGGTCACTTTCCGCTTAGAATCTGTATTTTTACTGCATCTTGGTTTGTAAACGGTACTATCTTCATTAACGTGTTGATAAAAAGAATGCATCTGAAATTATTATGAAAATAGGTTTAGATGAACTTAAGGTCAAGTGGTTAAGACCACCGGTATGGACACAGACACAGAGGTCCCCGGGTTCGATGCTCAGTTGGGGAAGTATACATATTTGTACTCGGTTTGCTTGGTGGAAAGTCCGCCTGGCTAGCTTCCACCTTAGCCAAGTATGTCGTTATAACACAACTGTAGTAGAATAATAATAAGGAAGAAGAAGAAGAAGGAGAAGGATAAGCTCAGTAAGTACCTTTTGGCTCACGAGGTTACCGCCATGTGGGATGTGGATTCAACCACTATTGTACCGATAGTCGTTTCGGCAAACGGTCTTTTAGCCAAGAGCCTCGATCAACACCTAGAGAGGCACTCGCCGAAAGGTTGGGTCAAGGGTCAGATGCAAAAGGCAGTACTCCTTGACACGGCACGTATTGTCAGGAGGTTCCTCACTCTGCAGCCATAATCACCGATAGCTTGGGTCTATCCCCGCTGCCGGTGGCAACCTATGTTACGTTTTTTATAATATTTTATATTGTAAATATGTTTTTATATAAAATATTGCAAAAATTTCTTAAGATGATATATGTTTAATAAAGAGAATAGTAATAATAATGTTGAAAAATAAATAAATGAAATAATAATAATAATAAAATCTTTATTTGGACACATTATTGTGTCTGGTCAGTCCCTCGGTGGTTGAGGATTCCGGATAAAGTGCGCTTATACGTTCGGCCTTATTATCATCAGGTGAGATGAAGGCCGAATGCTAACCAGTCGTATGCTGTTAATACAGACACAATTGAATTTTAATTGTTGTACGAAAGTTTAATCAATTAGGTAAGAAGATTTTTATCTAGAATACTAGCCCTCGCCCATGGCTCTGCCCGTGTTAAATTCGGTCCACCACAAGTCTTTACTGAGTGTTCTCGCGCGGGAAAATTGTATTCGAGCGGCTAAAATATACAGACACCGACAGAATTAGCGGAACATAAAAAAAGGGAGAATATTAAATAGTTAATTTTATTTATAAACAAATAATAATTAAACATGAAACAACAATTAAATAAACATGTTCTGACACAAGTTTGCATTGCAACACGATACTTAAGATTTAATGAAAAAAAAATGCATTTTTCTTAAATTTCGTAATGACAGAGAAACAGTTGAAAATTTAAGGTCTTGTGACGGTTTACAATTAATTAAATGAATATTTAATATCGAGTTTTTTCCCCCCGTGCTCTGATAAAGGACATGCTGCGGATGATGCTGTCAATGATTTCTTGGGGCAACCTCTGCCATTTTTCAAGTAATGCGTTTCGCAACTCGCCCAGATTGTTGGGAGGTGGCATTCTTGTTTTGACACTCCTCTTCAGCAAGTCTTAAACGTGTTCAATTGGATTCATATCCGGGGACCGTGCTGGCCACTCCATCACCGTTACACCAACATGGTTTAGGTATGCCTGTACTGTGCGAGCACTGTGAGCCCGAGCATTATCCTGCATTAGAATGAAGTCGTTGCCAATAAAGGGGGTAAATGGCACTACATGTTCTTCTAAAATCTCTGTGATATACCGATCAGCAGTCAGATTCCCGCCGTCGACTACCATCAACTCTGTGCGATCTTCTAAACATATTCCTCCCCAGACCATAATTGAGCCGTCGCCATATGCTACTGTATTTTCAAAATTAGACTGGATATAACGCTCTCCTTTGCGTCTCCATACTCGCTGCCTTCCATCAATCTGATTTAACAGAATTCTGCATTCATCAGTAAAAAGAACCTGTCTCCACTCGCCGAAGTCCTAATGACAATGTTCACGGGCAAAGTATAGTCGGTTTCTGCGGTGGTATCTCTCAAGTTTTTACTTTGGCGGGCACAAATGAGCCAATACCGACTTCGAATCTTCTGCGAACTGTCCGTTCACTCACTCTTACTCCTCGAAACTCGTCCAATACATTTCGGGCCTGCACCGCCGTTAGTCTTGTGTTCCGACGAACTTGAAGTTGTAGAAAACAGTTATCTCTCCTTCAAGTACACCTTTTCGTGCCTTGTCCTCTCCTCCTCACTAGAGAATTCGTCAATCTGTACCGTTGGATGCTACGATGAATCGTTGATAACGATCGACGAAGTCTTATGGTAATCGATCTGTAGGATTGACCATTTCTTCTCATTTCATCTGCCCTAACGAATTCTGATAGCGTTAAATCAGGCATGCTTAGATGCTCATAACTGATCAATAAGAGAGAAAACACAAAATTCTCATAAAACTACAATACAATGTTTTTCAAATGAAATTTACGAACTTTACGAAATCTAGAGAAATAGAGATGTATGAATGAAAAATTAAAATAAAAGAATGAAAAAAATGACTGTCGACTAATGTTCCATTTTCAAATTAGACTTAATATTAAAAAAAAGTAATGTAACCGGCCAGTGTTACGAAAAAAATACATTAATTATCCCTTTTTTATGTTCCGCTAATTCTGTCGGTGTGTGTAGTTCTCGGCACTCCCAGAGTCTGTGCTCTTCAACTATATTTGTGCTGTATTATGTGCAAAAATCATATAGATCCGTTGTTCAGTTCTTTTTTACATAAAAGAAGTACAAGCAAACACACTTTTGCATAAGTAATTTCCTATGTTAAGGGAAATAAATATTGCCTATTTACGTTTTATTTCTTCGTTTTTATTGTGCCTCGAAAGACATGTAATGACGTTTGTCCATTAGTCCTCAGTGAGCTCAAGACAGTCGTAGAACACGAGTACACGCTTACACGCGCCCGGTTTACACGCGCGGCGTACCAGGTACAAACATGTGCCAGCCCCCCAATTCTGCTAATTATTTTGATCTGAAACGAATCTGGAACGCTATAGTTTCAACGTTTATTATTCTGCTAACAACGAAACTATAAAGTTAATTTCGTAGTTAGCAGAATACGAGTAAGCTATAGTTTCAACATTTTCGTATTCTGCTAACTACTAAACTATAGAGTTGATTTCGTAGATAGAAGAATAGCGAAAACGTTAAAACTGTAGCGTTTCAGAACCGTTTCAGATCACAATAAATAGCAGAATTGGGGGGCTGGGCGCTTTTCTCCACCTCCACGATGCCCTCGGGTTGTTACGATGCAATCCGAGCGCCGCGGAAAATGAAGTAGGGGGTAGGATATGAACAGGCCACGGTTGGAAACCTTAATTTTTCACAGCCCTGTGATAACCCCAGCTATTGTTCATGTGATAAGGCCTTAAGAACAGTAATCGGACGCTAAGACTATCACTAGCTCATTTTATGACCCACTGGTGGGTCCGAGCCTTTCCTATGGATGGATATGTAGAACGGACCATAAACCACCACGCAGGCCTAGTGTGAATTGGTGGTTGATAAAGACTACTAATGCCTACTACTACGTGCCTTCCGAAGCACGAAAGAGCTCGAGGTGATAAATTTCTGGTCAACCATCCGATGACCGGCCTTTGCGAAAGTTGCTTAACCTTAGCAATCGCTAACCGGGCGCGTTAACCACCCATAGAACTCCTTAAAGTCTTATGATGATAATATGTAAGACAAGCTGTGCCCCGCGGTTTCACCCGCGTTATTTCCCGTTTTTGCAACATTTTTCATTGCTGCTCTACTCTTATTAGTCACAGCGTAATGTTATATAGCCTATAGCCTTTCTCAATAAGTGGACTATTTACACTAAAATTATTTTTCAATTCGAACCAGTAGTTCCTGAGATTAGCGCGTTCAAACAAACAAATAAACAAACTCTTCAGCTTTATAATATTAAGTATAGATTAGTTAGATTATTTACCACCATTTTCTCCCTGCATGCTATCTTATCTCTATCCTTAGGTGTGCTTGGCAAGCTAATGTTCTGTATAGAATCAGTTTGGTTGGACTTGGGTGATCTCATGCCTTGCCCATGAGAATACATCTGTAAATAACGTTGCGAATGCTCAGTTTGGTATTGTAACCCACGTAATTGGGTGGGTCAAAACTGTTTGTTGTTCAAAAAAAGGTAGAAACGTCTAAATCGAGATATTTGGTGTCAGTGGGCGCATACAACAATAAAATGGAATGGTTTTGTCATCAGATTTATTTATAACAGTGAGGAAAATGACGTTATAGACCTATCGAGATACAATCAAAGAGATTTAATATAGTAGGTAAGTAGTTAAATGTCTTTGGATACAATAAAGTGTTTAAACAGTTTAAATGTTAATATGGAAATAACTAGTATTAGAAAGTAAATAATAAATTACAAACCTTTAGAAACTGGTACTCGTGAGAGAATATTTTACTTAGTCTTTTCTACTTTTATGTATTTTAGTTAAGTACACTATTTCAGTACTTTTTACAATTTAAGTTATTAGCTTAAAGTAAACAGAGTATCATTTAGCATACAATAGGTATGTCTAATTAACTTTAAGCAATCTAGTTTTAACTTACTTTGTGAAAATCCTTGACTATGTTTTACAAAGAGTAAATGTCACGGCATGTTGTCACAACAACGTCAATTTCACAGACCAATCATTTTCAACTGCCAGTAGATATGTAGGTTTTGTTGGTAGGCTTTACTACTTTAAATAATAAATAATGTAAAGAGTAAGGAAATAGCCTTTATACTGTCTAATGCTAGGCAAAGGCTTCCATCATTAAAATGAAGTCATCGCTGGTAACGGATGGGTAGTAGCTTAATCACAATACTCGACAAATGCAGGTTTTACCATTGAAAATGGTTATCAGATGCAAATCGCCTGAGACGTATATTTGGCCATAGCTCCGAGGATTTTGAGATAATCGAGATGGAAATAGTACCAAGAGTTGAGGAATTTATTGAGACACGTGTAAGCGTTTGAATTTTGAAAATCGGCTGGAAACTTTTTTTGGAATTTTTAAAAATGTAAAAAAAAATCGGGTTTTTTGGGGGATGTTTGTATTACTAAATTGTAAAAATTAAAAAAAAAACCGACTTAAGAAAAAATTAACTAAAGGGTCCTAGGGTATTAGTTTAGCTACAAAATGGCAAAAAAATTTTGAAAATCGATTAATAATTGTGAGGTGTTAGATTTGGTATTGTAGAAAAACGGGTATTTTCGTATATAAAAAGTGATGTAGCTTCTTTGATTATTGACCGATCGTCATAGTAATGGTGTTAAAAGATGCGGATGCAGGCGAAAAGTGCATTCAAGTTGGAATTGTGTTATTTAAATAAAAATGTTTTTATTCGTAAATTGTTGTATTCATTTTCAATGCTCCGATTCTTGCGGGGACTGCGAAATCTGTGAATTTTTGATCATAAACCCCTATCAATTATTGAATAAACCCAGTGTTCGACACCAGTTTTTTAGCCAAAAAATAATACATAGTTTTTTGAAAATTTACTGGATGCCACCCAGGAAGCAGGTGGTATGTACCCAATTGTTGCTAAAATAAAAAAATTGTTGCTGACTCCTATGATTGAAGGAAAAAAGTGTTGACCACTAGTACCACTACTATGTATTCTGTGCCACTACCGTAGTCACACTATTTCACATCACACTAATCACACTAATATTATAAATGCGAAAGTTTGTGTGTATGTGTGTGTGTATATATTTGTTGCTTCTTCACGCTGCAACGGATGAATGGATTTGAATGAAATTCGGCATACAGATAGTTTATAACTTGGATTAACACATAGGATTACTTTTTATCCCGATATTCCCGCGGGAACGGGAACCACGCGGGTGAAACTGAAGGTGGCCGCTAGTATGTGAATAAAAAAAGGTTTTCAGTTGTAGTGTTTATTAATTGTGCCATAATATGTGTAAGTATGTGTAATGTGTGTTCATAAAAAACGTTTATAAAAAAAAATCAAAGGTACAAGAATGTTGTATAGATTACATTTACATTTTACATTAGATACAATTATAAAATAAACTGTTAAAAGTTTAAACTTAATACGGTGCGTGTTTCTTAAGACTGAACTGCCATTTACTTCTTGTTGAACATCGTGTAGAGTAGAGCAAAATATGAATAAGACCTCGTCAGGATCTGAAAAAGAGAAAATAGAGGTATAAAATCAAAACATAGTCTTTGATTAGCTAGGTCCATATGAATATGCGTTAGCATCCCTACTAAGTCAGTGATATCAATATGCTGCTAAGACGAATCAATCATTTATTTGTAATATTCCATGATTTTAGAATATTGACTTTAAAAAATATGATAGTGCTTGTTTTGTCTAATATTGACAAATTAAATTGCTTCTACCAACTTGACGTGTACACATAATTAATAGAAAAGCTAATACACTTGTGCTAAGAGTGTGTTCAAGTCGGTAGGTAGTCAGGTGTGTCCAATGTGTCTTGTGTTTGGGGACTGAACCACGACTTGTCGCTTTCAACGACTCGCAGGCAAGTCACAAGAGTTCTTATAGAACGCATAGATAGAGAATGTTACTATATAAAAACACATGGGAGTAATTTGTTACGATATTTCAAAAAATTAGTAACACTTTTAAATTAATAAAAAAAACCGGCCTAGTGCGTGTCGGGTCATGCGCAGTGTAGGGTTTCGTAGCCCATCTCAATAATGCGTATTTTTTTAAATGGCTCATATACTTAAATGTAGATACTACCGGTTTCGCATACCTGATAACGTTATTTAAGTAGTTCCCAATGAGGAATTTGTAATGCGCCAAGTACATTTTATAAGTTGGTTGACTGTTACTCGTAAACTTTTAAAGCCTATAAACAGATGCCTCAATCAAAAAACTGTTTTTACAAACCCGCAATATTTTTGAAATTGCTATACAACGACACAAAAAAAAATACATCCTACCTAAAAAAAAACAAAAGAAAACATTTTACTTCACCACTTTGTCGGCGTGATTAATATGTATATCCATGCCAAATTACAGCTTTTTAGTACTAAGAGTCTATGAACTAGGTTGGGAACAGACAGATACAGACGGACATGGCGAAACTATAGGGTTTCTTGTTGATTACGAAACCCTAAAAAACTGCTATAAAATTACAACAGTCATCTTCATAAGAAAAAAAGTCCTGACTGACTGAAAAACGGTTAACATAGCATATACATATATATATATAAATATAAATATATGAAACAACATCACATACATTGTTCTGATCCCAAGGTAAGTAGCTAAAGCACTCGTTTCATGGACCCGACACAATATCGAAAAGTTCGTTTTCGACATTGTCCCAACCGGGAATCGAACCCACCTCAAAGTTAGCGCCGCCCAAAGTCCGGTGTGCAAGCCACTCAGCTAATAGGGGTCAGTAACTGATTTTAGTATTTAGCAACAATTTAATAGGTACAGACCACCTAAGGACACTTCCCAGCTGTCATCCCATACAATTTCAATGGTAATCTATCTATCTATCTATGTTTATATATCATCATCATCATCATCATCATCTCAGCCAAAAGACGTCCACTGCTGGACAAAGGCCTCCCCCAAGGATGTGAGGGGTATTTGCCGTAATCGCCACGCTTGGCAGGCGGGTTGGCGATCGCAGTAGGTTGAGGGTAACCTCAGAGAGATGCTGCTGCCCATCCTCTGGAATGGTCCTTTAGTCGGCTCTTACGACACTCACGGGAAGAGATGGGGTGGTACAATTCTTTATCCCCGGCACCACACAGGGTTGTTTATATATATGTTTATATATATAAATGAGAAATAATAATTGATCCACAAAAAAATTGTAGGCTAGCACCTAAAATGCTAAGTTAGCATCTAAATAGTAGTTTAGGTGCTAACTTAATATTTTTGTGGGTTTGGTTAGGTTAGTTTGGTGATCGATTAAATACAACCCTATATAAATCGTCTGTGCGTGCTTGTGTATGAAATTGAACTCCTTCTAAACGGCTGGACCGATTTGAATGAAATTTTCTGTGTGTGTGTCAAGTGGATTCGAGAATGGTTTAGATTTTCAATTGGACCCGGTAGGTGGCGCTTACTATAGGGGTTCATCATGGGATACCGGTGTTCTTAAGCGGACGAATGATTTGTTTGTTTTGTTGTCATGGAAACTGTCCAAGCGGTACGAAGTCCGCCGGTCAGCTAGTTCTGTATATATTCTATGTTTATGTTTGTATTTTGGCGGCAAAAGTTGTGTCGAGTTAAAGTGTCAAGCAATGGTGCCATTACCCTAGAGGACTAAGATCAAAAGCTTACCGCTGAATAAGTCACGAGAGAAATGTTGGTGAATCCCATTGCAGTAAATGCTACAGGCTTTTGGGCCCTGTAAAAAAATAAAGTAAATAGAACAGTTGCGTATTTACGCTTTTAACTATTATAGAGATAAAATTTATATAATATGCCCTGCGGTTTCACCCGCGTTAATTAGCGACTGTTCCACTCCTATTAATCATAGCGTGATGTCATATAGCCTATAGCCTTCCTCAATAAATGGACTATTCAACACAAAAAGAATTTTTCATTTCGAACCAGTAGTTCCTGAGATTAGCGCGTTCAAACAAACAAACAAACAAACAAACAAACAAACTCTTCAGCTTTATAATATTAGTATAGATGTGTTAAAAATATTGACAATTAGAGTGGTTGGGGTGTCAACCATTCTGGTATAATATATGGGTTTTACTAATATACAGAGTATAAGCTTGGTATAGATATTCCGTTTTTTATTGTTCATTTCAAATAGAGTAAATGAGACAAAACACGAAATAACTATTTGAATCTTATACCACAAAATAAGGAGACTGCAGAAAGAGTATAATACGCTTGATCAATCAATGCACACATAGACCCTCTACCCTCTCACCGACACAGAATCTCGAAACAGCTCTGAATAGAACAGTTCGAGCGCAGCTTTTGCGAGATTTCCTGCCCGTGAGAAGTCGTTGTCTCCTTACTTTGTGCTTATACTCCGTTTAAGTATTGGTTTTTTTAGACCTTTGAATTAGAAACAGCAAAGCACGCCGACAGCGCGGGCTGGTGCGAAACCATCTACTGTTGTATGCTGCAGCTGACACCTTCGTGTTCTAAAACATAATAATAATTACTAGTGGTCGCATAGTGGTTGAATTTTAACCGTAGTTCACAAAATACACAATGTGTTATGTGATGTAACACATATTAAAATTTTTATCATTAGAGTAATTATTAACGGTATTTTTACCATGTTCAATATATGTGGGTATCCGATGATATTTCGACACAGTTGCATGCGCCATGATCACGGAATCCCGTGAAGAAACATGTTAAGAATCCCGTTAATAATTACTCTAATGCAAGGACCATGATAGTTTTAATAGTTACTTATATAATTTTTATCTTTCGTGATTTCTTCTCCATTTAAACCTTTACTAAACCAAATTTCACACTGCTCCGTGCGCGCAATGTTCTTTAAAAGGGGTATGGTTCTCGCTTCACGTATTAGTATATACAGGTCGACTTTTTAATCACCATCAAAACCTTCTGAGATGACTCCCGTGATACAAACGAACAACTCTTTCTATTGGACCAACTCCCTAACTCGAAAAGAAAATCAGCTGTTCCATACATTTTGGTCAAACGAATATTGATGTTTTGTATGGAACAGCTGATTTTTTTTTCGAGTTAGGAAGTTGGTCCAATAGTAAAAGTTGTTCGTTTGTATCACGGGAGTCATCTCAGAAGGTTTGGATGGTGATAAAAAAGTCGACCTGTATATTGTTGCCTGTATTATGTCAAAGACAAAGACTTCCGCCATTATCAATATCAATTCATCGCAACAATTGATAGGAATTGGCTTAATCACCAAGTTTGCCAAATGCGGGTTGGTGATTACAAACCCGGGCTATCCAAAAAAACGAAAGTTGCTAACCGCATGAAAGATGTCATCGGCATACCAGCACAACATTCCGATTTGAATAAGCGCCGACCCCAAAAATAGCTTGTTGCTGACTGCCATGAAAGGTTCAAGCAACTGAAACATGACAACACAAATATGCATATTACATAATATAGATCCAATTACACTACTAGGCATGGAAGTATAAAAACATAAGCTTCAGAATAGGCAACGCGGCTGTGTTTTGCGCGCGAGTGTACTTATCATTGGTGTTGCATGTGTTCGAAACATTCCATCAGGGTCTGGATTATGCTACTAAAGAGTCCACAACCGTGTCTCTATGACATGGTTTTGTCAATTTGGCCCATAGCTTAATGTATTTTTGAGGCGTATTTTTGAGTGTTTTTAAAGCGTTAGAAAAAGTTTCTCAAGACGACGACGTGATCGAAACGTGATCGAAATTCTTCTAATTTGCCCATAGGTTGAGACGTTATTGAACTAGCAGACTTGATTGTTATATAGGTATGCTCTACGTCCGATTGCCGGCTAAGTAACTAACATAAAGAAATGAGAAAACTAGCACCTACCACTATAGTAAAGACAACGCAACAGATGTTAACGGAGCTGAGAACAATGTTGACAAGGTTGGACGGCGAAAACGCACCTTCTAAATCATTGCAGTATCTGTAAAAGAAAATACCAACTATTTGTTTGTTCTAATAGTATATTTAATCGTAAATTTAAGTAGGGAGTATACCATGTTGAAATGAAACTACTTTTACGGATCTACTCGCGTTTATTTTATAGGTACTAGTTTAATTTAATGTTTGTCCTGATGTTTTGAACCCTTTGCAGGGTCCGTGGTCACAAGGAGACTGGAGTGTCTCATAGTTGGTAGCTTGTTTACTCTTATTTTAATAAAATAAACGCGAGTAGATTCGTAAAAAGTTTCATTCCAATTTGTAGTGTTCGCGTAAACTTTAGAAAACAATATGTGATCCAATACGGACTGGAAATAGCTAACAAAGTGCATCGGTTGGAACATCTGAAAAGAAAACGTGCAAGTAAAATTACATCTTTGAATTTCTTGAAGAGATGTCGCGACCAAGGTTTCATCCCAGCGTGTGCCCAAGAAAGATAAACGCGGGAGCGCCAAGATCTTACAACAGGCCAGCCGAAAATTGCAAAAACAACAATAAAACCTAGTAAGAATCCCTATAGTAATTACTCTATTCAATGTGTAGTGTTCGCGTAAACTTTATAAACAATATATTACCATGTTACTACTCGTATAAGTATGGCAACTGTAAGCAAGCTTGAGTGAATTGTGACTTTGGAAACGGTGGTACGAGAGCCGAGCGTAAACTCAACTAAAGTGGAGGGTAGTTTTTCTGCTCATAAATGTCTACCCTCGTAACTCTACTATATCCGTGATCATGGCGCATACGACTGTGCCGAAATATCATAGACTCAGAGACAGCAAAACATGCTAATAAATTCGCTAATAATTATTTAAGTACCTGGATGACCGGTATTTTATTACGGATAAAACGACGTTTTCTAAAAATGAAACCTAGCTAGATCGATTTATCGCCTCCGAAACGATTTTCATGAAATTTAGTGCCGTTTCCGAGATTCAGATTATATATATATATATATACATTAGATAATAGTGATCTTGATAGTTAAAAGAGTTTTATTCGTAATGGATAACAATTTTGTCTTTGAGAATTTGCTCTTTGTATGAGAGAAAAATTGCAACATTGATGAGGTTGCAATTTTTCTCTCACACAAAGAGCTGTAAGACCTGATGAGCCTCTGATGCAGCTTGATGCTGGCCGTGATGTCGCTGTAGTCCTGCTCCTCGGTCAGCTCGGCCACCGCCAGCGTCTCCAGCCGCCGGTGCAGTAGCCGCAGCAGCAGGCCGATGTGGCTTGCCATTCCGGAGAATAGGAGGTCAGTGCTCACCATTATCCAGACGCAGGTCTGTCCTGAATATACCAGAATGTTCTTGAGTAGTCATTAACAGCTGCTGTATTAGATATTATTTTCTAAACTTAACACTAGTATTAATTACACAAATAGAAAGTAGTTATAAGCCTATATACTGACGAAAGTAGTTAAAAACCAATATACAGCCTCACAGCTGGACAGGGACCTTCATCGTGGAAATTAAGTCGTCGTCGCAAAAAATTATGGGTTCTGGCTTAATTACCACGCTTACCAAATTAAGGTTGATGATTACATAAGCTACTTATTAAACAATATCGTAAAATTCGTAATACTTTTAGCCCATCCTAAGATTTGAACCTAGGCCTTCAGATTTCGGGCCGAGAACTTGTTCATTGTCAGGGAGGCATGACATATTTTTATTTATTTATTCTTAAACCTTTATTTAGTGATCCCTGTCGAGCAGAATCATAGTTTTATGTATGTATACATTTTTATTTCGTTATTTTCGATTTCTCATATTTATTTATAATATCGTCACTTTTATGTAATGTTATCGAAGCTTGGTAGTAAAGTCGTCGTGATATCAATTATGATGGTGAAGCAAAAGCTGAGAGATATGTACTCGTATTAGAAAGCGCTTTGCTTTTTTCATTTTTGGTCAATCAGTTCCGAACATTTCTGTAAATTATATATTTCGTAATCTCCTTTAGAAACTAAATGCAATAACGATAGATAAATAAGACATAATAACATTAATATAAAAAATATAAAATATTAGACAACATCACATACATTGTTCTGATCCCAAGGTAAGTAGCTAAAGCACTCGTTTTATGGAAATCAGAAACAACAACGGTACCACAACCACCCAGAGCCGACACAAAATCGAAAAGTTCGTTTTAGACATTGACCCGACCGAGAATCGAACCCGGGACCTCAGAGTTAGCGCCGCCTAAAGTCCGGCGTGCAAGCCACTCGGCTACATAGGTATTTTATTACAAGAGTTAGTATAAACTACTTGAGCTGAGCCAATTGTTTTGCAATACACATTATTAAAATGCCTCGCGTCTAAAAGCTAGAGAACAAACATGGCCGAATAGTGAAGTAGACTACCTAATTGTTACTTAGCACTTTGGTACAAAGTCAACAGTTACTCCAGACGGCGAATGATAGTGGTTTAAGATAATTGCATATCATTTACTTTCACAATATACATCTGTGCCAATAAACAAACATCTGTTTTAGTGATGTTCAATTGGTGCTATGTGTTTTGGGTTGCGTGTTGTTAATTACTATAGCCTGGGACTCTATACACGATTATAATAGGTCTAGATTTAGCACGCAGCTTCGGTTCGTGAAATTCGGTCTGTCACAAAAGCTTTTGAAAAAAAATTAATATATAATAACTGATTTGTATTGTTATTAATCAGTCTTGTATGTCATTGTATAATTTTAAAAGTTGCAAACTTTGTTAACTATTCGTTTATCAATTTGTAGTGTGATTTGTGACGGAAAGTGTTCCTCTATGATAGTGCGAGCATTTTCCAATTTTCAACTCAGTTAAAGAAAGGGAGAAAGAAATATCCGGGTTCTTTTCGGTACTCTCTCCGTCTCTTACTCTTACTTACGAAGTGATAAAAACTTTAATAAAAACCCAAATGTTGCGACAAATTAATGAGAAAACTTTAAATATAATTTTACCTAAATAGCGTACGTAACTGACCGGCTAATATCTCAAAAATGTATACAACAATGTGTGCGATCGGCTGCCGTTTGTCGAACGGGTACCAGGAGACCCACACGTAGCCCATGGGCGCCTCCTGACCCTGCAGCTTCTTGAAGAAGTAGACCCCGATCGGGGTCACGTTGTAGAACCAAACACCTAGAATGTTCACTGCGAAATACCCTAAGAAATAACAAGAGGTTAGTAGGAATTCACACGAGTTCGTAGTTTAGTAAATCTCACAGACAATCGCTCCATTCTGCTATATTAAAATGGTAATGTACTTCTTAAGTATTTTTTACTTATTAATAATATTAATTATTAATTAGCTAATTAATTTATATTAATAATATATATCTATAGATACTACTCGTACATTTGAGCAAAAACAGATCAATTGAATGTTTTTTCTTAAGATAAAGCTTTAAAATAAAGGCGCCCGTGTGTATTACATATACCTACACTTCTACGTAATGAGATGTATGTTTCATATTGTTGATTAATAATTAGTTAACAAAAGCACATAATCACTATAACATACATCGATGGGCGATACGTAAGGCAGCAAGGCTTTTGTTCTTGATGAGCTGCCCCTCCTCTTCCAATGGAGGCATCGGCCATATCTCTGCGAGCTCAGAAATCAATTGTTTGAACACATTCCTTTTGTACCACAAGACGAACACCTTAGCAATACCTGGAAGCAATGTGAGAAACGTAGTCTACTTTAAAGATCACGTAATCTTTTTTATAGCCCGATCTGTAGACAAGAGCAGAAACAAAGAATGTTCTGCCAAAAAAATGCACTTGTTTTTTTCGAATTGTAGAATAAAAACAATGAAACTTAAACTTACTAAGGGCGCCGTAGCCGAAGGTATGAAAAAGCGGCACAACATCTTCAACGCGAGGCGAATCAGCCAAAGTCAAGCCTATATAAACTATCTCGCTAAATACGTGATAGCAGATGGTGCACACAGACAGCGCGAACATCAACTTCTCGCGGAAGTAAGCCGAACCACTTTTAGGGTCCTCAAAAGAAATGCCGATGCGTCTCATGCAAAAAGTGCTAAGAATCAGTGATTCTGCTATTTCACGTTTCGCTTCAGCGAGTGTTTCTTCCGACATTGTTGACCTTAATCTTCGCAGAACTGATACAAGTAGGTTAAAACAAAAAGGTTTTCTTCTTTTACTCTCAATCAATTATTTAAAGAGTATTTAAATTATTGTTTAAACATTTATTTAGCTTGAACCAGCGGTGTTTCTCCATTCCGCGATAAAAGCAAATGAAACTTACGAGTCACACTAAGAATACCTTTTAGCTGTGGAATAAATATTTAATAATTTTGTGTCTAATGATATGGAGATATTGGTAAAGTTTAGAAACTTTAAAGTTCTACTGACAAGTTGATCAAGTAAAGAGATACAGGCAGTAGTTAACGCGTCAGTGCCTACTTAAAATTTTAACGGAAATGGTGAAAGTTTGAAGTAAATAATGTTCGAAGAATTTTTTTGTTTTAACTGCACTTTCAACTATGATTTTAATATACGCTGATCAATATTATACATGCAATAAATATAACGTTTAGCACTTGTTTGTTTTCGTTAATGACTTTATACATATACCTATTTGGTAGCTATTTAAGTGAGTACATTTATAGTCTGTGATAATGAAGCAAGATTAAACATTTTTTCAAATTAAAAAAAATATATGCTTTAGTGCATTAACTTTCTTATAGATTAATTATCATTTAACGTTATGAAATACCAAGAATATTGAATTACATAAACCACACAATCCAATTACATTGTCAAAGTATTACTCCGACGCTTTTTTGTTTTATCTTCCCGTGAGCTTTGTGTGAAGCCATTAATTCAGCGCCAAGACAAAGGTATGTAGCCGTAAGCTTCTTACTCAATATGTTGAATACGATATCTCTTAACGTGTACCGTAATGAGATAAGTCTCATAGGTTTCATGGCGTGCCTTGATTGAATCGACTCCGTACATTGTTAAGGTACAGTTGCTCGGTTACAAACACGCGACGTGTTCAATTAATAGGCAATAGATGGGAATCGATGCACGGACTTATTGGTATAGTGTACACGATAAACTAATATACAATTATCATGCGCGACGCGGGAACATTAGGGTATGAACGAACAAAGACAATCGACGCGGTTATTTGTACATTCACACCTAAAAAGTGAATTGTGAGTTGGTAAGAAGTTAATTATGCAAATTCTTATATTTCAAACACAGACTGTGTTTTTTTTACAAGTTAATAGTAAATTAATGAGTAGGTAACCACATCAAGCATATTAATGCTTGATGTGGTTACTTTTAAGGAAAGGGGTTGTGTTGTTTTGCATCAAAAGTTTCTAGTTAATATTGCAGAATTGTTATTTGTTTTCGATGATGATTTTTCTGTACTTGGTACTATTTCTAATTACACTATACTAATCATGAATACCAACTCGTACTGGTAGTGGGTTATTGCTCAAGCATCCTATGTGTAATTGTTTAATTGGGTCGATGTTTTTAGGCTGGATGATGAAGCATGAATGAAATGAAAGTTTCTAGTTAACATTATAGAATACTTATACATTTTTCTATACATAATCTGACTTCGATGCGGGTAGTAAGACAGATTTAACTAACTTTGGAAGAGCGTAGGTCTTCAGAAAAAACATTTAAGTGTTGGTTCGCCATACTGGTCACCGGTGACCAACATAAACAATTTAATTTTTTTATGTGTATGTTTAGGTTAATAGAGTAGTCGCTTTTGTTGATCCTGGCTATCGGGTCGCCTATGTAAATTCGAAAGCCATCCGATCGATTTATATTTCAACGAACACCATTGAGCGATTGCTCCATAGAACTGTGCCTCAATACTACGAAGTTTTAAATACCCGATGTGTCAATTCATCGAAAAACCAACTTACCGATGCTTTTTGCAGCGACAATTACATGACGGGGTTAAATTGTCCAACATTCTAAGTAAATATGTAGGCATCAACTTAAGGATACTGTTAAGTATTAAGAGAGACAAATTGCAAATGGACAAAAATAATAACAGAATGGTACCTTAGGGACGGCAAAATAAGAAAAGGGCGACAAACGAAACGCTGGGAAGATGACCTCAAAAAAGTTGCTGGTCCAAAATAAGTCCAAAATGGATGAGGATGGCGAGAGACAGAAAGAGATGGAAGTCTTTAGAGGAGGCCTTTGTCGAAGGATAAGCTGTTGTTGGGAACGACATCGGTCGTCAAAGTTAACGTTTTTTTATATTATGTTTAGTTTAACTATATTCCACAAAAATTTAGAAAAAACACATTGTAAATAGCAATAAAGGCTTATATTATATAATTACTGTACACCAAACTTACCATCATTAATAGCTGTCATCAACATACACTATGAAACGCGCATGCTTAGATCGCGCATGTCACTAAAAGTAGTGATTGCTTTGCCTACGACGAAAACTAAACATTGTTGAGTTTTGTTAATTTTATTGAAACATAATTCGATTAGAAAGTATGAATTCCAAATTTAATCCGCTTACACTTGCTACTTTCAATACAATAAATGACTTTTTAATTATAATAGAAAAAAGTGTTGACAAGACACGACGAGCAAACGAGACACGAAACAAATTTACACGAGCGGCATTCGAACTTGCACCTTCTAGGAATCCGGGCCAGCACCTACCATTAACACAGAATAACTAATGGTACGAGTACTACCCATTAGGTTCTGGTGGTTGTATTTGATGTCGATGACGTATTAGTTATTGACATTAACAAGGTTACGTCATGTTAAAAACCTTAATAGATAAACGTTATCAGCACGTTTAAAAATCTGTTAAATTAGAAATATGTTTGATTGCTAATAATTGTAATTATAACTCGTTAACAACCACCTATCTGCTCACTGACGTCATTGCAGTACACATATTCATTTCCTACTTACAAATAGCAGCTCATAGCCACAATAATGAAAGCAGAACCGGTACAGTTGATTGAACTTGCATATGACCGCTGTATAAATGACGGCTAGATGTTGACAGTGTCAATAAGTGTGCTCGGGTTGCCTTGACCCTGTTCTAAAGTATGTCTAACTGCATTTGTATGCTGCTTTTTGGGACGGAATCGGTCATAATGTGTACGAAACATCGTTCAGCCTTTTCACACTTAACAGATACGTCTTGCTCGTGGCACGATTCATGTCTTATTTTTATCTTAAAGAGAACTTCGAAACATTATTTATTGATTATGATATGAGAGTAGCCGCGTATCGTGCTCAGTGATGTGCACTTGGAGATATAGGCGGTCCAGTAGTGGATTGATAAAGGCTTATGATGATGATGATGATGATGATGATGATGATGATGATGATTTGTTTTTTTTTTAATGATTAGTATTATACAAACATTGTAGACTATTTATATGTAACGCGGTATTGTTATTTATCGTTTCAGGTTGCACTGTAATTTGTGAATGAGATGTAGTTGTATCGGTCCAAAGTGCGGAACGACCTCCAAAAATAGAAAGAAAAAGTATCTCCAAAAATGAAAAAAATAATAAAAACGAAAAATAGAGTCAGCTCGTAGCCGTGGCTAGAGCAACTCTGCCGAAACGTCAGGTCACCTGCAGATCAACCTGTACAAAACTGTAAAATTTCTTCAATAAGGTTTCAATCAACAATTCAATCAACCCTTAAGGTTCAACCATATGCCATTTACATAAAGATTAAAGTTTATTGAGGAAATTTGAGAGGTTGTGGTAGTCTCGTGTGTAGGCGTGTGTACTTAAAACCATTATACCTAAAATAAACTAAGAATTCTTAGGTTCTTGCAATCAGTTTACGTTTCAAATGATATTTAACTCTAAAAATATTACAGCCGAATATATTTCAATGGTATTTTACACGATTTAGGTTCCAATTAAGGCAAGATATATATATTGCCATTGACAGTTGATAGAAAAGTGTTATAAAACAAATATTAATTTCGTTGTAAAGGTATAAACTGAAAACTTGTTTGGATGATGAATGTAGTAGGTCATAAAAGCCATCAAATTTACAAAATATTTAAAGTCTCTAGACATTCAGGATCATTTCGTCATTACATGGAATCTTACATGAGTTAAAGTGCATGATATAAGCAAGCACTTAAATATTTGAACTATCTACTCATGTATAATAATACACTATATATATATATAATATACTTTAATATATAAAGTTATATCTTTAAAAATTGCATTGACTTGGATATTAATTATTTATTAAAACAGAACCGTTATGCTTTTACTATCTATGTTGATTAAAACGCTTGTTTCGTCCGCGGTACCTACATATAACATATACAAACACTTAACCTTTGGCACTTAACAAAACTTTTGTTATATTTGGGTGGTATTTACCATCACTTAGTCTACAAACATTAGTTAAAAAGCATGTAGCAAAGTTAGTTTAACAGTGTTTTAACTTTTTTTAAAATTTCCATATAGTAATTTTTGTGTGAGACACTGCGATGACAATGGTTGTTTTGTGTTTGATAATTGATTTTTTTGAGTTATAGGCGGGCGTCGACACGATTTGGGAGTGTTTTAGCGTTTTCCCGCTAGAGACACGACAGTGTTTCGGCAAATTTAGCACGCGGCCGCGGTCCGTGGCGGCGGCGGCGCGGCGCTTTACAGTTCGCCACCGTTACGCCAGAGTACAGCCACAATAGTAAATTGCTTTCATAGAATGAAGCTGCACGTGGTTTATTAGCTTGTACCATGCTATGGTAATGTCAGCGTTGTCTGACTTTTAGGTCCGGAGCAGAACTTACAATAACATTACATTTAATTGTAAAAAAGAGGGACAATAAGTATATAAAGGCCAGCAACGCATCTGCGATTCCTCTGGTCTTGCAGGTGTCCATGGGCGGCGGTAATTGCTTCCTATCAGGTGACCCGCCTGCTCGTTTGCCTCCTTCTAATATAAAAAAAATACCTCCAGAAGAGAACATTCAATTCTTTCAATTTAATTTTTGGCCACCTCTATGATCTAATGGTTAAGACCACCGGTTTAGACCCAGAGATTCCGGGTTCGATTCCCAGCGGGGGGTATATGTTTGTGTACTCGGTTTGGTTGGTGGTAGGGCTCACCAATAAGATAAATGAAAAAAAATCAACTGCTCACCAGTAAGATAAATGAAAAAAAATCAGAATGTTCAACATATTTATTTTTTCAAGGTACAAAGTATTGGTATAACAACTTAAATAAATAAGGTATCTATAGGTACTCCTTGTGAGAGACTGGTGTTTGCGATAGCTTTCTAAAAAAATTTGTAGTTCACAGGTCACCAGTGCTTCATATTACTTTTGTTCATAATACTCCTTATATTTCTCAGGACGACAGTGGGATTTAGGTCATCCAACCTGCAGTTAATTTGACTCATTTCCCTTTAAGTGTCTTTTACCAACACTTGTTTGTGTAAAATTTACTAGCATATTGATAGTCCTCAAGTATAAGTAGAACACATGGTAGGATTTTACAAACTACTGAGTTACAAGCGCTTGACCTTCAACTAACTTTATGTTAAGGGACAACAAGCTGGGAGCGTACTTTACTCCGAACCAACCATTAGGGAACGAGCTATCTCATTTCCAACTATGGGAACATAACAGTTAATTAAAATTTATAAAAGTACCTACTACTTTGGTTGTACTGTGGTAGAGCGGCAATTAGGAAGCGCAAGCGCGCGAGCGTTGAAGCCTCCTGCTGCGTAGCTGCTGCAGTCAGCGCGTGCAACCGGAATGCGTTCGCCTAACTAATAGAATGTCGTAACTTTATGACGGAAATTAATAATAACGTGTTAAAACTTAATTTAAAATGCAAATGACTTAATTTGCGTTGACAATAGTTATTCAAGCTCTAGTCACCAATTCAAATGTCCCGAGTCCGATTAAATTCGGGGCTGAGTAGTTATATACTTACCAATACTAGCATTAACAACTATGTTAAACAACATCGAAATTAAGATACCCAGTTTAATTAGTGGGTGTAGATTACCAGGTCTATTGCGTATCCATTTTCTTCCTCATTCACACCTTGCTTAGGTGAAGCGCAGTCCAAGTAATTGGGTTCCTGTTGTGCAAATATTATTTAAATAGTCATTTATCATATTCTATATTTCAGTTTAGAGCTTTATAGAGTCTTAAAACTAACATCAATTAAGATCTTTGACGATTTTTGTGAAATTAAACACGCGTTAATTGCTCAGCCCAGCGATGCAGGCGTGAGCCATTTACTTTTGTATTACTAATGGCTCTAATTGTTTCCTGAGAGCAATCGCCAGTGATTATTACATGCTGACGCTCTATGAGTGCGGTACTAATGTAAAATTAATAATGGCCGATCTCTCCGCAAAGTAAAAGTGCTCGTGTTATCAATGTTTCGACCTAGTTCCATTGACGGGTGTACCGAGCAAAAACTTAGGAGCGACTTCAAATAAAAGGTGCGAAAACCGAAGTGAAACAGATACTGGTTGTGTTGTGACCATGCTGTAATGGTGGATTGGAATGTCGAGTTATTTTTTCTGTTTTGATTTTTTTCATAATATTTTTTGTAACACCTTGATGCAAATTTTCTCTTTCATTGTAGGCCAATAGTATGGTCAGTTGTAGGTGATGCGAAAAAACTTAATTATTATTCAAATTGATATACTCGTAACTGTATATTCAACTGCTTGTGTTTTCTAGTGTACATCGATATAGGAGACGGGTTCGATTCCCTGCGGGGCAACACTTTGGTTAGAACGCATGTAGACATGTGGACTTACAACCAACCACTCACCAAATTCAGCACAAAATGATAAGCTACTGGTTGGCATTTCAATGGCTTAATACTCAACGCCTCCGGGTGAAGTAAGCTTCTATCTTTTCATCAAAACCAAACTTTTAGTTATTTAAATTCAGCTAAGATAAAAACCAAGCACTATACCCAAGTGGAATAAAATACAATTGAAAAAATCTTGCTTTCGTTTTAATTTTTATGACGTTGTAATAGTAGCAGATAATGATTTTTATACCAGAGAATGCAGTTGGTTAATCCACCATAGGTTTTATTACAAGTGTTTGCTCAGAGATAATTTATCTTAAAAAAAGCAGAACGTAATGCCTGTAATGGACGTGGCGTAGCTCTAATGAAGTGATTCAAATCCTAGCAAGAATTTATTCTATTTATTGCTAAGTCTATTAATTTTGGAATTAAATTGGGATTGGGATTAAGCGAGCGATTTATAGTTGTTGGAGTCATTTAAAATACGGCTACTTCTCATATTTTATGTTCACATAATACCTTATTTGCATTTTAGCACTTTAAATTGATTTTCTACAAAATAGAATTCCATTTCATATGGATATACAAATTTTGTGAAATATTGGTGAAAATATTTTGTTTTTTAATTTTTATACGACTGGTTAGCTGGTTAGTTGAAGGAGGTCAAAGGCGTTATATTAATTTGTTATAAGGATAGAAAATTTGAATCTATTTGTATGTATTTTATTTGCTAGTTTATCTCGACAGTTCGAACTCTTAGAAGGCCCTCAGCAGCACTCGAGCAGCTTTTGGGTGGTCTGTTATCAGATCTTAGCGCTCTCGCATGTGTCCTTTTTAGGTTATATCTTGACGCACGATGGGTCGAGGATCATGTCAGTTTCATAAAAAAAATCAGTAATATAACTTTCTTTGTACGCTTATTCATCAGATCTTCCTACCGACATACCTTATTAACTGTTCCTAGACCGTTGTGGATCACGTTTTTTTTTAATTAGACAAATAAATAATATTAATCTACTCACGCTTAACACATTTTATTTTATGAACTTTCCTCAAAAATTTAAAAATAAAATTAGTCACATAAATAATATAAATCTACTCACGCTTAATAATTAACAATACAAAGATTCCTATTTTTTTAACTTTTAAATTTGAAGCTGCTCACTTACAAAATGAAGCATCAACCAAACAGGGTGCCCAGTTTTAAGTTTTAGTCGTTTTCTAAAGATAACTTGACTTATCGAAAAGCAAATGAAACTCGTACAGGGCTCCTCGAAAACGCAAACGTTAGTCTTCAACTGTTTGTCATAACTGACTGTTATTCTTGACCATTATGGCCCTCGTATCTAGCGTATACTTTTACTGGCTTACCACCTTTCCCTGGTTCGTGTACGTCCGTTCCCACCACGTAATGGAATAGGAGCTGAACATTAACACAATAACCCACATATGTGTCGATCATTCGGGAGATTGTTCACATGGCACCGTTCAAAATGCTGATACAGCACTTAAGGCCACGCGCTGAATGTTTGCGAGCGTTTGCGGTGACATTTCACAGGCAAATAGCCATGACTCATGTTGCGGTTGGTATGAACAACTAGATCTGGTATGTAAAATGTGTCTTCATAGCTTAAATTGAGAAAGTTCTCTCATTACGCATATTTGGCTATAATGTTTGACATTCGCGGTCGGCTTACCAATTCGTGATGAGCGTAGATAGATAGTCTGTACAGCAATCTCTGAGGAGACAATCGTTTGACAAATAAAAACATCATCATATGTAAGATATAAAGTGAAAGCACTTAAGTGGTAGTGATGAATCCGGCTACCAATATTCAATTTATTTGATGGTCATCTTTAACTTAAAGTTTTCTTTAATATGTGAGACTCACGAACCAATGTATAACACCACAATGTACCATATATTTAACAATAAATAATTTATGATTTATATAGTAATAGCCAATATACTATTCCACAGCTGGACAAAGGCCTCCATCATTTAAATCCAGTCATCACTACAATAGAGGGATAGGAGATACTTGCATAAACACCAACCACGCTTTTCTAATGCGGGTTGGTCATTACAAAACCAGGCTATGCATCGAAAACCTTCAAACACATTTGCCCGTTCTGGGCATTGAACCCAGGGTCTCTGGATATCGGCTGAGCGCTTTGCCACAAAGTCTCTTCCTCTTCTTAATCGTTCCTTCACTGCTGAAGATCGTGACTCCGCTTCATCCGGTCTATCAGCTGTCTCCATCGGTTGCGCTCAGTCGCTTGATGGAGTGCGGCGCTGACGGGCATCTCCGGATTTTCGAAGATCTGGTCTGACCAGCGCTTGGGGCTCCTGCCTCTGGGTCTTTTTCCTTCTATTTTTCCCGTCACCATCAAACACTCAAGATTATCTGCCCCTCCAAATCTTGCCCAGTTAAGTCATTGCTGTCTTTCCCATGCCAATACGTCTTCGTATTTCTGGTTCACAGCTACCTCTATTAGTAACGAAGGAGCCTAGGTATTGGAAATGGTCTACGTTACGGTCTTGTACTCTTGCAAAAAGTCAATGCGCTGGATGGCCGTAAAATAGTCAATCACCATGAGCTTGGTCTTCGACTTGTTTACGACGAGGCCCATGTCTAGGTTGATACCTTCTAGACGGTTCAGCAGTTCCGCCATTTATGCTTCTGATGATGCAAAGAGTGTGGTGTCATCTGCGTAGAAGATTCGATATATGGACTCCATGTATTTTGACGCCATCTTTCCAATTTTTGAGCGTTTTGCGCTTTATGTACTCGCCATATATATTGAATAGAATGGGAGAGATTACGCATTCCTGGCGAACGCCCTTGTGAAATTTAAAGCGGCTTGATGTTACGTCACTAATTGTCACCGTGCCATATCCAGACTCATAGATATTGCGAATCAGCATTACAAGGTGTGCAGGCACTCCCGTCTCCGCTAAAACCTCCCATAGCTTCTTCCACCTGACACAGTCGAAAGCCTTTTAGTAGGGGACTAAACATATAAAAGTTGGGATGTTATATTCGTAGCATTTTTCTACTATGAGCCGCAGGTTAAGTATCTGTTGTCTGGTACCTCTTCTGACAAATCCCGCCTGCTCTTCTGGTATCTGTCAATCCAGGAAAGATCACAGTCTCGAGGTGATAATATGCAAAAGGATTTTTTTAGTATGTGATGTTGGAGCTATTGTTCTATAGTTGTTACAGACGCACTGAGCCCTTTTTATGTAGAGGAAGAACAGCAGAGTGAACCCAGTCAGATGGCCAATGTCCGGTTTGCCATATCGAACTACAGATTACATGATGTAATCTTGTAATTCCATTTGGTCCCAAACCTTTTAATACTTCGGCTGTGATACGATCTGGCCCTGGTGCTTTTTTTCTTTTCAGCTTCCGTATCGCGTCCTCAACTTCCGAGCGAAAAATGCTTGGTTCCGACTCTACTACTGCTTCAGCTGATCGGGCAGATTGTGGTGATTGATCCTGATAGAGCTCCACGCAGTATTCCCTCCATCTCTCAGCGACCTCTGCGACTTCATGTATGGGATTGTGATCTATTACCCAAGAGGATGGTATGATCTTGCGGGTTATTTGTTTAACTTTCCTGAAGATATATCATGAGTTGGTGTTCGCTTATCTCTCTTTCTATGATCTCGAGTTTTCCCGGTTGCAATAGACCTCGTACATTCCAGGTTTCGATCCTGTGCTTGGGTCGCATAGAAGGTTTATTTTTGTCTTCAGTTACATCAACCACCCCACACACCTGCTGACACACTTCTAAGGAGTCTTTGGTCGCATATTTCACACTTGGCAACCCGGGTATCGACGAGCGGTTTGTTCGACAAAACAGCATATCTATCGTTGACCTTCATAGAGTTCTCTTGAGAGTTTAATCGTAGTGGGTTCCTATTACCTTCTACGTCGGTTCTTTTAAGGGGAATTTAGTTCCCATGGTTTCCGCAGTCAGAATTGAGTAGGTTAATTGACCGCCGCCTTCTACTCGGTGTTGCCTATTTTATGGCTGGCATCATCCCAGGCAATAGTAGGTGTACGCTGTCATCAGACTAACCCTCCTCCTTTCTTAGTCGCTCTTGGGACCGTCTACGGCGGAGTTAACACAGAGTCACAGAGTAACCTATGATATGATTCGTAATATATTAATTTTCATTTTAGTCTGACATTGCAATTGTAAGCAAAAAAGTAAATAAGACTTCTCTAATCCTGGCTCCACTAACCTTCCAAGTGTTCGAGCAATTTCGCCCGAGCATCGTCCTACCTGAAGAGCCGTATCGATCGCGTAGGTTCGGGCGAACGTTTGTTGTCGGGATGTTTAGATGCTCATTTGTTAATGGACTAAGCTTACAGACATACCCAGTGGTGAATTTAGCCTTCTTCGCACAGTTGTTCTCAAAACGAGCATTAACAATTTCCCACTAACATTATAGATTCGGTCACAACAACTTTTCCTTTCTAAAAAGTGTTCAGTCATTACTTACTTAATCTCCGCAAATTGTTTCCTCCCCCCCCCCCCCAATTGACGCGCCGACGCTCATTATGGCCTACAAAGAGATTTTTTTAAGGCTGAGCCTTCGCAGTCCGTCGTACAGCATCGAGTAATTGAATCTTACACAAATAAAAATAGATCAGTTGATGCCGTGTGCAGTGTAATTTAAGATTTTCATCGCGGAGATAATGAGTAGCAATGTGAATCAGCATTAACTTTCACTGTTGCCTCGCCGCTGGCCTTAAATCCTCCTTTGGGAAACCGCAGGAAGTTGTATTAAAAAGGCTGTGTTTATGTCTTTTTGCATGAGAAACCATCAGCTTTGTCGATAAGCTGTGCCAACGTATAAAATAATAAAATTTATTCTTTTAAAGTATAATACAGTTAACTGCCTCCATTTTAACATGGAATTCGTTAAAATTTTTGCTGATAAAGCTTACTAGTTGGTTGTGAAGACTTCATTAAGGACAACTTTCAACTTTTCGATACTGTTAATGCTCTTTATTGGCCTACTCCTGAACCACCACGCTTGCGCTGAACAACAATTAGCCCATTACAGGGCTAATACTGTACATTAAAATAAACAGTTCGAAATGGTCAGGGAGCCTCCCTGTGAACACGGACACTGGCAAAGAGTTCAAATTGTGAATTGTGTATTTACGTTTTCAATGTAATTAGCGATTCTAATATATTATATTATAATATTGACTTAATTAATTTAATTATTATTCTGACGACCTCCTTGGTCGAGTGGCTTGCACACCGGTTTTCATGGTGTCGCTATCTCTGAGGTCCCGGGTTCGATCCCCGGTCGGATCAATTTAGAAATACCTGTTTTTCTATATTGTTTCGGGTCTGGGTGTTTCCTATGTATAATAAGTATGTATTTAAGTATATTAAGTAAGTTTATCCGTTGTCTAGTGAACCATATAACGAGTTTCTTAAGGAAGCTTTTCTTGGGGCTAGATAATTGGTGTGAGTGTGGGAAACATTTATTATTTTATTATTATTATTATTTTAACAATAACACCCAATGCAAAGCTAGACGCCATTTATCATCAAATGTTATGATTTGTTTCGCTGTTTTACATTAGAATTGTAAATGCAATCACGGTGAGAGTGAAGGCGTTCCTCTCCACCTCTCGTTCCGTCATGCTTGCTATTAGCGTTTCCCACGGCGACTCCTGTTTTTACTTCCGACTACATTCGACATGGTTTCCAGGATTCCACTTTCCGCTGGGAACTCCTGACGTTAATGATACAAATAGGATAGAGACTAATCGTCCTTAGTATACTTTTATAAGGAAGTTCAAAGCGCGTTGACGCAGCTTAAAGAGCGATCGAGTTCAACAAAAAACAAAACAGACTCGGATTGGTTTCAAACCTCATGACCTTACGCACTTCGGCCTTCTGGAGTCCTAATGGAGCTTTCACAGACATTCGCTTCTTTGCCAAAACATCAATTAAGTACTTATTATTATTGCTATTCTTGCTATTCTTACTGATCTATCTACTACTTACCTAAGCGTTTAGTGTTTCATCAATATTAATTTTTATTTTTAAGTGCTAATTGCTGCACTTAAGCTGAATTAAACATTTATAAAATATAGTGAAATTTTTTTATGCCTACCCGACCCAACCCTATTCCTGGCTGGGTCGGGTAGGCATTTAATTTTTTCAGTATATTTTTTAATCTTATAATACGGTTGAGTAAACAAAGTCTCAAACGCATGATTTGTTTTTATAACTAGAACTTAATTTATTTTCCGGAAATCACGGCGGCTATGGAAATGAGGACTAATTTACTTACACGCGATGTAGTACTGTGTTTGTGGAGTAATAACTCAATTTCATTCATACTTTTTGTCACCATTCATCGAGTGTGTACGATTCTCGTTCATTCATTATCATGACTTCGATTTTGCCTTTAGCAGCACGCTATCAATTAATGACTTTAGAAGTAAACATAAAGAGTATTTAATAAGAAACTTAAAGTGCATACTTCAATGAAAGGAGGCTCGTATTAAAATAGTTATTATTTTCTTTATAGTTTATAGTACTTTTATTGACTGGTTGGATTCTGTTCGCTCTTTTAAGGTATCTTGTCACTTAAATTCTACTATCACTAATTAAAATGTAACCTAAGTATGTGTTAAGGATGTTTTTAACATCTCAATTAACCTGCCAAGCATTCTCTAAGTATTCACTAAAATGAATGGAGTGAAATGAATTTACTGAAATAGAAGCAATGTCATGTTTCGTCATTGATGTAAGAAAGCCCGTTTTTAGTTTAGTCCGCCTGGCTAGTAACGACCACCTTATCTTAGTCTATCGTTATAACAACAATATTAACAGCATTATTTCTTTTATTTTCGTGGCATCATCATTTATTCTGACCAGAAAACTACCATGATAGCAGCCCTCTGGTCAGCCTTAACATCAGCATTGTAATGTTTCGACACTTAGGAGTAAGATAGTTAGTTCCTTAGTGATTAAAGACCCTGAATCGAGGACTCCGAAAAGCAATTTTTCGCTTTATCTTCAATTTACATTACTTTATATTAATATTAATTCAGTAAAGTATCATTCGTTCAGGAGACGCAACTTTTCAAGTGAGATAGAGAATAGAAGAGAGCCTTTGGTTTTCCGTTAAAAAACTGGAACTTTTTCAATTGTTTGAGCTTACTAGATACATAACGTGTAATAGAAACATACTCTTACAATATCTCTTATGTTTTTAATATCTCTTATGTCTCTTATGTTTAACCTTTAACAACAGGAGTTATCCCACAGATATAAAAAGTCCTTCATTGACAACTTTTCCATTTACATTTTATAGCCTATTGATAAACACACTGAAAGTAGAAAAGTTTACTTTTAAACTGACTTACAGGATCAAGCGAGATATTCAACTTCAAATATTTTACAATAACTGTCTTTAAAGGTAACAAAATGAATAGATACAGTTCAATGGCTGATGTGCCTTAAGAGAGCAAATAGTTTCCCACATGAAGTGTATGCTCAATGCGACATCAACTATTTACCCGTTCACATGACAGGGCCATGTGTGAAGGTTACTGATATCTGCTAAGACAGGTATCCAAAAAATCTTATAGATACAAATCGATTATATTTTACAGACCCTAAGAGAGAGAGAGAGAGATAGAGATAGAGATAGAATCTTTTATTGGCTTTACTAAACATATTGACATACACACACAGAAGAGAAGAAGAATAACAAATATCACAAGGACCCGGTCTTTAAGTGCTGTGACATTAAATTAAAATGGGTTAACATTGCGAAATCCATACAGCGGTTCATTCACGGCGTTTCTGTCCATTAAACCATTTTTTTTCATCTGGCTTCCGTGGGTTTGAGTTTAGCACATTCACTTGTTTTATGTCAATGATCGCGAGCTGTTTATAAATAGTATTGACTCCTAACTTCGTGTTCCTTTACTCAGTGTTTGTACTCGTAGTACTTGATCCTAAATTGTGTGAAAACAGCAACGTGAAACTTTGCTGTTCCACAATTTGCGCTGAAGATGCGACCTAGAGAGGTCGGCAATTTTCTAAAGGTGAGTTCTCACAGAAATGCCGATCTTCTTAAGCCGGTATCGATGGCTTACCCCAGTGCCATTTCGGGTTCCGTTGTGTCGCCGCGTTAGCCTAGGGTTTTAGAGCTTACTCTGGCAAATTGCAACGTTCAGCTCCGGGCACTTTATTGAAAATTCTATCTATCTGTTACGGCGAGAAGGGGTTTTTCTCGGTCCGGATTATGTCCCTTGCGCGTGCGCATTAGGGTCGCTAGTCGAGTGGCTCAGGCGCAGGCAGTGTCCGTTATACGGCGTCAGGTTACGGTCACGTCTATATAAGACCGCGGCGTCTTCTTCACCATTTCATTCGGTTTGAGACGCGGCCCGCGTGCCTTGTCTCTGTACGTGTTCGATCGAACGTTTGCGCCGGTCTCGAGCACTGTTCGTTCGTTCGCTAGCTATTCGCGCTCGTTCGACCGGGAATCTAGTGCTTGCATCGTTCTCACCCCCGGGACACAGTTTAGTTTCGTGTGAACTGTTGAACAATATTATCTTGTGAAAGCAGAAGACAGTGAAGCAAGCTGCTCTACTCAGGTATATTATGTGCCATATTCCTAGAATTAATTAGTATATAACAAATTAATAAAAGGATAATTATACTTATCAAACGCTTGACCTGTACCAATAGGCTAGTTTTAAATTTTCAAAGAGTCTTATAGTTTAAATTCTGAACTCTAATAGATAACAAATACAGTTGTAGTATTAGTTGACATGCGATATGAATAATTTATGTATAACACAGTTACCTAGCGACTACAAAACGTTACAAACATATGTTTTTTGAATAAGTAGTCTAGACTGTAAAAATTTACCGAAACCCATTCCATAAAAGATTTCCCTTTATAACAATGTCAATCCATTCAAAGTAACGTTGTAGTTTTTTGCTAAATTAAAGATATTGTTGCAATTTTATAAAACTAAGGAAAAATAAAACCACAAGTGAAAATCTTATTGGACTAGGAGCAAGAAAGTTCTATCGACTATTGTCATTAGAACTTTCTTTTCTCTTTCTTTAGTGTTTTAGATTGTCTACATGTTACCTTTACGAAACTTTACGTGATAAAACACTGTAGGAATCTACATTCAAGAAATACCGACCGATCATCAGATAGAATTGCGTTTAATAGTAGGCACTCCACAATAATAGTTTATAATTTTACAAATAGTTTGATCCGTGGCAGATTATATGGCAAGCCATATTATTTCTATCCAACAGGCTGTTGGCAACAGCCAAGGGTGTCATATAGAAATACTAAGTTTGCATTAAGAATGGATCCAGAATAAGATATACGAAGCTTTATCTTATAACGACGATGACGATATAAAGAAGGACGAAAATATTACTTGTTTCTGTTTATAACAATAATATTGTAATGTCCATACCCTTTCCGGGTATATAGGAAACTGCCAAGAATTGTATAAGAAAGAGCAGCTTACACTAAACTCGATATAGATTTGCATAATGTTTAAAACACACAAAACACATGAAAATTGTTTAAAAAATGATGTACTTTCTTTAGAACGCAATAACATAAGTAGAGATCTTTCAAATTACTTGCATTTATGACTTGTTAATATTTATTCATATCCATTCATTGTTTTATGTCACTACCATTTGATTAAAATAACATGACTACAAAAAACATAATTTTTAAAAGATTAAAAAGTTTCTACTTTAAACCTACCCATGAATCAGTGCCTTTGAACGTGAGGACTGCTCAACCTATAATTTGCAACTATCATTTGACAATAATCCCTTCAAAAGTACTATTGAGTGCTGAATATTCGTGATTTGAGATCCATGCCACACACAGACAAGAGATTCACGCTAATATCACCATTATTATTTGCATCACGGGTATGAAAAAGCAACAAGTTTAAACATAAATAAGTCAGTTTTCTGGTTGAAGAATATAACTTACGTGGTAAGATGTACAAAATTACACATTTACCGGCTTGTAGTTCTATTTCGCATTGCTCCATGGTCCTAGGGCTGACAATTACGGAGATAAGATGTGGAATAAGCTATTTTAGCAGTAGGCAGGATGACTACTGTTTTTCCTGCTAGATGCAGTAACTGCGTACGTATTTCAATACAGATCCAAAAAGTGACTTTTTAAAGAATTCCTTTCTCGGGCAGTGTACAAACTTTGCATGTGTCACTTCTAGCCAGATATAGTAGAAGCGTCGTCGACTTAGCTTTTGATACTCGTGAACGGGTGCCGCCTGTGGAGGCTGGTCTGCTCTTGCATACTTATCTTATTTTTAGTATTATTCACTATAGTTTGACTTTGTTTTTCTTAAACAATTTTTAGCGTTTACTAGAGTACTGTAGTGGTACTGTATGACATTGTGGAAATTGAAACTTTTACCTGATGTAAATTTGTTAACCTAGATTTTTTTTGTTTTTTTTTACATGTTTTGGTTGTCTTCTATACGTATGTTTTGTGTTTATTTGTAATGGAAAGTGTTCTGCTATGATAGGGCATTTTCTAATATTTTTGACGCTGTAAGAGTACGAGTAATAATAGCATAATACAGATTAGCCCCATGTAACACTTTCGCCAGCCCTATTCGTTCCCATCCCCATTGGAGCGCGCGGACGCACGCTATTGGTACGAAGATGGTGAAATGATTACCGTCATTACCAACGAATTACAATTGGACGGTCACCGTATTACATGCGCTTGCGTGAGATACACGGCTGCTATTGTTCTTGTTGCAAAATTTACTTCGAATGACCACAGTGCAATGGAACTAGAACTAGGTGGCCCACCGGCTACGTTTCCTGCAGTGTGACATTAGTTTTGACATAAAGACTTCCTCTTGTCAACGCGAAAATGGATAGCGCGACGTTCACTCTATCAAATGCGTCAATTATGGATTATAAATGGATCCATCGATTTATGTGTTGCAGATGGTCTCCTAACGTCTCTTAGTAAGACGTTGTAAATCTGTTTTATTTATAGAATCTGCCTACAAAAAATAAAATAAACAGATACTACAAGATGTGAATCACAATTACAACAAAATTAGAATCAAACCTTTGACCAATGTCTACTTGATTGCTATTTAAATTAACTTGTACTTACGGTATACCAGTCTAACGTCACGATTTTATTCTATAAAGAATATTAATAAAAATAATATAAATGCCCATATAAATGGGCTTTACATTTTTTGTTTTTGACATGATCTATGGTCAGGATATTTATAGCTTATCTATTAGTAGCAACAAATAACATACCTTTTACTCGAAAACGAAGATTACATGTGGGAGAGGATTTTGTAATTTACTGCATCTGTGATTGAAAAACTTATTTCATTTCATTTTGATTTGAAGAAGGACTTTTTGTGGGGCTCGATGTTCATACGTACGTTTACTTTAATATTTAATTAACTAAAGCTAAACAATGCTTAAGCTAAAGTCCACACGAACGGACTACGGGTAAAAATATTGAACAAATAATATCGCCGCGAACAACTGGAACTAACTCGCTTCTATTTATCCCGCTTGTTCTAAGACTTGTTCCAAACAGGTTGATATACGTTGCCAGGATGCGCGTTATTAAAAATGTAATAACCCCGAGCCTTTTCCGACTGACTCTAGGAGAAATGAACTCTATAACTGATGGAGTTTTATATGTAGTATTAGATTTATAGGCGGACTAGTTTCTCCCATATACGTTCCTGTATCATTTATCGGATTGCGATGAAACTTTTTGAACTAAGTCGCAAGTGGACCGCTAGTAAAGAAATCAATGATTGGTGTATGTCACTCTAAAGATGGCTTGCATGGCTTAATATAACTAATTACGATGGACTTAAACTTTTAATTTTAATTTTAAAGATAATAACAGATTGAAGGGTTCTCGTGTTAACTGGGTTGAATACAGGGAGAGGATATGGTATTTCTTGAAAAAGGAGCGTAGTATTTCATTGATAAACATTAATTTATATGAGTGCATTATTTTTGCGTTTCGAAGAGTTTAGTGAAAAATAATATTGAATGTAACCTTTTAAATAATAAATTAAAACAAAAGTATAACTACCTACTCTTTCCATAAATTCTTGAAGTTGATAGGGACAGAATTATTTGCAAAGCATTATTAGCTTTAACCGTAACGTAGTAAGTTTCTTTAATCGAAATAAATCAGTGTAGGTTGTTGGTATGCAAATTATTGGACAAAATGGCGGTCCCTTTATTATAAGGCTTCCGTCGGCTGTAACGCCCACTTCATATTATATTGACCAACGACACACTTAGCTAATGCAGATACCATCTCACATGAATGCCAGTATTTATTTTACCATTCACATTAACACCGGAATGCTTTTATCCCTTTAAGATAAAGTTCAAATTCCAAAAATAAGTTGTTTATACTGCTAATCTTTTATTGCAGACTTGAGTCATTACGGCAGGAGGTGCTTGGCAAAGACCAAGTTATTATCCATGTTTTTTCCTGGTTCAGCTATTAAAGCAATTAGTGAGAAGAATTAAGATTTTATTTTACTTCATATCTTGGTGAAGTAGTTTTAATTACTATACATTTGGCCAAACAATGTCCTTAATGGTGTTTTTTCCTGTCAATTACTTTGATGTATAGATATCAAATTTTGTGGTACTGTAGGTATAGTTTCGACGTAGGAAAAACAATAAAGTTACATTAGTTAGTTTTTTAAGTCCCAACTGCTGGGGCACGAATCCTTCCCTATGAATGGATAGAGAAAACGGGCCATAAACCACCACGCGGGCCCAGTGCGGATTGGTGGTTGTCAACGACTGCTAATGCAGCCGGGTCCAACAGCTTTACGTGCCTTCCGAAGCACGTAAGAGCTCGAGATGATACATTTTTTTTTGTTTTCCGGCCTTTGCGAATCTTGGTTTACCTTAGCAAACGTAGACCGGGCGCTTTAACCACTGCGCCAGCGAGCTCCTCCACTAAAAATATATAATGCCAACGCTACAAGCATAGGAGTTTCGTTTTCGTTTGTAAATTACACCTAGACATTTTGTCAACATTGAATAGTCAATATACTCATAGGACTACTCTACCGAGTCCCGGTTTGTCTACTCAAACCGGGACTCGGTAGACAAACGGGGAGATGATCGGGTCAAATGCCAAAAGTCATGGTTCTATCACCATAGCCACATTTGACTTACTGACATGAACATCTCAATGGGTAGGTTTGTTGTACTAGTGTAAATGTGCATCGTAGTAATAACAAACGCAAAAAAAATCGTAACTTGGAAAATTTATTTAGTGTTTATTATTATGAATCGCCAACAAATAATACACAAAAAATATAAAATATAAAAAAAAAACATGAAATTGTGCATTGTGTTCACCCACTTAAAGCAACCACAGTTTACACCAGAAAAGGGAAAATATATATTATGTATGACTTTTCTTAGACTTACTATGTACAATTCACGTTTTTGTTGGGATGGAAAACTTGCGTCGGTCAGTTTGCGTAATGCATAATCAGACGGCCAATCACACCAGAAAAAAGGCAATTCCCATTCCTTGTCTCAAGTTTAAAAAGTGAAGATCGATGAGTATAAAAACTTCATTGATCAATGACCTATCGCAGATTACGTATGGTGTAAGCAAAAAATTGTCTATGATATAGTTGAATGTGTGGGCGCAACCTGTTGGTAGTTTTTGCGGCAGGTGTACGGCCTTGACCGCCCGAATCACCGATCTTCTGATCCAGTTATAAGCTATCGGATTCATATGACGCATGCGCTGCTGTGCCGTAATGTGAACGCGTGCATTGTCGTAGCCGCTTGTATTATCTAACTTATATGATTTAAATGAGAGATGGCATGTAGATCGATTCGAGTTTTATGAAAATATTTTTTTATCTCGACACTTTTATGAGGTAATAATATCATCAGGTAGTAAGTAGGAAGGATTTTCTATGCAAATTTTGCAATTCTATGTCACCAGATGGGTAAATAAAAGTAAAATATTTCAAGCAACTCCGCTCCGTGCCCTAGGAGGCACATTAAACCGCGTCCGTTAATCCTATCGTATAAATGACAGTCGTTAAAACCCACCAATCCCTATTGGATATTCCACTGGCATTATAGATTATAGCCCGAGTTCCTATTTACTATTAATCATACCTATGGCAAGGCGTAAGCTTGTGTTTATAGACTGATTATGATCATGTTGTACCAATCATATCTAATTTTAAGCAAAATACATAGAATATAATAGTTGTGGTCAGGAAACGTGGATTCTGTATAAAAACACCGTTGGTTGCCCATCGGCAACAGTTATTCAAACGCGCTAAACGTTCACAACAAATACAGAAAATATTACCGAATAGTGTCAACCAAATAAACGATAATCTTGTATCTGGTGAATTCTTACACGAAGTGCTTTTCAATGTCGGTTGAAGCTAACGGGATATCTGTTGCCGTAATGTTGGAGTTATAGAGTTCCGATCGAGGTGATTGAAACTCTATTGGTGTTCATTGTAAATTTGTAGAGTAAGTAACTCTACAAATTATTAAAAAAAATCATTTATAAGTTAAATAAAAGGTAAAGTAACTAGGTAAATTTACTGTCACACAGCTGAACATGACTTTTATCATCAATCCTAATCATTTTAATCAAGTCATCGCTATAATTGAAGGGTATCGGCTTGTCAAAATGCGGGTTGGTGATTACAAGCTTGGGCTATGCATCGAAATATTTGAAACGTTTTATATATGTTCCGATATACACTGCGAGCACTGTCCAGTGATCTTACTGGTGAGAAATTTGTTCCGTTATGGACTGACAGTATACTGCCGCAGTATCCTAGGGAAATATATGACGTCATAAATCGTCGCCATTTTTGTACTGTAAGCACTGGCATTTTCGAGGTAAGGTGCTCTCAGTGCTTTGATTACGTGATCAACAGCGTCCAGAAATGATGACATGGATGACAGCCTTAGAGCATTTATGACAGCATGGATGACAGTATACTGAACTGCGTTCCGTTTTAAACAGTAACCAGAGCCCGTAGCCAAAGTAACATTACAAAAACGATAGCGAAACGATAGCGAAGTTAGAAAAGAATAAATATATAGGATTGACATGACGTTGACCACGTGATTTAGCGCGGCTTATGTCAATCCCATACATTTTGTTCTTTTCGAACTTCGCTATCGTTTTTGTAATGTTACTTTGGCTAAGGCCCCAGTATACTCGTAGCTAACTATAAAGGAACGACTTCGCAGTATACTAAATTGACGTCACACCTTACAGTGCTCGCAGTGTATATCGGAACATACCCATAATTCATGAGTAAATCAAAGAAAAAATGACAAACATTGACTTTGGCACAATTTCAAACTCGAAATGGACAGACAGACTTCATAATATTGCTGTAATAGACATTTATTTACAAATTGCACAGATATACGATGTTAATGATCGCGGATACTATCCATTGATGATGTTAGATGACTTTATTCGAATATAGATATAGTTCAAAATTGAGTGTTTCGTTTGAAATAGTGGGCTATAAAAATGATTAATAGCTTTGCGGTAAGCTTGTTATTTATCCCATGTTAATCTATAGAAGTTGTATGATTGATTTATGAACAAATATTTGTTTGAAATAGTAGCTACCAACATTCCGAAAATTGGTAGATCTGTTATTTTAATGAAATTTTGGTAATGTAGCAGGTGTAAAATATGACGTTAGATTAATCTATACATATAAAATGCTTTGTCCTGAATGACTGACTGACGGATCAACGCACAGCCTAAACCGCTGATTGTAGAGACCTGAAACTTGGAGGATGTGTTCTTTGTATGACGTAGGAATCCGATAAGAAAGGATTTTCCGAAATTCTACCCCTAAAGAGGTGAAAAAGAGGGGCAAAGTTTGTATGGGACAATGTGATTCCTTGGTCCAATCTACTTCAAACTTTGCATAAACCTTTATTAACAGAATTGATGGACGACGTGTTTCGTATTTTATTGAAATTCAAAGTTAAAAAGGGGTAGTTAGTTAGTTAGTAGTAAAGTAGAAAGTTATTTTGGCGGTGATTTGCTTCGAAGTTGATATCAATACTCCTTGTGTGCTTTTGATTTAAATTATATTTTATTTTGACACATGTTTGAAAACTCAATCCGATTTTCGAATCCGAAAAAGGTTGAGTCGATATATATATAAAAAAAAGATTGATTTCGCTGATAAGCTCAAACATTTTTAGGAGAGAGTTTGCTGTTATCTGTAAACGGCCTTTACAGCGTCACTGGACTTTTTTGGGGGCGGCGAGAAACTTAAAGGGTTCCTCAAGCCACACTGCTTGATCACGATCAAAACAACGTCAGAAGGTTTCTATAGGGAATGGCATCCCGCACTCTACTAGATTCTCCGAGTAGTATGGATAGGATTGGGATGACCTTTACAGGGTTACAATGGTGGTGTACGTTATAAGCAGATATGTGTCTAAACCAGAGTTTATACCCTAACTATCCTGACTAATAGTAACCTAACTCAATATGCGAAAGTGAGTTTGTTTTTTTGTTATTTGTTAGCTTTCACGCGGATCACTACTATTCAACCGATCATCATGAAATTTTGTACATATATTTCCAAGAGGATAATCAAAGACTTATTATTAAAAAAGTGAGTTTATTTGTTTTGTTGTCGTAGAAACTGTCAAAGCGGTACGAAGTCCGCCGGGTCACCTGGTATCTTCATATGTCGTCATACGTCAACAATATCGCTACTAATTCTATTATTTTACATATAATTACAAGTTATTTAGTTTATAAAGAAACCTCAATTTCACAGTGGTGATAATCACTAGTGTAAAATTAAGTTCGTTTAATGGTTCTTTTTTTGTCATCTGTCTAGCTCGCTAGCTTCCATCTTTTTAAAGTCAATCGCCATAACAACGATGTTGGTTTTGTATACTAGAGATAAGATAGCCTGTTCCTTAATGGTGAAGTTCCTAGATGAAGTACATTTCATTCAACCTTTAACATTATCGTCAGGTGAGGTAAAGGCATTTTCCTCGTTTGTTAAGTTTTTCAAGCTACTTCCTTTAAATTTACAAATGATTAAAACAAGGCGGAAAACTATTAATTTAGATGTTAAATCTGGTAGTTTACGCATAAACTAAACTTCAACAAGTTAGCGTGCTCGTACTTAGCATAAACACATGTAAATATTGTACTTCGCTCTATTATCATCTCGGACACGAGATTGACACAAAAACAATTGACATGCAAATGCTGATTCGCTCAGCTCGTGGCTGCACAAAAGCGCCGTATCCACTACAGCGGCAGCTTCATCCGTCAAATACGATTTCTAAATCGGCCAGAAACATAATGCGGCAGCACATCGCTGTAATTGCGGCATGCACCGTGCACGTACGAGGCCCATACTTTCCCCCGACCCAGTGGCCTCTCTGCGACCCACGCCGGCTTAATTCCGTAATGTCCCCCGTTTTATTCGACATTTGCTGTGCGTCATTACACATCGAACAGTTATATCTAATAACGCGACGCTATTATATGATTGTCCACTCGATGATTTAAATAATTGACGATAGAGACGTCACCGCCCGTCGCCTGTATGAAATGCAGAATATGTTTTCGTGTACGTTCTGTGCGGCATTGGAACATTCCCAAAGTCTCCGCTACAGGTTTTGTGTGGTGCGGTTAATCGACACCTTTTATTATGATAGGTTATTGTTAATAAACGTGAAGAGAACATCGACGTCCGTCGTCATTTGTTTTCGCTGACTCTTATTGTGATTCGAAAACAATGTATAATTGTGTGGCTACTTTTGAAAAGTGGATTCCATTTTTACTTTTGCAGGTAGGTCATGTTGGCAAGATAACAAAAGAAAGTAAACGTTGTAGACAAAGGTATTTGTAATTTGCTACGCCTATTCATACGTTTGGCAGGTTCATGCAAATTATACACATCGTTACAAGCAATTTTAGGAAATTATTAAATTGGATAAGATGTAGGAAATAGCGACATGATAAATTATTGTTATAACGATCTTGCAATAAGATGGAATTATCGATTTTGCTTTAATTAATAACTTTTAATTTCGTTAAAATATATCAGAAGAAACTTATCAAACTGCCAGTTGTCTCTCCGTGCCAATGATAAACATTTAACTTAAAACACTATGTACGAAATGGTATTGCTTTAAATTGTTTCAGCGATAACATATTTGCCAACAAATAAATACGAACTCCATTACAATACGCGTATGCAGGCCTATGCTTAAACCTTTTGTTTCTTTTAAGAAGATTACAGATACGAATATTATTTGAATGTACCACCTCGCCTTTCAACTTATTTGTTATTAATGATTATTGCATTGTAGGTATGATATGAATGTTCATATTTATAGTACAAACCATAAACTCTTTTCGGAAAACAAACGTGAGCAAGTATAGTGGTTGTTACGAGATTGCACGCTCGTTTCCACAAATGTACGATAGGTGGTTCGTCACTCGAATCAGTCGGTCACAGCGGCGCAACGGGGCGAGTGCCATCTCAACTACAGTTACATTTTTAACATTCTTCTCGTCGTTGCCTCACGCCAAATGCGTAAACGAAGGCGTGTCCTTCCCAGGCCACTCGCTTCCCTGAGATTTACTGGGCTCGATAACGGTTGTTTCATTTGAAAAAAAGACACAAATGTAACTTTCACTGACAGCTCGAATCACGTCGCCGGGTGGTAGAACATTAGAGGTGTATTGTTGGGCATAATGGATTTACCGCAGCGGCGAGCAGCGCGTGCTGGCGGGCGCACGTCGCCGTCGCGCCGACTCGACCCACTATACAGATGAATCGACGAGAAAGTGCACGCTATACCGGCTGGCGGCCTGTGTCCGTGGCCGGCGAACTTATAATTCACGCTGATACCATTCGGTGTTGCGACCTAAAAACTAATTATATAGGTGGCATTCGATCGCCGCGTATTATCTTGTACGTACTCCTAGCTAGATAGAAGTAAACGACTCAACAACAATAGACTTTCTTTTAAATTGACTTGTCGTCATGTACCCGGATTATGAGGCTCTTTTGGTGTCTACGTTGATTTATAACACTATCCGGCAGAAAAGACTTAATATGCCATAAAAAATTACTCGATACCGGTTCCTACGCCGACGGAAGAATAGCGCTGGTGGCGAGCAAGATTTTGAGTCGGGAACGATTTAGGACAAAACTTTAACAAACTACTTTTCTTCTTTGTTTTATGACAAATAAATGATTTTTCTTACTTCTTTCTTTCCTTCGTTGTTGAAGAGTATTTTTAGGTTGTCCGCATCAATGAGGCGTACGATTTTTGCGCGCATTTCACTTGTAAGTGGGATAGTGTAACGCTCACATGGGCTGCGCTGGTGCGTGGCGCCTGGGAACCGTGCCGCGGCGGCGGATCATTTTATGTTGATTTCAGGTAGCGTATAAGGTGTAATGTACGGGGTCATTGCTTGCGGACTGCCGCCGATGAGAGCGCAACAATGTTCCCATTGGATACGCTCTATGTTGCATCTACATCACTATTGCAACGCTGTTAAGATTCATATCGGTATCTCATATAGAAAAACTCATAAGCCTATTTTACTGAAACTTTCAACGATAAAGGTAAATACAGAGATGCTGATAGTTAATACAAAATATTTAGAAAAACACAATTGTATAACTGATTTTATGAGATTTTCAATGTGGACTTTATATCGCATTTGAACGTTTCTTTATAATGGGCTTTTTGGTTTGAAAGAGTTAGACATTTGACGTTTGTATGGAATACTGAAGTGTAAAATGGTTCTTAAAGAGTATCGTACGTCGTTTTTACCCACTGCTATCTTGCGGCACAACCAGGACCAACAGCTGACAACCTTGAAACAGCGTTCTGTCGATCTGCATACAAGCAAAAGGAATGCTAATAGTGCGTGATCCACTGGATTCAATTGGTCAGAAGGGTGCAGGTTCAAATCCTGCTTGTGGAAATTTTTTCAACATTTGTTTTTTTTTTTGGATAGGTATAATTATTTTCATCAACGTATACTTTAGTAAATGAAAATGATAATCATGTAAATAGATACTGCTTAGAGGTGACTTTGGATTTTTTACTATCGAGAAAATTTTCTTCATTTTTGAAACAATAATTGTTGCAAATTTAGTCTTTTATAACCTATATTTTTTGGCGTTGCATTTTCAAAACTTTAAAGCGTGCCTAAATGAAGCGCATTTTACAGTTGTCATCAGCGCCTTAACACGCCTTCCGATTTTTTTTTATATTTTCAACACCGTTTCGTTTTTCATTTCAAAGATTAAGCTTAGTACGATAGCATTGTATCGTCCGGACACGCAGCGGGGTCCGGACTCCGTTCTCCCATACCGGTGGAGCGCGACGGTCAGTTAGGCCACAGTACGAGTACAAGGAATTGTGAATTCTTTATACTGTGGTTAGGCTCACCGTGACAGGTTCCTGCGCCTTGCATCCTGAAGTGCGCTTCGAGCTTTTATAAGACACTAATCCACGGTCAAGTAATATTGAATTTGTCAACATTCGTGTGTGTATCTGCGTATTTAGTGACAGGTCTTCTCACAGAGAAATGGCACTGGATAAAGTAAGTAAACTTGGCTTACATTAATACTTTTAAAGAAAAATATATTTGCGTATAACGACCGCGTTATAAAAACAGTTTTTAAGTTTTTATTTTCGAAAAGTTTGTGTGGTGCGGTTTTTTTTGATATAGTCATAAAGTCATAAATATAATAAATACTCCTACTGCATATCTATCTCATTCATTAATGAGCTTTCTATCTTCATCTGTCCCCGTGTCAACAACATAGAGTATTTCAAAATAGGCGTAAAGAGATCTTTGTCTGCACCACCTACTGTTGCCGACAGGTGTAACCAATTACCATCGTCCGCCAGCCTTTCTGCATGCCCTCCATTGCAATAGAAAGAAAAATAGTCTGTAAATACTGCCTCACTGCTAAGTCCTTTATCGTTGAAATCAAATCATCGCTACAATTAATAGGTATTAGCTAAATACATAGAGCAACGTATATTTATTATAGAAGTATTTCAAATTCGATCCGACCTATCTTCCCCGAATCAACACCGGATCATTTTATACCGGGGATTAAAGTTACTCGCGTCCGTAGGTTTACCCTTGAGATCCTACACGTGACCTCTGGGTGGTGCTAAATGAATGACACTGTCTGAGTGGTAGAGCGAATATCGGCGTGAAACAATGGCACTCGTTGCTGTTGTGTTTCATCTTGTGAGTGAAAGTATCGGAGGCCCATCTCTCACCCCTCCTTCCTACTTCCTCCTCAAGATCCAACTCCTTCCTCAAGGCTTGCACGCATCTGCGATTACTTTGGTTTTGTGGGTGTCCATGGGCGGTGGCGATTACTTTCTATCAGGTGACCTGCCTGTTCGTTTACCTCCTTTTAATATTAAGAAAAAGGTCCCTACTGCTGGAAATTTCCCTATGGATGGAAACACCACACGGAGAAAGACCATAAAGCAGCACGCGGGCACAGTGTGGATTAGTGGTTGTCAGCCGGGACCAACGGCTTGACGTGCCTTCCGAAGTACTCATCCGGTGACCGGCCTTTACAAAAGTTGCTTAACTTCAGAAATCACAGACCTACCATCACTATGCCATGGAACTTCATCTTCTCGAGCATCGGCGCCTAAACTGAACGCCTACATTAACAACAATAGCTTATACTTACTCCTACTTATCACATCAGATTATACAACACGCGTTATGGTAATCCGATGACAACGGCGCAGGCGCATGCGGCGCGCCGTCACACGTCTGGTTCCGAACGCAGAGCACCGGTAGTCCACGATCAGATAACAGTGACGTAATAATCATAGCCGTGTTTATAGCGAGATGCAAATGAGGCAGAACCGAGATGTCGAGATGGCGGTGACGATTGGAACACGTTTGTCATGGTACAAGTGAGAGCAGTAACTCCGATCCAAAGTAACATTTTGTTTTTGTAATTGTCGTTTACTTTGGAGTACTAATGTCACGATAGCTCGAAAATTTATTAATTGCAAGTATTAAGTGTCCTAAAGTTTACTAAAAGCCTGAGTCTAGGGCTTCTTATTTTGTTAGTCAGCTTTAAATATTCATTCACTATCGTATACACTCAGCTAGTCGTACTTTCTTTTCTGTGCCTTAATCACGTCGTCAGATACATCCGGTGAAAAAAATTATAGCTGTTTGGTTATTTACGAAAAAAAGATAAATCCAATCGGATACCTGCTGATCACTAAAAGTATGCCATTGTAAAAAAAAACATGACCTGGTTATTTTTAACGTGAATTTATTTGAATATTATGGTTTAAAACAATGTTTACCTGTCTCTATCTGTCTCTATAACCGAAAATGACATAATAATATATATGTAATATACTATATATATTATTATTTCTATATATCTCTATCTTTCTCAATCTTATCTTATATATCTATCTTTATATATATACATAATATAATACAATAATAATAATATTGAAATTATATACTTAATTGTTTATTCAAAAGACGAGATACTGATTGTCATATATGCTGTTGTACTGTTGAACAATTATTTAGAACGATCGACGGGGTGTTTCGTCAATAGTACCGCCTTTCATCGGTATCTACAGATAATATCAATGGCATGTGTATTGAGCAGAGATAGGATGTACGGCCAAGATAATGTTATGACAGTTGTTAAACTGTTAAACGCTGTACGAGAATAGCTTTGATGTTGCGTTGAGGTTTTTGTTATAAATCTTCCAATGTGCAGTAACACGCTAAAAATATATTGAAAGTGAAATTAAATAAAAATGTGTTGTCAAGTTTACGCGAACACTACACTTTGAAATGAAGCATTTTTTTACGAATACAATATATCTAATGTAGGTACAGTATATATTTCGTGTTTTTTATAATTTTACTAAAACAAGATCAAAACCATTTTGTACCAAGAACAGTCAGAATTTTTTTAAAGCAATTGATCTTAATAAAGGCAAATGCGCATCAGAACGGATTGACAGGCGTAATAACGACAATTAAACACTTGGATTTCATTGTCGTACACGCCAATTTATTAATTACCGCAGTTCAATGCACTTTTGTAAGTAAATAAGCTATTTATAGTCCGAATCAGTTTAATTGGCGTACCTTGAAACGTGTATTTGGTTTGTAAATTTAACTAATCGCCTTTTAGTCTCACGCTTGTCTCGTAAGGGCTCGTCGACTGAATTTATCGGCAAATGATGTGGGTAGCTAATGACTTGCTAGATGTGCAGATTAAAAATGTTTCTGCGAACAGTGTGTACGTAAATTTTAAGTGCATTCATGAGAAATTATCGTTGAGTTCCACCGGAAAGATAGTTACTAGGTACTCTCACTAGTTGATTTATTAATAACACATCGTCGACACTCGCTTATCTAACGCGTGTTTTAATTGGAATTATATATGCATATAAAAAGAAGATTACTGTAAGTTGTACTTGAAAGATTAATTGTGAGAAAATAATTGGCCTATAAGTCTTTATGTAAACTCTTATTATTTTATTTTATTTTATTTTCTTAGGTGGATCCACAGTAACAAAACAAGAGTAGCTATGCAGTTATACATCAGAAAACCAATGAGAGATTCACACTAATTTACTTAAAATAGCAGGGAAATTATTGAGCTCACAGAATAAACATGCTTCTATAGCTAGGATCTAAACTGCGATCGAACCGCTTACAAACATAGTAGCTGTGACAGTAACATAACAAAAGTATAATAGGTAGCAATATATTCAATATTAATAAGTCAATATTGAATATATTGCTACCATACCATATCATTCAAAATTATACTTAAATTATGATTAGACCAGCTCTAGAGATACTATATAGCAACATATTATAATGCAATGCAAAGGCAACATAAGCCTATAATTATGTATACAAATTTGCTATTTGCTATTCTATTTAAAATTTAGGTTTGTTCTTATTGTTCCTTGTTATATTGCCCTTAAATAAACTGGGGGAAGTGTCCATCTTCGGCTTTATCTTCACTTGTCGTCAGGTGAGATGAAGAAAAAAATGTATTTCCAAAACTGAATAAAAAAGCGTGTCCTCCTACCTACTTAACAAAAGAGAAAAAAATCACAAAAGCGACTCTGTTAACCTCAACCTCAACCGTGACTTGCGAGGACTTGTTTTCGAAAGCGAAGTGTAATCTACCAGCGGTTTCTAGAAATAGGTACAAAGTGTTGAGCTGAGTTAGTGGTCTTGGAGACGCAAAGCTAAGCGCAGTGCTGTAAACAAATGCGGATCAGCATAACTCGGTAAAGCCAGCTGGTGGAAATGAAAAGTGTAATGAAATATTTGGAAAGATGCACGGATTGCATGCTCACGTGTTAAACATTCTCGACCCTGCATTAATCTGAGGGGCCTAACATGCACAATTATCGAATTCGTGTCATAGAGCTCGTTAGCGTAAAATATTATAGGAGTTTGTATGGTAATTGAAACAGCATCACAAGGTCCCTGATCAATGGAACTAACCATTGACAGATGTTATTTCGTCACGTTTACGATACGATTTTGATATTATTCCGTGTTAGATCCTCTGTACAGGGGCCATAGCGTTAATGTTATGTAAAACGAGTAAAAAAATGAGACAAAAGCACATAATAATATTTTAAACATTGATGAAATGAGCCATTTTTTTGTTTCCTGTAAAGTTTGGATATCTGGACATACGAGGTTATCATTTTACAGCGACATTTAGCTTTGTAGGTGGGTTAAAAGGACTGTTATTAATGTGTTAATAGCGCATTAATAATAATCTTTAAAATATAGGTATTTATGTAGTATCTGCTTCGGATCAGCTTTGTCAAGCACGAAACGGTCTTAAATTGAAATGCACGAGCGAAACGATCTATTTCTGCGGTCCACTCTACGCTAAGCTCGCATGTCTGTGGTCGTGGCTTTACCCATCCCTTCCTAGTGCGGTCGGGTGCAAGTGTGCGGTTACAATCAGGCGGACTTATTGTTTTTATTGCGTAATTACTGTGTGACGCTCCGCGGTTGACGACACGATTTGATCTGTCATGTTTGTCGCATTCTTACTTCCAAGTTATGTTGAAGGTCGTTGATTGTTGCGATGTGTCTTGATTACGTATTACTAAGTTGAATCAGTTTATTTACGCAGGGGTAATTAAACTCTATTAACAGAAACTTTTAAGCTTGTTAACGATACAAAATAAAATAATTATATATTGTAAGTATTAAGTATTTTAAAACTTTGTCAGTACAAGATTATTCTCTTCTTCGGTGGAGTAATCTAATCTTCATTTAAATAAGCGGCCACGTTTCTAAAAGCTTTCTAAGGTATAAAGTAATGTCTTGTACTCAATGTTTGACAACCTCCTTGGTCGAGTGGCTTGCACACCGGTTTTCATGGTGTCGCTATCTCTGAGGTCCCGGGTTCGATCCCCGGTCGGATCAATTTAGAAATACCTGTTTTCTATATTGTTTCGGGTTTGGGTGTTTCCTATGTATAATAAGTATGTATTTAAGTATATTAAGTATGTTTATCCGTTGTCTAGTTAACCATATAACGAGTTTCGTAAGGAAGCTTTTTTTGGGGCTAGATAATTGGTGTGAGTGTGGGAAACATTTTTTTTTTTTTTTTTTGTATGTATTGTATTTACTACATCTTAGCGTTTGTTCCTTCCGTGGATTGCTGATGATGATCATGGGCGGTGACCACCACTCTCTTTTGCAGCTCTAAATAAAACTAGCTTAAACTAAATTGTGACATCCTTCCAAATGTTTGATTTGTAGTCATCGTCACAATTAAGTAACTTTCACAAAACTAGATGACAAAATTCTAGCTACTTTGTTCTTCAGAAGGCATGTATGTGGTTGCACAAAGTTGATTTCGTAAGATTGCAGTCATTAACGCCCACCAGCTATCTTGGGTTATGGGCTCAATTTTCCCATTCCTTGTCATCCATGTGGGAAGGCATAAAATGTTAATAAGCTGATGATAATAAAAGAATGATGACACTGCCGTCGATATCAAAATTTAGGAGAAATTAAGGCATCCCATATTTGAAATTAATGAATGAAATGTAAAATATATATATACATATATTTGTGCCACTATAAACTACAAAAATGTTTTCAAAAAGAATACTTTAATATATTATGTTAATATGACAGAGAAAAAGTTCCACTTAGCTTAATGGAACGTATTAATAAAATTAAAATAAATTGCAATTATATATTTTTCACTTTTTTTATTTTTAAATGCTAATTGCTGCACTGAAGCTGAATTAAATATTTATAAAATACAGTGAAAAATTAAATGCCTACCTGACCCAGCCAGAAATCGAACCTGGGTCTTCCGCAATCCGGGCGGCTGCACTGACTATTATGCTACCGAGACGGCTGACGTAAGCACTGAATTTCTTCACTGCTTTTTAATTTTTGAGTGCTTTTTAGCGGCACTTTTTTATTTTTATATATGATACATATTATATTACAGACTAGTTGTTTGCACAGAACAATTTTTTACACAAGCCCCAGAGACCATTTTTATTACAAAACTAGCTTTAAGTTTAAAACTTTTGAGTGTTTATTATTTTTGTGTTTGTATCGAATAAGCATTTCATCATCATCATCATCAGCTCATTTATGTCCCCACTGCTGGGGCACGAGCCTTCCCTATAGATGGATAGGGAGAACGGGCCATGAACCACCACGCGGGCCCAGTGTGGATTGGCGGTTATTAACGACTGCTAATGCAGCCGGGACCAACGGCTTAACGTGCCTTCCGAAGCACGGAGGAGCTCTAAATGATAAATTTATGGTCACCCATCCGATGACCGGCCTTTGCGAAAGTTGCTTAACCTCAGCACTCTCAGACCGGGCGCGTTAACCACTGCGCCATCGAGCTCCACATAATAAGCATTTATCTATTTCTATTTGTATAATGTTCCAAGGACGTCAAATCAATTCAGACAGAACAGTAGTAAAGTTTTATCATTCCACTAGACGCCATCGTTGTTGTAGATCACAAAAGAATGCTCTTGTTATTTACGCTGTCAACGATCTTGCAGTCACGCTGGCAACGGTGGCTATGGAGACACAAAATAAATAGGTACAGAAGGTACTCCACACAAACAAGCGATTCTAGCGCAAGTACATAGACGCTTTTGTACGGTTTTCGACTAAAATCGGAAGAACGCCAGTTGTGCGTAAGTCAGCCGGCAGGCTTATTACCAATCTTTAAGTGACAGTCGCAATCGCGACTATATACAGTTTATCGCTACCAAAACACATATTCGTATTATGGAACGTAGAAGGCTACGATAGCGCCACGAGCGAGCGATTGACGCACTAGAAGTGCATGACGGCGCTATAGAATAAATCGACCGATGTTAGCAACCGCAACTAGTAGCAGTCGCGTTGCCATTGTGCGATTAGCGACTGGTTGCTATTTTTCGGTGATAAGTCTGCCGGGTGTCATGCTTACTTTGTAACAATGAATTGATGACGTTTATACCAAAACTGCTGCGTGTTCTTTTTTATTATTTTAGTTCTAGAGACTTTCAGCATGCCAGGTCACTGCCATTATGATTTTAACCTACTACATCAAAATTATTTCCAAGTAGTTAATTAACTTGTATTATTATTATGTATGTTTAATAATAATACCAATCATCGACGGAAAGGTAAATAGGTCATAATTTCTAAATACGACAAATAGTAATGAGTTGATATTTTTTGTTTTGCTTCAAATCTTGAACCGTTGGTAATTAAAAGTGCTATCGACTGGAGATGCACATCTGTACCTATTTATTTTGTGCTTCTGAGGCTGCGTTCGTTACCCCGCCAGATTTCGCGATCTTAGTGACACTTTCCACAATTTGAGAAGAAAGTGCTTTATCAAATTTATCAAACGGCTGTTGAGCATTCGGTAATGACACAGAAATCTAGGTTACACTCTAGTGTTAGTATTCTATAAAAATACCGTTGTTATTCATGTTTTAAAGTTGTTATTTTTCACTTTGTCACCATTGCTTTTAACATAAATTTTGATATGTTTTTGATGTCCATCAAAGTTTTTACAGTAATCGCTGTTTCCGTTAGATGTGATATATTTTTGGTAATTTTTAACACTTTTTCAAATGTTAATTGTATTTACGTTACTTTTAGTTGCATACGGTCGAAAACCTTTTGGGCATGCGTATTTAAAAGGTGATAGGTGAGGGTTACGCCCAGTCTACAACCTTATGGGAAGTATCCCAGATGTATATTCTCCCAGTTCATTGTGGGTTTGTATTGTATAATTAGTAAAAAGTAAAGGTTCTACGTATTTATGTACAGTACAGAGTCCAACCTCTGCTCCAGTGACGTGCAGTGCTATCTATGTGCTGTGATAGGCGCGGTTTCTAACAAATCGGGGAGGACATGTGTCATAAAGCTTACAAATAACCAGTTGGACATAAGTCTAGGATATTGTTAGCGTAAAGCAACCGTGGGAAGAATTCTAAAAGTCAGACCTTTTTGATGTCCTTCCAAATTATATTTTTTTATATTATTTTTGAATATGGAAATTTCAATGGTATAATTAGAAAACACCAAATGGTTATTTAGGTACGGCTCTGATCATTAAATTCGTTTAATAGTTAACATAATGCAAGTTGCAATTAATTGTACTTAAGTACCAAATAGTAATTAAACCCAGCTCCTAAGACGAAAGAGTCGACAATCTTTGGATCGATATAAAACGCGGAACTTTTTTGAGTTGAGTCGAATTTATCCTTTTCAGCACCTTAGTTCAGATCCTTCTCTAGAGAGAAAACCTCGTTGCTGTTAAATCGTTGGTCGATCCGCACGTTTTTTTAGATTCCTTACGGGTCTTGGCTCATTTCACTAGAAATTAAGTAATAATAAGGCTCCTCAACCGGCATCCTCAACAACAGAAGAACTGGCATATCATAACTCTTTAACTGTTGGGACACTACAATGCTACTAATATTTACGTTCTGGCTATAAAACTCCTTTCCGTAAGCGACCGTACTTAAAGCTGCCGATGCCGATGCCGGTCGGTTTATCGTCACGAATTTCTTACGTACAATAGACATCAACGCGCGTATTGTTACAAAGTGACAATTTTCGTAGCAGTTTGCTTGTATTGCAGTCTTTATAGATAAATCACCTGTTATCAGTATCTATAAAAACTATATTTTCGAATAGTTCGTCAACTCGTCCCACGGCCTATTTGGAACGAGTTGCGGAAAATCAAAATAAATAATATTTTCATTTTTCAACTCGTCTCAAGTTTCTTTTGGAATGTAAATTACATTCGGATATACTCGCATTTCTGATTTGGCTTTTACTTTGGAAAACATATTTAAACTTTAACCTATATTTTTGCAACAAAAAAACACACGTGCTTTGTTGTTTTTATTGTTGTGAGCGTACGTTATGCTTAGTTACAATACGTATTTTAAATGTGAAATATGAATGTGAATTATGAATGAATGAATGAAAGGTTACAACCTTCTGCAACATATTTTCCTAAAGGCTACTGTTTACTAGCTACTGTTTTATATGAAATACAAAACAGTAGCTACGTAGATAGCTACACACATACATAGCTAATACATACGTTTAACGGTATTTTTTGTGCCTGTTTTTACGATTAGGATTTACTATTACGGTAACGTAACAGTAATAGTTAAACGTAATCGTATAAAGTAAAACTGAAAATGTGAGACATAAATCACTTTTTTGATGGCTACTTTGTTTAATATTATTCGTAGCGCATGATGAGTTATAAATAAAAATGTACTTCAAATTGTGCTTCTATTGTAATTCTAATAGAGTTATTCTAAACGAGTATTAAATTTCCTTAACAAGGTGTTCACTGATGGACTGACAAATCAAGTAGCGTTTTTAAAATAACATTATTCTGGTTTATTTGAGAACAAGAAGTGAATATAAATTAGTGTACTAAAAATATCTTCATGCTCTTCGCATGAATAACTAATATAGAATTAAAAATTAGAATCTTGTTGTCATTATCATTATATTAATAATGATTAATAGTGTCCTAATTATAGTTGGTTAGATAATTTTTTATGCAATTTCACTCAATACATTTTGAATATTAAAATATCGTTTTACCTTTGTTTTTGTCTTCCTTTTCTTTCCCCATGGATGCTTGATCCGTCTATTTGTCTGTTAATGTCATTTATGATCGAAACTTAATTCAGAAAATTGAGATAGGCACCCAACACGAAAAACATAAACCAAAAAGCGAAGCAACCAACCGCTCCGTAGAAAATATATCCAAAATAAAACGAAACAAACAATTGTGTTAGCCCACTACGAAACACCATTGTGTACGTATCTATCTCTAATTTGTAATTATAGGCGTTAAATTCGATATAATAGCGTATCGGGCCGTGGCGATCGTCAAGTCGTTCGCGAAAAGAATTCTAACGGGCCCTAACCAAAATTGGTCTGGTGAGATGCTATCGTCACTCTCGCAGTGGAGCTGCACTACACTTGAGCCAGCTTACGGTTAACAAGATGGAATCGTTTATGACATACGTGCGGAGGGCGCAGCTAGTCAGCTACTAAAGTCTAAGTATTGCCATTTCTATAAATTTTTATACCACAACTTTCATTTTTTTTTTGTCCTTTTTATCAAATGGGGAAAGCGCTTGCCTTCAGGTAAGAACCTGATGTGACTATATTGAAAGTGGGATCGTACTTCATACCGAATCTTTAAAACGAATGCTCTTAACGTATTAAATCAAAAAATAAAATGCCATTACAGGACTCATGTATTTACTAACACCCTATGATAGGCCTTCATTTGGTGTGTTCTTAATATAATAAAAAATAATAAAATGAATGGTCAGGGTTGCCTACCTTATCTACTTAAATATGACTGTGTCTCACTTCAATACCTATTTCTTACTAGCAGCATCGTTTTATAGTGCTGTATTCCAGTTTTAAGGGTACTAGAAGAGTTGAATTACAAGGTTTATGCCCTGTTTGTTTCTGAAACATTCCTGAATAGAATCAGAAACGTTCCTGATACCCTTTGTGTGAGAAGCCTTCATAGGTTACAATTGCTGCTTTTCAATTCACGGGCTTTAAGCTCGTTGTCTGGCTCAAAACCACCACCACCACCACCATTTACGGAAGATCGGTATTGCAAAAGTTGCGTAACCAGCAAAATTGTACCCCAAAAGCGCAAACCTCTGCGCCATTGAACTCCTTAGTTTAATTATAAGTATTAATTAACAGAGCGGACGGGCCGACTGACACGTGCAATTCTTATCAAGCGTTGATCGTAATGCTGCGTCGAACATCTAAATGTCACGCGAATCCTGTTCCGCGGCAACGTAAGCATAACATAAACACTGGGCTCTGAGAAACAGGTGATTAGAATGCTGCTTATATTGCAGTTGTGAATATTCAAAACGATCATATAAATATAGGTGTAAGATTAGTACATGTAAGATATTAAATACTAGATTGGTCTGTGAGTTAAATATATATCAATGGTTTGGTTTAAACAAAACAAAAACTTACGATAGTTCAGGTACATGAAAGCATTGTCAAGATTGTAAAAATGCCTCGTTCACATCACACCAAAGCTCTGTAATGTAAAACGAAAACAACCGTCGATTATCGAATGCTCGATTTACGGAGGAGGCCCCAAGAGCTGCGTTTATCTGCGCGCACGATCTCGGAATTGAGATGCGGAGGGCGTAGGAGAAAAATAAACAACAACGTGAGGGGCGAGCGTCAACGCTGCCGTCCATTAACAGCTTGCAACACAATCTATCTCTATTTAGGCGTAATTAATTTGAACAGTAAGAGTTTTCCATAACGTGATACAAAATTATCTCTTAACATCAGAGTTAAGAGATAATTTCGTGTTCTACTTTTCTGAAAACAGTAGTAAATCTTCCTAGTCGATGTTTTACAGGGTGTTTGGTAATACTCGTACTTGTATAATCCCGAATATGGCAGCATCCATATAGGTATATAGGTGATAGGGCACCGACCATAAAACCCCAGAAAATTATAAACATACCTGAAAATCACCATATGGCCGATATATTGAAGTTGTTTGGTACTAAGTAAAGTTGTAAAGTGACATCCTTATGGTGCAACATAGAACGGAAGTCAAAACAAAAAATATAATATTATAAATTTGAGTTTTTGTACGGAAAAAAGTGAATCTACGTAAATATCATTTTGCATGGTTGCACCAAACATCCTGTATAAACATTCAGTTTATGAAATTATAAAAAATATATAACATACTATTGACATAATAGTACATTAAAAACCTTTCACAAGTCTTGGTATAAAGTTTTCGGAACAACATTGACCACCAGTTGTATTCCACTATTGAGGCACACAGATCTATACCTTATTTTCTTATTTTGAAATACTTGAACGAACCCTTTAAGAAGTCTCCAAGCTTATTTATTGGCTTTACAACACTAGTATTTTAACAACCTTTTCTTTTGCATACATTAAAGGATGGGTACACTTTAAATGCTAAAAAAATAAATTGTTTCAAGTGGACTTTAAAAAAAATGCTATTAGCTCACAACTTACTTTGTCTTTTTTATTGATAGAGATACCAGTGAATGAAGTTATTGTGAAATTGAAACAGTTGTGAATAAATATTGAAAAATGTACATAATTTTGGTAATGTATTATACTAAATATAGAAAAAAAATACTTAATATTTTGTCTCAATACTGTGGATGTCCTTGTAAAGCTCATTTAAGTCCATAAAATATAATATAAAAAAGACTTTATATTAACATATACGAAAAATGATTACACATAACAGACAGCGATAAGACCGCCAAATTGTAACTTTTTAAGTTATTTATATTTGTGTTCATGTTTATGTTCATAGTGTTGCAATAAAAGTATTATCTATCTATCTATAACTTTTAGAAAAAGTTAATTTATCTATCATAGTTTAAATTTCATTCTGTATTACTTCTTGTCGCTTATACGTTATAGTTTAGGCACAGAGCCAGCTAAAACAGAGTCACCAAGAGTATCATCATCATCGTCGTCGAGTCCTCATGCCTGAGGGTCGTGACCACCAATAGCAACATCGCGGACCAGGGCTCTCCAAGAGGTCCTATCCTGGGCTAGACGGATAGCCGCCTGCGTGTTGCATTTCAGGGCTTCCAGAATAGCATCCGTCCACCGGGCAGGCGCTCTTCCTCTGCTTCTTCTGCCCTTTGCATACCAAGAGTATGCATCCACGTATTTATGCTGAAGCCCCACTGTCATAATGCATCATATGAATGACTATAGCTTATCTAAGTCGCCTATGATGATTACGGAGCGATTAAATAATGGCGTAAAGTAAATGCAAAGCGGGGACATTAACGTTCTTGCCGAGCTGTAACTGTATATAATGTTTGTATGTGGTCTGAAGATTGTATCATATCGCGACTGAGCCCGTTATGTGCACGTATATTTGTATAATCGTCACTATTTTCTTATTGACGATGTGTATGTAACCTTCTGGAGTTGTACGCAATCGTAATAAGTGTAATGATTTTGATTGAAATATAGTAGGTATTAGTTATGTATATACATGCAGTGCTCAAAATGTTTATTCGTATTTGTTAAATTTCATTTTTTTCCAGTGTGTGTGGTTAACTTTTTTCCCTTGCGTTAACAATGACTTTTTTGAAGAAAATTCTACATAATTTAGTAAAATTTGTTACAACTTTTTAAAAATTATACAGATAAAGTTCATAAATAGCTTTCACAATTTTGTATTAGATTTTCATAATAATCTATTTTTATACCAGTTTAAAAGATTACAAAGTTCTTATTGTGGTTCTTACACCGGGTTCAAAAGAATTTTCCCATGGCCTTTCGTTACATAAATGCTCGCGTACGCTAACTCCGCGGGAATTATTCTATTTAGTTAACGGTAATGACAATCATTGTTTTAATTGCAAAGAAAATAATTTTTTGCTCCCAACACAACGGTAACTTGAAGTGTATTAAGCAAATTAAGTGTTAGCTTTACTACTAAATAATGTGAAATGTCTTTTAAAATGAACTTTTGGACTTAAAGTAGTGGGTGGAGTTAAAACAATACTAGAGTGATTTGTCTTCAAAGTTTCGCTGCCACGCCTATCAGAATTAGTTATAGAATGAATAGTCATTTGTCTCTATCCTAAAACACTTTTTGTATGTCCCCGTTCATTAACCTTAGAACTTTTTTAAATAACCAATGACTGTCAGATTATAATTATCATGTTCGCTGTTCTAATCCATGTGAAATAAATTGGGAACTTACTTAAATGTTAATACTTATTGTTTTAGAATTATTTCGGAAGCTTGGTTAAATACTTTGATTTTATTAATATTTGAAAAGTTTAATTATTTCTCTATCATATTGAATAAAATTTGTATAATAATCGTAGTATTGGTTATTTTAAAAAGATGAATCTACATTTCAGATAAAAATGTTTATATGCAAAAAATCCTGTAACGTTGCCCATGAGAATGTCACCATAAAAATACACGCGTCTCCCCATCAGTCATTCTAAATACGGCATAACAAGTTGTGCCGCAGATTCTAGCAATTACACAGTCCTCCTAATTGACGTAAGACCTGTCTATTTCGCTAGTAACTGCGTTGCCGCCGTACGGCGTGTAAGAAATCAAAGGCATTTAAATTGGAAATAACGTTTTCCTAGCCAATAATTTCGTTATTAGACACACTTCGTTTTTGCGGAATCTAGACAATAAGCTCGGCGAAGGAAAAGCGCCTTTCATTTGTTATAAGAAATTGAGATAAGTACTTTTGTTAGGACTACGATAAGTCACGACCTTTGCCAGTGTCGTTGATCTTGAGAATTGTTTGGAACAGACTTGTGGGGTCTGGACAATTCAATTTATTTTAGAATATACTCTGAATTGTACTGTCATTTAGTCATCTGATTATGCTATGATAAAGTGATTATTTAGCAAAATCTTCAATAGAAAATGATTGATGACTATGAAGTGAGTTATTGAACTGTAGTCTCGTCCACGCTTCGCACATAAAAAGAAGTACTTAATTATATTAATATACTTTGGACTACTATTTCTGAACATAATATCGAACATCAAGTGTTTTACAGAGTACAAAAGTGTACACCTGTTGCTGACATATTTGTGATATGATTTCTTCGTTTTTAACTAACTGTGCTCCAGTTATAAAATCGTCACGGGGCCTGCGCTAGATGCAAGTCAACACAAGCAAACAGAAATGGAATGGTCTCATTAGGTGTGTTTATGTTACGCTCCGCGGCTGCGTGGGTTTGTAGTTTATGCCCATTCTTGCTCGCGCTGAACGGTTTCTGTGACGTCTCGTGCTTTTCCGATTATTTGGTAACTCCGTTATTTCCCGACTAGGTGCGATGCGAGACTGTTTCTGGCCAAGCCACAGTTACACATCGGCGCGCGGTCTCTCACGGAGTGATAGTTTTTTGTTTAGTACGGACTAAAGTAGCTCGTATCGATTAAGATCAAATGTTTTCACCAACAAAAAGTTATTATTAACCTTCTTACGACATGTTAACACACTTGCGCGTACAACTTTACAGTAGCACGTGTAATACGATACACTATTGGGCTTTGAAGTCTAGTTTAGTGCCAATTTAAGGTAAAATATTAATAAAAGAATTCAGTAACAAAAAAAGAAAGTTTTATTTTGAAATTCAGCATATTATTGACAAAAAAAGATAGAAAGAAAGAAAAATTTGTTGGTCTTACCATAGAGTCTTTAAGACCTTTTCTCATGCGCGTACTAGATTGCGTACAATATCAAAATCTTTTATGTTTGGCCACTTTGTTTGCCCTTTTACTTTACCGCATTTCGTAGGTTCTCAAAGGTTATTAACCTACTTCCGTAGGTGCATTTTTAAGCATTCGAGTGTGTCTTTGCATCCAAAATTTTGTCCACACGTGTTCTTCTTGCGTAATGTGACGCGAGCAAGTTAAAAGCTTTTACATTTTTTTTGTTTAGCTTTTATCAAACGATCAATGAAACATCAATGCAGCTTAATGTCACCGGAATACAAAAATGATAATTCGGGTTGTTTAATATCAAATGATATTTTGACATAATCAATTTTCATCTTTGACTGCAAGTAAACCAGCCTGCGTAACATTGACAAATGACTAACAAAAAATAATTTGACATCGTTACGCGACATTTCGTTATTTTTATTACCTCAGTAGGTACTATGTGAATCATAAAATTTACTGAAGAGAACTGAATGTTTATGTGAAACAATGTAGGTATATTTTATTTATAGTATCATGCTCTGAGGTCAACTTGAAGTTACAGTTTAATATATAATCTAGTTTCATAAGCACTTTTAGCATAAAATAATATGAATCTTCGATATGCGCACGAACAATACCGAGCCCGGAGTCTAATTTCAATGCGGCCATCATAGATTACATGCAAACGATACTAATGGCCGTGCCCTAAGTGGTTTAAGTAATAGACTAGACCAGGGGAGCTGGAGGACCGCGGGAGCCTACGAAAGAGCGGGTGGAATGTGCGCGCAAGGTCATTGCGCCCTGCGCGGTCATGCGCTCGCGCCGCGCCCCGCCGCACCCCGCACCCTCCACCTTATTGTCTAACGATCAGCTGCGGATAAGGGGGAAGCGACCGCACCGAAAGGCGATAGGAACCATTTCAATGCGAAACCACCTTTATTTTTCCATTTTGCCCGACCGGCCGCACCACGGGCCGGCACGAACGCCCCCAGCGATATTGTTCCCGGCTCTAACGCCTGAGCTAGAAAAAGACCATTCGAGACCGTCTTTTATTTACGGCGCTTGCTCCGGCCGGCGTTTATGCCGACATGACAGTATCTGCGCGCGGCTCTACACAGAATTGCTTTTACATAGTAAGTTGCAGATCGTGTTTACTGAATATTTTTCCCACCTCTAATTAGGATTAACTGCAAGTAGTATACGATACTGTACGAAGAAAAAGACAACTTAATTGTTTCTTAACACGTAGCCGCTTAAACATTGTTGTTTTTTATGTAGTTAATAGGCGCTACTCATCACGCCTAATAATTATAATAAAGCGATTATACAACAGTTTCACACTTGAACCGTTATCTTTCTAAAGATGACGGTATCAAGAAGGCAGTAACATAAAAAATATCACTTAAGTATCACTGTTGTGATGATAAATACAACAAAAAACCTGTCAAATGTTAGCTTAACTCGTAAAGGGATCCGTATATAAAAAAGTATGAACACAAAATTGATATGTGAAATATATAATTTAGTAAATGAAAACTAATTTTGTAATTTCGTTATTTATAAAATAGTAATACATACTTATTACTTTTTGCCTGTCGAACTCGTAGACGGGCAGAGACGTGAGTAATAAGAATAAGAATTACATTTTCTCATCGGATAAACGGTACCCTAATAACGCGGTGATTTGCAAAAATTACCATGCATTACCGAAATCCGATGATAAAGTTACAAATTTATTCAAATTCTGTCGTAGTCTTAAATATCCCGCTTCGAATATACAATTTGTTATTCATGTCATTATCAACCTTGCCAATGTCATTTTTTTTTAGATAGAATATGAGTCATATACGTATTTTAAATCGTGATGGTAATTTGCAAAATTAGGTAGCTCTTACTTATTTTTTATTTTGTGGACATTTTTCTATATTTCTGGCATTGAAGAAAAGTAGAGAAAAATACCCTTGTATAGTTTCCTTACTTTGATTTGCTTTGCCTTTTCAGTGCAAGGTCTCATAGAGGTACGAACAGATTGCGGAGTGACTTTTAGAAGGGCTCAAAATTGGCCAAAAAAAGTATATAAAAACTAAAGATAGAATTTCAATTACGTAGCTAATGTAGTTCCTTTACTATCTAGCGAGATTAGCAATCAATTGAAAAATGGTGTTTCTAGTGTAAACTAATAAAATATCGGATACTGAAAAAGGTATGCCTAGGATACCTTGACGAAGTTGCATGCGTTGAAACCCGTTAATAACTTAGTTGATAAAGGAATGCGAAAGTTCAAAACTGTATGACGTTACTTGAAAGTTGATACATGAAGTACCTATGTAGTAGCATTTTTACCTGTTGCGGTAATTAATGGGGTGTTAATAAGGCCGCGCTACTATCCACGGGTCAGTGGCGGGCCGCAGCGCCGATGTGGTGTCAAGCCGTTATTTATACAAGGAGCTCGGTGGAATAAGTGAACTGTAGCGAACAAGTGAGGGTTGACCGAATGAAAGCGGCACTAAATTAGTACCATACACAGCGACACAAATATAAAACATCCCATTTAAATGAAACAACTTTTACGGATCTAATCGCGTTTATTTTACACATTACTTTTTAATGTTTATCCTGACGATTCGAACCACGGACCACGGACCCTGCAAAGGGTTCGAAACGTCAGGATAAACATTAATAAGTAATGTGTAAAATAAACGCGAGTAGATCCGTAAAAGTTGTTTCATTTAAATGTGTAGTGTTCGCGTAAACTTTAGAAAACAATATAAAACATCCCATTGGATAAACCTCATTTTAAAGTGTCTAAAATTGTGTAAGTAGAATAAAATTATTTCATACATTTAATCCGGTTTACTAAATGGGATGTTATTATTTATTATTTCTGGTGGGGACGTCGCCGGCCGAACGGACGATCCGCCCGCGTTGTTTGCGGGCCATTTCGTCCTTTTCCCCGTTCTCCCCTTCGAGGGGGATAAGGTTAATCCAGCCCTCACGGCGTTAATGCGCGCGCGTTAAATGGGATTTTAGCAAACTGCATATAGACAAAGCATTTTGTGACCAGTAACTTCTGTATAAGAATACTTTTCTTACTATGATGATCATATTGTCGTCATCATGCTCTATATAGTAAATAATATATAAGTTACTGGAGCTCTATCACATGGATACAATATAAGAGATATTCGTATAAACGACCATCATACAATAACAAATAGTAAGTTGTACCTTGGATTCGTAGTAAGAGCCAGAGTTTATTTAAGACGTTACAGTGACAGTTGCAGACTACCGATATCAAACAGTGTTGAACCGATATCAGAAATATCGGTATCTCAAAAGATTGGAAGAGGTTTTACTACACAAAAAAAAAACACTAAACATAAAATGATATTGCTAGTTACAGTAGCTGCGATAGAATATTATTATGTAATGTATTCGATCATTAATCGTTTAAGTTATTGACAAAGGCTATTACCAGAAAAATAACTATGATATACGTCCTACTTGTTTTCACTCAATGTGTGACTTGAAACAACTAACAATTAATTTTGTATTCGCTACCAGACTTTAAAAAATGTAGATACTCAATAATATTCTGTAGTCGCTGTTTCATCATTAACACCTTTATCGCCACCGCTTACCTTTTAAAACTTCTTTCTCTCACATGGAATGCCACCGATGACATCTTGGATATTTGGTCATGAATATTTATTGATGTACTGCCACGTTTACCTGCCATTTGTAATACAACGGATCAGTTTGACGACAGCTCAATTGGGAACGCGTAGAAAGTAGTGTTGTGTCATTTTTTTTGCACCAATTAAAGATATCATGTTAAGCTCTGACCGACTTATGTTTATGAGCAAAAAAGATGCTACTTAACTATGTTTGCCAAAGATGGTAGCACAATTTGTTTAAATCTAATAAAAGTGTTTTAAAAAATGAATAATACAATTTCGCATGATAGGTAGTAAAATTTTTATATATTATCATAAAAAGGCCAGTATTTTACCTTTATGACGCCTGATGGAAAGTAATTATGCGGTTAAAGATATGTGCTTGCCTAAAAATAACTCTGTATTTGAAGGCTTCTTAATCCTGCGCACTCGATAACATTCTGATACTCAATAACATATCCATAATATACCCTTATATTGGCTTATAAGCCTGGTTTTAGTGGTTTCTATAGCAATATAAAATATTCGGCTAATTATCATATTTTTGTTACAGGAATTGGCTCCTTGCTCACTTGATACAACTACATTGGACCGGGTAAGAAAAGTTAGCAACTTACTTTTAGTTATTTATAGATATAATATTGTCAGATATCACTTGTGAATATTTCAAGTGTACCCTTGTCTAATAGGCAAAGGGGCGATAATTTATTCATGTGATTTTACGAGCGACGACAAATAAGTACTATGATTATTAGTTGTTCGTTGAACAAACGTTAGAATTGAGGTCGTACGCCAGCACATAGCGTTTCCACTCGTGTGTCCCTTGTTTTATGCACCTTTAATGGATTGTTACTACTGTTCTTCGCGTCTATTGTCGCTGACACTGTAGCGCATGTATATAGTTCCGTGGGACTCCGGTGAACTCTGCCTCTTTTTGTGTTGTCAAGCATTCGACTTGCGAGCGAAAACAAGATTGCATGACTGTAGGAACTTCAATGTGACCAGCGCAAAGAGACCCCTTCGCCTTCACGTTTCCTATATTTTGTACTATATAACTACGGGCTTTGTGTATTGAGTCATAGACATTCATGGAGTGGACAAGCTGTTTCGCATACACAAAAACAGCACAGTATTGATGTTATGATTTATCGATATTGAATTTGCACAGGTGAATCTTTTATGTTATGCTTGATGGAAAACGAAAAAAAATTGACACATCATTTAAAGTGAAAGTCAGATATAAATAGGTACCTACACAGTTTTTATCACTATTTGTTACTGCGTCACAAAGCAGATACAGCTATATTAATATTAACAAACGGAAATGACTTCCGTATAAGTCACGTAATTTATATTTCGAGGTCATATTGAAGATCTTTAGGCATCAGTAAATTACTGTTCCACAAAGAGTGCAGCTCTGATATTATTTTTACTAACAAATTAGACTCTGCTACTAACAGAACGTAACATTGAAAACAAGTCTATTTTAGGTTTGAAAAAAGACATTTACTCCAGATTGGTCTGATCGTAACAAAAAAGAGGTTAAGTCACCTTTTTGTACATCTTTGCTGTATAGCGCCAATTTCTTTTTTACCCGATGCGTCGCTGCGATGTAATGATAAAAACCGCAGGTGTAGGCGGAACGTTTTAAGTCGCTCGCAAGTATTTTCTAGTTCGACGTACCTAGTTGGTTTTAGATCTATAATATGCATCCCTCGTAGGTAAATAAGCGGCTATTCAGACGTAACACGCGAACTCCTGTAAGCATGAGTGACAAGCCTCGCCCACAACATGTACCAAGCCCGAGGTGCGGCAAATCTAACAAGTTGCAATCGATTCCTATGAAATGTTTAGAGTGAAATTGCCATGTAATATCACATAATGGCCAATATCATAATTGAGAACCACTATGTCCGTAAATACGGAGCATTGGCGATAATGCGACCGATATAGAACGATTGATACAGTTATCTGTAATTTTTATTACGAAAGTTTCAATCTGTACGTTAAATTAAATTCGTTGAAAATCATAGCGGCAGCAAAACTGCTATCTCTATTTGCGGTTAAAGCTCTGATACGAGAACGTGAATTAATCATTCCAGTCATTACAACTTTGTTGAAACATTAAATTTATGTGTTTATAGATGTTTTCGTAGTGTAATTTATTAAGGTGAAGCAGCTTGACCTGCGGATCAATCATTCTGTTTTGTAATTAAGGCATGTAGGTCAATGGTGACTAAGTGAAATATTTCGTATTATGTTCATCAGTTAGAGTACACGGCGCATAGCAAAAGCTCGTCAAGTAACAGTTACTAATGTGATAACGAGTGGGAAAACAGAAACCCTAGTTCCTTATACGGAGCTGTATCAACGAAGAGACGCAAGTCGCTATAATTAAAAAGGGATTTTAATTGTTTTTTTCTCTCTCTTTACCTCTGCTTTGCGGTAGTTCATGGCAGGGACTTAATCGGATTCCACACATAATTTCACGGTCCCATTACTGAACGTAGTAAGTAAATTGTTACGTCAGATAGTCTAGGTACGGACAGTAGCACTGATGCAGCCTTAGGTGAATCTAGGATTTTTTTTTTTTTTTTTTATATTTTGCTATACCTATTAAAGGGTAATTATTATGATGGCGTTAAGGATTTTGTACTCAGTATTTTCTATTTTAGTTTGCTAATTGGATTTGATTATGCTAACAAGTATAGCATGGTGATTATGAAAATATGGGTAGAACCATGTTTCTTTGCATGAGAGTGCATCGGACTAATGAGAGTAAGAGCTAGTAAAAAAAGTATAATTTCGGCCTGAGGGTAATAATGGAAATCTTAGAGTTGTACTGCAATATATGTGGCGAAATAACTATGTTATAAACGTATATTCATCTAAGTACATAGGTATTATGTGAAATTGACATATAGGTATATGTATATGTATAATCTATGTAAATAAAAATGAAATGCTGTTCGCTGGCAAGAGCATCACTTGAAAACAGCCGAAAGGATTTGGATGAAATTTTGCACGTAAAGACAGAACATGATCTGGACTAGGACATAGGGATACATTTTATCTAGGTAACAAATTGCTATGGGATAGTTTAGTCTTCGCGGACGAAGTCGCGGGCAACAAATAGTTTTTTAGAAAAGTAAGTAAGTAAAGTAGCCTATAACTTTTCCATTGCTAGGCAAAGGCCTCCATCATAGAAATCAAGTCATCATCAGCTCATTTTATGTCCCCACTGCTGGGGCACGAGCCTTCCCTATGGATGGATAGGGAACGGGCCATAAACCACCACGCGGGCCCGGTGCGGATTGATGGTTGTTAACGACTGCTAATGCAGCCGGGACCAACGGCTTTACATGCCTTCCGATGCACGGAGGAGCTCGAGATGATAAATTTTTGGTCACCCATCCGATGACCGGCCTTTGCGAAAGTTGCTTATCCTCAGCACTCGCAGACCGGGCGCGTTAACCACTGCGCCATCAAGCTCCTTATTAAAATCAAGTAATTACTACAATTGATGGCTTAATCATCACGCTTGCTAAATGTTGTTGGTGATCACAAACCCGGGCAATGAATCAAAAAATTTGTAACACATTTTGCCTGACCTGGGAATTGAATCCGAGGACCTTCGTGTATCGGACCAAGCGCTCTGCCACTCGGTCACCGAGGCGTTTATAAAAGTAAATTTGAATGCTTTATGAATCCCGTTCATTGGCTCTCTTTTCAATCTTGTTTAAATGGCCGCGAAATACCTATGCAATATTTTGTCCATACATCCTACTTATTTTGTGAAATACACAAGTCATACTAATATCATAAAGTTGAAGAGTTTGTTTGTTTGTTTCTTTGGTTGAACACGCTAATCTCAGGAGTTACTGGTTCGTATTGAAAAATTATTTTTGTGTTGAATAGTCCATTTATTGAGGAAGGCTATAGGCTATATTAAAAAAAAAATTAAAAATAAAAGTACACCCGTGCGAAGCCGGGGCGGGCCGCTAGTATGTCAATAAAATAGTATACCTATTAATGTCCAGAGCAATTATTGGTGGGCCAACGTTGAAAAGGAGCTTTTATAGCTCCGAGGCTGCGCCGGCGCCGGCGCGGCGCGGCGCGGCGGCAGGCATCAGTGCCAATTACTATGATTTAGAATTTTAGATAAACCTGACTTTTTTTAGCAATTCCTTCTTCATTTATTTATTTTATAGGTAATGAGCATACATTATACAAGTTTATGTTACTTCAATAAAATGGGATGTGAACGTTTTCAACGTTTTTTTATTGTTTATAATATAATTTTACAAATGACAACATTAATTATAGTTTTGTATAACACCTTTTAAGATTTATCTGAGTAAAGGAGTCACTCAATTATACCGAAAAATAAGATCATTTCTATGAGACTTTTAGATTTTATATTAGTACATACTTTTTATAGAACTATGCAATATTAGTTTGCTTTGTTTGTATATTACACAGTTAATAATAATAAAATTTAATATATACAATAAATATACCGAACCTAATAGTTAAAAATATAACTTGCTTCATAAAAATATTGATATTTATTGCTTGTAAATTATCATCCTAGTCATAAATCATTAGGTAACTATATTACACTCGTGATTTGCTTCTGTAGTAAACTTTCGCAGTAATTAACACACTTTATAGTTAACGACTACAGCTAACTAAGTAAGATCATTAGTTTATTATGTAGGAAGCGAGATTGCTCTCTCTAAAAGGAAAATTTCGGTCTGCCTCTATGTTATAGTACCTCAATTCTGTTAGTTATTTTAAAACGTCTATAATCGTGTTTGGTGGCCTTAGTTTGATAGTTTTCCTATTTATTTATTTGTTAAGGTAAGCGAACAGCCGAATACATTAAAGCAAGTTACAAAATCTTTGATAAAATTACATAATTGTGCACTGTGCAGACCTATTATAAGCTTTTACAGCATTCTATTTACAGTATCTTATGAATTACAAATATATGATACTTTATATACTATAAATTGCTGTTATATAGATTAAATAAATTATAAATAGATATCCTATATTTTGAAAAAGTGTGGAAAAGATTTTTACACGATTGTAATTTGTTCGCAACAAAATTTGCGTATATTACCATAATTATAAATATCCTATATTCTTATTGTCAAAATCGGACTATCGACACACTATTGAGACGTTATTGTGTTAGCTAGCTGGTGACCTTGGTGTATCGAATGTTTTCCCTTTATTTTAAACTAGCTGACCCGGCGGACTTCGTACCGCTTTGACAGTTTCCATCATCGAGTTAAATATATATCAATGGTAAATTTTACTTTTTATTTTTAAGTGCTAATTGATGCACTGAAGCTGAATTAAATATTTATAAAATACCGTGAAAAAATTAAACGCCCACCCGACCCAGCCAGGAATCGAATCTGGGTCTTCCGCAATCCGGGCGGCTGCACCGACCGGGAAGGCTGACGTAAGCGCTGAATTTTGTCACTGCTTTTTTATTTATTTTATTTATTTATTTATTAGGTACACAAAACAGATAAAAATTAAAAAATAACAAAAAAGCATGATAATTGTATAAGAGCTAAATTTCTATCTAAAAACATGTGTACACATCATGATTAATAATTAGCGTCTATGTTAAAATTTACCTAATCTAAAATTATATTCAATTAAAAACTAATTATATACATAATAATGGTGAATAATAGAAATATAACAAACTGAAAACTTATTCTAGGTTAATGTTTGTCAACATTTTATTAATAATTGGGAGATGCCGGATTGAGAATTTCCCGGACATTTTTCTTAAATTCATGTATTTTCATGGAAAATATGTCGATGTTGTTATTAAGTGCAACCAGTTCATTGTATAGACGGCACATTTTAATTTTTGAGTGCTTATTGCGGTACAGTGCCATCTATCCAAAGGTTGTTGCAACCGATGGCTATGCAGATTCATCTTTGCAGATGAAATACCACAAATTTGATAACACAACGCTATAGTTTTAAGTGCCAATTGATGCACTGAAGCTGAATTAAATATTTATAAAAAAAAAATAAAAAAATAAAAAGTAAAATTTACTATAGCGTTGTGTTATCAAATTTGTGGTATTTCGTCGGTCCATTAGTTATTGAGTTTATTCGTTGCAAACATACATACATACATACATACATACATACATACATACATACATACATACATACATACATACATACATACATACATACCTACATACATACATACATACATACATACAAAAATACAAAGGTTTCCTCTTTATAATATTAGTATAGATGAGGTGCAAGAGAAAGAAAAGTATACTCGTATGTGCTTCGGAGAATCATACGAAATGATCCAATAAAATTTGCTATCACTTTGAAAGACATGCATCTCTGCTATTATCCTTTACGATGCAATCAAATTAACGTATACTTAATTAACCCCAGTTATATATAAGATTGGCTCTCTCTCTTTAATCTCGATTCTGTTTAATCCGTGAACTGGCTTGAACATCGGTAATCATTTGAAATGTCGGTGGTTATAAAGAGGTACACTCATTATAAACAGGTGACTTTTGTTTTAGAGTAGGGGCATTTTTTAGAACTAAATGACTGATTATTATAACTCTTTCACTAGTAAGCTACACTATCCCTGGTAAATTGTTGAGCTTGTATCCCGGTCAAGTATTATGGTCCCAGGGGCAAGCGATTAGAACTTTTACGATGATTCGAATTTTATGCACATGTTAAGAAGACAAGGTATTGCGGGCGGAAGTATTTTACAAGAAATGATGGAAGGTTTTTTTCTAATCTTCTTACATATATAATAGTTGCTTGCCATATTAACTAAATGCACAGCAATATAATGTTAAAAATTTATTAGTTAAATAATTAGTAATTCATATCTATTATATTAATACGTGAAGCAAATTCTTTATATCCCTTATTAAGCAAACTGCGCGCTTGGAGGAATGTGTGATTTAGGGTGGATTCGACCAAACTTGAATTTGTACGAGATTAACTATACCAAGAATATATCTATTCCACGATTTTATTCTCGAATAAAGGAATGGTCATTTATCCACGCAATGCACAGATTAGTTACTCTTGGAATTGTTTTTCTTCATTATTGAGTGAATTGCATGTGAATGGTGAATGAACGTATTATCCGGCCAATGGTCATTGTTCTACAAACGAACTATTTAAAAGGCAAAGTCCTGACAACTCTATTTTGTCGTGTAGAGCATAACTGTAGCTGTCAAAGTCGAATGTCAATGTCATGTGGTACGCGGACGCCATTAAAATACTCTCGGATTATCTCTGTTATCCGACGCTGGACGGTGGTATAGTGACTAATCTTAAATAGGCAAGCTACTCCAAGAATAGTGCGTGGTAAAACGAAATTTCGATTTACTCTCGAATAACTGACGATTTAATCTAAGAATAAAAGTTACTCTCTTGGTCGAATCCACTCTTAGTATAGTTAAAGTTTTTATGGATTACATCTCACAAACATTAAAATGTATAATAAAAATACATCAAATTAAATAAACATTTTTTCATACAATTTAAAAAATTTCAAATATGGAAGGGGAGCGGCCGAAATCTGTCAATGCCAATCCAAACTCATATTCTAACTTTTTTAATTTTTCATTGCTTAGGATACAATCCCTGCAGCCTAAATAACATATTGTTTCAAAAGTGGAATCAGGGCAACGAAGTAACAGGGGCTAATGACAACCACTATTAAAATGTTTTTTTTTTTTTTTTTTCGGATGTGCTGTTTATGAATAGTTATGACATCTTGAAGGTCCAAGAAGCGGGGACTTTAATTTTTTTTATTAGCTTTATCCTCAGAACTTATTTTTATTTATTATTCTGAGGTTATATTCGTCTTTGAAAACTTTAAAAAAAAATTATATATAATATGGTGTCGCCTTTTTGTGATTATGAATGAGTATGACGTCAAAGATGGCGGACGTGATCTTTTTTAAAAAGTCAATATGGGTATCGTTTTTAATGTTTTCGTGGGTGCCAATTATGAATATGACATCTAAGTATTTCGAGATCCAAGATGGCGGCTGTGATTTTTTTCAAAAGTCAATATAGGTATTGTTTAGAAGGTTTTCGTGGGTGCCGATTATGAATATGTTTTAAGACTCAAAATTGCGGACGTGATTTTTTAATAAAGTCAATATTGGCATTCGCAATACTTCGAAGGCGATGCAACACTCTTAGTTTTTTTTCGTCTTCTTTAGCATTGAAATGCTGGTGTGACACATTTCAATGACTTTGGAAGACTTAGCATCCCGGTCGCATGAATTTACTACATATCTACAAATCAAGCGAGCAAAAAAAACACCACCTTTAGTTTAAAAGAAAGTCGATGTGCAAGACTGAGATACAATAATTTTGACTGCTATGTTCTTTTGGCGTGATGAGGCTCCATATTCGCCTGTGGCAAACAGTCGCCTAAAGAAAAGATTGTCTTAAAGGAATTTATGTTTAAATTTATTTATCTAAGTAGGTAATCTGTGTATTAATACGTAAAGAAAAAGCTTTGCCCCCCGTTTAAAACATATTGCGTGCACAGAGAACTGTAAGACTTGGCATAGTTAAAGTTCATATGGAGACTGAGTGCAGAAGGATAAAATGTATGTATAATATAAATAAATAAATAAATAAAATGTTTCCCACACTCACACCAATTATCTAGCCCCAAGAAAAGCTTCCTTAAGAAACTCGTTATATGGTTAACTAGACAACGGATAAACATACTTAATATACTTAAATACATACTTATTATACATAGGAAACACCCAGACCCGAAACAATATAGAAAAACAGGTATTTCTAAATTGATCCGACCGGGGATCGAACCCGGGACCTCAGAGATAGCGACACCATGAAAACCGGTATGCAAGCCACTCGACCAAGGAGGTCGTAATATATAATATATAATATAATATTTTATACGATATTAAAAATGCGGATGATTTGTATCTGTCAATGTCAAACATATATTTTTTTAAATTGTCATGGCCTTCCAACAAATCCTTCAGCCGAAATAGTAAATATCTTTTTATAAAATTACGTCGAATTTTGACCACTGTATTATTATAAATCTACTCAGTCTGCTTTGTTCGGGGATAACAATTATACTTGACGTGACTTAGTAACTACTGAGTAAGGAGTTTAGGAAACTTATTCGTTATGACATTAGAACCTGTTTTTTCCTTATCGCCTTTGTTTTACATTCAAAGCCTTTGGTAGCTAAATGAGGAATCGCTCGGATTGAGCGCAAGAAATCGTAGTTTAATGCTCCTAATACTGACATGCACCTTTGACTCTTAGCACAAGCGTCTTAGTTTTTTGTATAATGAGTGATAACTGATGAAAAGTTAATTTATAACTTTTTATAATTCTATATACAAGTACTTACCTACGTCCACGACATTAAATATTTAGCAACAAAGTTTTGGTGTTGACTTTAAATAGCTATAATAAAGCTTTAATTAAGCAGGAACAAGCGCGAAAAAATTAAAATTTTACTTCAAAAAAGGTTTTTATACCACTCAGCACATCCACGAAGGGATCGAGAGAACACGCGCTCAAAGAAGGAGCATTCGTGTGAAAGTACAATCGTCAATTCACACGGTCGAAACAAATGCCCCACTTAGAGCCAGATAATTGGGTCAGCCGAGCAACCTGCCGCTCACACGCATTGTATCGCGTCTGCGCCCGCTCGGTACCGTTATCGCTCGGTCAAGTTCGGCCCATGACGTAGTGTGACATACGGGCTCTGCCGATTATCGTAATCGATATCTCTTATCGATTAAGCGAACCGATTGGGGGGACAAAAATTAAACAAGGTAGGTACTTGGGTTAGCAAATTATAGAGTTCCCACGCGTTGTATTGTTGTCAAGTTCGGCCAATGACCACCCATGTCGTAGTGTGACGTACGGGCTCAGCCGATAACATCATCGATATATCTTTATTTGATTCGATTTGGAATCAATTTGCAAGGCACCTGCAGCTGGTAAACATTTTAGTGACAAGTTACCCTTGAGTATGTTTAGGTTGTCCAGATTGGGTGTGCCGGCAATCTGTCGAGGTCACACGTAATTTGTCGCGTTTGCGGCTCGGTCAAGTTCGGCCCATGACGTAGTGTGACATGCAGGGTAGGCGGATTATCGTCATCGATATCTCTTTTCGATTCCACTCGGATCGATTTACGAGACAACTGTTATCAGAATTTTAGTAAAAAATACATATTATACGTTATAAGTGTATGTAGGTTCGGGATAAAATCTTGCATTGATTCGATGACCAAATTAAAATATTTCGAGCACCCCACATTGGGCCAGCATGGTGGTCTGTGGCTTGATATTCCTATATTTGCTATTGTTCCATCTATATACCCTGCCCAGCCCAGCGTTGGGACGTTTATAGACCTTATAGACTGATAGCGATGCTGATGCTGTATTTAAGTTCAGATTCAACGGTCGGAATGGTACGAGAATTATGTATTCCGTATGCGGTTGCATTGAATTGTGAATTAGTATTCCTCGCGCCAATTACTCGGAATGAAATGCGGGGAAATAAAACACACAAATACTAAGATCTAAGATAACGTCCTCCATTAAGATCTTAACGAGATTCGCTCGTTAGCGACGCTGTGATTTCAGTATATCTTTCACTGCGGTGACTAGCGTATAGGAGCGCGCAAATAAATTCGTTGCAAGCGGAGATTCCTTGCTAGATAGCCTCTATTATTCACGTGGCCCCGGTACAGGTAGGTGGATAAGTACGTGAGCCTATGACCCGCCGGGGAACATCAAAAAGATCTTAATGCTAGTCCACATTGCAACTTCCACTTGTGCGGCAAGCGCTTTGTCCGTGCCTGCTACAATATAACGTGGCGACTGACCGCTTTAAATTACATCTAAAATGATTTACATCTGGCGGTACTTAAGTTACTGTAACATTAAACTTGGTAGGGAACCTTTGAACGTCGTTAGTTTGTCTACTTCTGGGAAATTGTGTATGTGATTATTGTAGTGTTGGCTTCCCATGTAGATCTATATACATAAAAATGAATGTTTCTTTGTTGGTCCCGTCTGCCTTCATAAGCCATTCATCTGATTCCGATGTGTATTTATGATTATTTACATATAATTTTACGCAAATATTGTTGCGAACAAAATTCAATTTGAATGAAGACAAAGTGTTGAAAAAATTCCATGAGCGGGATTCGAACCCGCACCCCATGACATGCCGGGTCAAGTGCACTACCAACTATGATATCGTGGCTCAATCCAACTCGCCGAAATAAATCAACACTATCTACTCTTTCTCTTACCGATGTGTATGTTTTTGTGCGCACGATCGCGAATATTCCTCTGTTGGTAAAACTAGGATGGATATAAGTGTTCTGGGAGCTAAGTGCGTGTTTTGATGTCACGTTGACGATTTGATGTCGTTAACGAAAACGAAAATTGGCATGACATTAAAGCAGCGCCTCTTTTTGGAAACCGAAGAGTGTGAATATTTAACATATTGAGAATTAGTATGAGTATTGTCTCGTTTTCGTTAACGTGATCGAATGACGAATGAAACTCAAAACTTGGTACTCTGGGTGCTAAGATCAGTTTGGTCACCGTTTAATCTAGATATGAAAACTCGATTTTTTATGGCAAAATTATCTTTTCTATACTTTGTCATCGCTGAGGAGAAGCCACTGCTGCCGTCTTCCGCTGCAATTCTTGTTTTCATTAACGTGATCGAATGGTGAATAAAACTCGCACTACGCACCCAGGTTGCCTCGGTGACCGAATGTCTATAAGCTCAGGGTTCGATAACTGAAGATCATGGCTTCGATTCCCGGGTCGGGCAATGCTTGTTTCAGATTATCTGACGCTTTGTAATTACACACGCATTTAGCAACTGTAGTGATTAAGCCAACACCCTTTAAAGCGCTGATGGTTTCAATGACGGAGAATTTGCCCATCGGTGAGACAGCTGCTACTTGGAACCCAAGCGGACGAAGTGGCGGGCGATGGCCCATAACCAATATTAGTCAAGCTAAAGGGCAGAGAGACGCAGAGTGATGCCCTTCAAACTCGTTAGTGTTTCATTCCAACAGCCGCACAGGCCACTAAGCCATTTGTTGTGCCTCTGCCACGTCACGGGCACTAATTAGAAGCATGATTTGACAAATGACGGAGGTCAAGTGAACGCTGTGCACCATATCGCGCCCTGCTTTCTATTTTCATAAAACGAAAAAAGGTACTGTCTGATGTAGTTTATAAAACATTTTTTTTAAAAATTGTGTTAATAAACCTTTTGTTTAAAGAAATGTTGTAGTGATATATAGATATATACCTAGTAGGTGTAGAAATAGCTAAAATTCCGGTCTCCCCTACTACACAATACCATTAATAGTTTATTATCTCATACTATAGTAACATGGTAATATGAATCATAATTATCTTATTCTCGTGTTAAAGTAGAAATCATGCTAGATTTAGGATCAAAGATATTTATGCTCAATTATGACCTAAGATACATGAGAACATGACTTAAGCAAAATATTAACAATCGTTAGACCTTCTTTAACTTTACTAGAAAATTGATTGTTATATTGAGTTACCCACTTCTTAGAGAAGCATGACTTTACATCAGATTACAATGTGAACTGCTCTTGAGCAATTTCCTACTTACCCCACACTTATGCCAATAATGTTTACGACTTCATGTTAACTCATGCAGTGGAGTATAGCTGTTAGGCCACTTAAAATTACTTAGTAGCACTAGTTTAATTCACAAGGGCTACACTGACTTGGTGGCATGATGGGTGATCTTAGAGCTAGGCAGGCCGCGCTTTTGAGTTTTTTCAAACCATCTGAGAAATAATGGATTAAATTCTGAAAAAAAAGTATGTATTAGTTAAGGATCTAATCTAGTCAAACTCGTATTCAGTTACAAGATCCAATGAACTTCACTCGATAGAAAAAAAACCCAATTTTACCCCTTTTTCTAATGTTTTTTCAATATTATGACTAAACTACTGATATTTTACATTTAATTGTTGTACTCAACTCATCATCATCTCAGCCAAACGACGTCCACTGCTGGACAAAGGCCTCCCCCAAAGATCTCCACAACGACCGGTTTTGTGCTGCTCGCATCCAGCGGCTTCTTGCGACCTTCACCAGATTGTCGGTCCACCTTGTTGGAGGCCTGCCCACACTGTGCTTTCCGATACGCGGTCGCCACTCGAGGACTGTTCCGCCCCAGCGGCCATCAGTCCTGCGAGCAATGTGCCCTGCCCACTATCACTTGAGCTTAGCAACTCTCCGGGCTATGTCGGTTACCTTTGTTCTTCTGCGGATCTCCTCATTTCTGATTCGATCTCGCAGAAAAACCCCGAGCATAGCCCTAAACTCAACTAAAGACACTAAATATTTCACAGGTAAATTTGCAGAGTTTGACTTGATAAAATGATTGTCTTATTTACTATGTTTAAATAGCTACTAAATGCACGAGTACGGCTGCTCGGCAGGCCCGATTTTACTACTAGGCTTCTATTGCAGGAATACCTAGCCTTAATCTTAAAACCTGCATTATATTCGGCAATTTCGTTGTACAAATTTAATGATGCAATTATGCACCACATTGTGTATACCTGATCTGATACGAACCCCTCGGAGAATCTATTAGGAAACGGGGACCGCGCTAGTGCGTGATGCCACCCACACCCTCTAGAAAATCACTGACAGTGTTTTGTTTTACACGGCTTGAGGAACCCTTTAAGTTTCTCGCTACTCTCAAAAAAGCCAGGTGACGCTGAAAACGCCACTAGAGGCAATCAGCTAACTCTCTAAAAAAAAAAACTGTATTAATTTTAGATTGTTTATTCTTTGGCTTTATTGTGAGAAATTGATAATCTTTAATAACCCTTTCACACGATATTATGCATAGGGCGTACTAAGTATTACTTGCAGGAAACAAACTAGTAATTCTGATAGACAATGCCTGAATGTATAATTGTATGGCCGGTGGTGCGGTGTGTCCAATAATCCGCGGGCTGCATGGGAATCCATTGTATGGATAATGAACTAATATACGCGCACCACACTCGATTGCAAGATAATTATTAATTGCATTAGAATGTATTCAAAAGTTTATTATGCGCCTTGGGATTCTTTGGAGAGGTGTAGTTGTTTCCTCATACTGAGCATGAGAGTCATCGTGCATTTTGATTACTCCTATTATAGGTTTGTGTACTTCGTTATAAGCCCCAGTTTAATTAGATTCACCCTTTGCTTAGAAGTGTAAAAGAGAATTAAAGTTTCACAAGACAATCGAAGTTAAAGTGAAAAGGAAAATAAGAGAAGGTAAATTCACAGATACTTTTTTAAATTTGCGATTGAATGCGAATTTGATTGAATCGCCCCTCTTCGCAGCCTTTTTTCTTCGTAAGGAATTATATAGTTACAAAAGTTGAACGGAAAGAGTTATTATTTTCGTAAATTAGTGGTCCGATAGAGCTCCGAAGGAATGTTTATAGAAAAGAAAACGTCTTTAACTACCTACGTATAACCAATTCAAAGGTTTTTGACCTTTATATCATTCAATGTTAAGTAACAATTAGAGCGAAGAAGGAATCGCACATTAACCTGAATCCTTAACCATTTCGGAACACAATAAAGCTATTATGATCTTACCAAAACATCAAGTACAGGCACGAATTCAAAATTACCTACCGTTCCATAAGCGATAACAAAACGGCACAAGGTCTTAAAGAAATTGTTGAGCTAAACAGTTAGAACGTGAAGCTATAAAGCGCGAACATAGAATAGACCTACGAATCCGTCATCACCGTTAAATTGGACAATTTGTGTACGCACACGCTGGCTGCGCGCAGTCCCGCTGTGACACGCTCCGAGGCCGTGATCTAACTGTGACCATCATTACGTGACATACCCGTATGACTGTAGCGTCACACGTACTAATTGTTACTTGTGTTGCGCATGCGCACTACGTTACGCTACGGGCGCGGGCGGTTACCCTTAACGGCTTCCTTAATACCGCGTCTGAGATTATCCACTTACCTTAATAAGGTGAAGAGCCGTGTCTGCGCCCGCTTACACTGCTCTTGCTAGATAATAATCCTAATTGATAGGATATTGGTTGTGATAGTGAATATTATAGATTGAAATTGATTTTGCGACGATGTTTCATTGAGGTTTATTGCAAAGAAAATATGCATATTGAAAAATGCAAATAAAGTTAGATGTTATAGGTAATTCAAAGTATATAATAACGTTTATTAGTTAATATCTTAAATATTTAAAAGTTATTTACAGGATTGCTTTACGGGCCTTTAAAGTTCTTTATGAATACACGGAGAGGTTAAAATGAAGTAAAACAAGAATATGTCAAAGGCTATAAATACGTAGGTATTGGAAATGGTCGAGTAGCGGAGACCGTTTAGAATTGAGTATCCGTCCCATTACCTCTATAGGCGCATTAGTAAATACTTATCGACGCATTTGTAAAACTTAAAATCTGGACTAAGAACTGTAACACCGCAATCATTACACCCAAATACTTAGACGACCGTTAGCTTTCAATAAAACGCGAGAAGCGTTTTCGCGTACAAAACAAAGGCAAATAAAATGGCCACAATTGGAGCAAAGGTTCCGCTTGTAGGATATCTCGGGTGAGGTGTGCCATAATGGAGTATAATGGGTGAAGTAACTGTCTAACCTTCCGCGATCTCCGCATGTCCAGCCATGCAAGGCGTGAAATGTCAAGAAAATGGTCCCTTTACCGTTCCGTCGATCTTGAACGCGAGACTTTGATCAATGTTACGTTGGCGAGGAACATGTTTATACCATTCATGGGTGCCGACTGCCGACGAGATGTAAAGAGTGATTCACACGTTTTTCAACAAAACCGATGTTTTAACAAAGATATATGAACTTGTGTTTTGTGGGAATACGAAAAATACATTTTTAAGAGTGTAGGATATATTATTAATGGGAACGTTATATATTTTGTTGTCAGTGTTCACCATAGATTCAAAATAATTTGTTATCTTTTGATTGAGTTCATCAATATTTTGTTTAGGTCCACTCCCTACCGATAATGGTACCAAATTGTCATCGCCGCAACACAGTTTTGTGGTTCGTTAAGTGTTAAGAAATCAGCACCGTAAAGTCACTTCTTCCGGTGGATTTTGAAACTCACGATGTTTAATAGATTAATCCCACAGCAAGGCAGTCTCTTCAGCGAACGGTACCTTTGCACCGCAGTTATTCTATGGGAACTCATGTTACATTTTACGATTTACATGAGATATTAATCAATACGTTACGACCGATAACATGGTTAATTGGATTCGTTTGTTTAACGCTTTCGAGACGGTACTTTACACATGATACAGATTTAAGTCTACTCTGCAATAATACCTTTTTGGTGGCGAGTTCAGAAAGCAACCTGATTTAATGTAGCGGTAAGTTAGCGATATAATGTGAAATTTATTTCGTAGCTTTATAGGGCGATGCAGCTTTCTTTCTTTCATTACCCGAATGCGAACGAGCACGCATCGTTATTAATATATTTATTGGTGCTGCTCAATGAAGCAATACGTTCAAATTATGAAAGGAATTCGAATGGTTGAACATATATTAAAATGGAAGTTCATTGTTATCGGACAATTGTAGAACTTTCACGATAGCAAGTTCATTCAGTTTGATGAAAGAGACGAGTGAAAGCGATATTGCAGTGCAAAAAAGTAAATGAAAATTCGTGTCACTGACTTTCCTACAAGCTCGCGATCGCCGTCTCGCTCTTGACCCGCATTCTTTTTCATTCATTCCGCTGAAATGGCGACGTACATTTCCGATGGGTGGCGGTTGCATGCAGGCTACATCTGCAGACTGCAACTGCAAATTGCAACTGCAAACTGCAACGGCAACCATTGGGTTGCCGTTGCAGTTTGGTAATTACATTGGTAATTGTGATTTTTGGGCGCTGACGCATAGATAGGTAAATATAGATTAATAAACTCCTCTAGTCCTTCCCTCGTGTCTATTAAAAACAACAAATCCATTTGTTGTTAAGTGACAGTAATTTGTTGTTAAAAACAAGTTAAAACCACACTTACGTAAATACGCGGACAAACTTTGTTTATATGTTTCGTAAATTAGGAAAGCTTGCTTATGAAATGGATCGGTAGTTATATTTCGAATAAAATAAGATTTAACCATATCCATACAAAGTAAAGCTTAATTAATCACCGTTTAGCTGAACAGAGCATACTTTTATTACAATGATAAAGCAAGTTTCTGTGAATGTGGGTCGAATAATAAACACATCATCATCGACGTGATTTTATGGACATCCGTACAATACCGGAGGTTGTATGCATGATTAATGGTTTTGTGCTATGTAATAAAAACATAATAATTTAAAAACTAGTTGTAATTCGGTCTTTCTCAAAAGACTGGAGCTCTGTAAACCACGTGTCAGTAAAATAAAGTGGGAAAAACTAACTTTAAAAAAAGGAAAAAGGGCTCTTTGGCAGTTCAACTATCTTTGTGCAAAACATTGTTTAATTTACGTACATATAACATCGAAACTAACATCATCAAGCAATTTTGCGAGTTGTCAAGAAGCAACTTGCGGATCGGCAAGGTGAGGACGGCTGGTGAGGGAGACTCTGCGCCACCAGCTGTCTTTGCATCTAAACTTCATTGGAGCGGAGGCATTCGCCCACTCTAGCTAAAAACCAAACTGTTGTTACCGATTTGATTTGCCGTGGAAACAAAGAGTGATAACAACATCGATGCAGATAGCATCGCACATAAACGTCACTTTTACAAGCGCTGACCGGCTTTCGTTTTTACTCATTGTCAACCGACAATGGCGAGTGCAAACGATAAGACTTCAGTACTTAGCATTATGTACTTTTTTAAACAACTTTCTACACAGGTCCAAGTAATTTTATTTGAAGGTGACTCGGTGCCGCATCCGCTCGACGGCGCGGCGGGGCGCTGTCAACAATTTATCGAAGTTCCGTTTTTATCTTTTTGTCCTTCGACATTCATCAGAGTAAATAAATTCACGATTGACAAAAGGAGCGGCTCGAAAGTTTCTTGCCTATCAGACTTTTAGTTGACAATTTCTTTTTAGTACTGAAGTATTTGAATACTATGTGAAACCCACCAACCCGCATTGGGCTAGCGTGGTGGGTTATGGCCCGATATCCCCACGTGATCCCCACTATTGATCATGTGTTGTGCTCACCAGCAATTGGCAAACGCGATGATTAATCACAAGCTCATTTTCATGTCTCCACTGCTGGGGCACGAGCCTACTCTATGGATGGAATAGGGAGAACGGGTCATAAACGACCACGCGGGCCCCGTGCGGATTGGTGGTTGTTAACGACTGCTAATGCATTATGATTGTGATTAAGTCAATAAGTACTCATTATTGTAGTGAAGACTTGATTTCAATGATAGAGGCCTTTGCCCAGTAATGTCAGTAGTGGGAAAGTATAAAGTCTTATTACTTATTTTATTAAACTTTTGTTGCAGTTGGCGCATCCGTCGGAATGAAAGGCGATATGCTGCGCCTGGCGCAGCTCGCGTTGTTCCTGTTTCAAGCTTCTTTTATATTCGGTAAGTGTTTCGCAGAGTTATTAGCTTTATTATTATTAGCTTTATTACTATTTAGTCTTATAGTAGAGGCAAAGCAACTGTTGCTTTAGGTTCGCCAAGGGTTGCTAAGCACACTTAACTACTTATCCCAAAGAGAAAATAAACTCAAAATAACTACAGAGCTGAAACGAGTATTTTATCTACAGAATTTATGTCACGAAACAGATTTAAAGCTGTCACATTTGTTTCGGAGTTAGGGCCTTTAAATACATTAGGTACCTACTATATTTTAAACAGCAATGCCTAAAATGAAAAAGATAAATTAAACAAAATAATCATTATGGCGGCGCCACAAACATATTTAATGGTCAAAGTGAGCTAAGGAAACGCAATGATAAGATAGTATCTCCATTCTATTCTAAAATGCCTGGTACGCTCATATTTTTCCCTAAGTCGCAACAAAGTCGAGGACACTAATGAGACCGCTCACTCGCTCACTGATGCCGAAGTCGCCGTATAAATCTAGACTAGAGAGTGATGGAACGGCAACATGGAACGCATACTTTATAAGGGACCGAAACATTTATTCAGTACGCGTCAGTGATGGGAAATAGATCGGATTTTACACCCACCTGCTGAGTATATTTGCTAAGTCGAGTGTCCAACAAATGTGGTTCTAGGATGATATAATGTGAACAGGCGGGCGTCCTGTAGCTGCTGATCGGCTCTTCGGCAGGTTCGAGATATCAGGCTTTAGCTAAGGATAATAATAATCATAATTTATTTATTTTTACCAATACTTTTTTTTACACAATTTATGAAACACGGAGGAGCTCGAGATGATACATTTTTGATCACCCATCCGATGACCGGCCTTTGCGAAATTTGCTTAACCTCAGCACTCGCAGACCGGGCGCATTAACCACTGCGCCATCTTCGCCATTATTAGTTATTATTACTAGTTTTTCAATAGCAAATCAAAGTTTAAAGATCTTCTAGTACTAAAGTAGGTACTTATTTTTTAGTAACTGTTTATTAGCGACTGCGTTTAAGTGTCAGAAGTCATCGCTACTGAAAAGGACTTCGTAAGATAAACCAAAGGGACATTTTAAAGTTATTTATGTGGTTTAAAGCAACGAGATCGCTTACGGACAACAGAAGCTATAGAATGGTGATGATGCACTCGGTAGCGCGGAATGCATTACTGACGATAACTTATTCAGGGCGCATGCTCTGATGGCTGTGAGAGGAAATCGTTTGCTTTTTATGCTATATTTGTAGATGGATAGACTGATATATATGTTTTGTTCTACATTTCACTATACAATATTGACTATATATTGTACGGTACAAGACATTAGGAAATGTCATTATATAGTAGTAAAGTTAGTTGTACAAAAATCGGATATTTAGAGTGGCATGTGCTTTATAACGTAATACAAACATAGACGACAGCCACGACTCAATTTATTTATTGTTAAAGTCATCAATATACTTCATAATGAGTGTCAGATCCATTCATCCGTGAAGTTGGTCTCTTTCAAGTTTATTTAGTATGCTCACCTTTAAAGGCTTTTTGGTTTTCTCCGGACTTTAACACTTAAACACTTCGTAGAATCTCAAAAAAGAATTTACTTCAGTCACTGGTGGAACCGTAACATTTTCGTCACCCATAATCCGGGTAACGCCTTAATTAAATACCACAGAAGAGCGAATTCCTCTCTAAAAATTAACAAATGTTGTAACAACCTATTCTGTTCCAGGTCGGATTGCGTTCGAGAAGCTGACAGACGTGGACTTTCCGGGGACAGCCTACTACACGGTGCGCAATCTGTCCCTGTACGAATGCCAGGGCTGGTGCCGGGAGGAGCCGGACTGCCAATCAGCTGCATTTAGGTAAGCGTAGTGGTAACACGCGCACATAGTTGGCATATATATTCCTTATCATTCATTTTTTAAAGTTACCTAGAAGAGCCGGCATATAGACATTATCTTCAAGGTAAATTAGGAATGGTTCCACGGCCCCCGATTAAGAAGCTTGACTTAAAGCTTCGAACCCGTGGCCAACCCGTCCCATATGAAATTCTACATTAATGCTGATGGAGTAACTACCATGTAAACATCTTATTTTGTCTTTGTATTAAAAAACATACAGTTTTTTTGGATATTTACAAATTTAGATACATATATATTTTATTGCCACGTTAAACACTTTCATTCGTTAAAACTAAAATAAACTTAAACTTAAAAAAACAGTCAAATTAAATAACCTCAAAATTGAGACACTTTTACCTGTTGTACTTTATGATCACTGTCATAACTGATGACTTCTACCACAATTACCTAACGGGATCGTAACGAATTGTTACTCACCCTGTTTATGCCCCATCGTTGTTTTATTGGAGAGCGATTCAGTCTTGGGTAAACGTCAGTCAACAGAGATTTCTAATGTCGAATTGTGCACGCCTCTCATTCGCATTTAGCCCACATTATCGGAATTCTATCGGTCAACTCGATCGCATCAAGCCATGATTCGTCATTCTCTGACTGATCACGAAACAAATAAAAATCAACGTGTCGTTTCTATCTCCGATCACGATGCTCCTGACCCGAATGTCCGAGATAGCATCGGATTGACGTGAAGATCCACTAATTCGACCGAGGCACAGGGGGCAAGGGAATCTGCGATCTCTAGACATTTGTGGAGCATATTCTTTCGGTAAACATTTAGTTATTGAACTTTCAAACTCCTGCATCATAACGTCCGTCCTGATTTGCGCCAACCGTTCCGCACTTAATTTCGATTGTGCAATACCAATAAGATAGATAGATAGATAATACTTTTATAGCAACACTACAAAACAAAACATGAACAAAAAAAATTATAAAATTACAATTTGGCGGTCTTATCGCTTTCAAGTGATTTCTTCCAGACCAGTAGGATGGAGAGAGCTAATAAACTGTAAGATCAGAGGTGAGACTTAAAACATAACAAGAATAATGTGTATTTAATAAATGAAGCAAAATAATAATAATAATGATAAATATATATTGATAATGATAATAATCATAAAAGTTAATAAAATATGTTAACTTGTTTGCACTTACCATTACTGTTCTACCAGTTCATAAATTATGCAGTATTGTCAGGTTCAAATGCTAGATGATATACGAGTCAATGGAGAGCCTTGTCTACAAGCTATCGACTGCCAAGATGATACGATCTAAGAACCTTTGAACATGCACTTTCAATTCGAATCTTGTTTTAAGAAGGCCAGGATTATTGAAGACTAAGAACTCTTTTGAAAAATAAAGGTTTATCGTAGCAGACATAGAGACTAAAATTTTTGCAAGTATATCTATTGTTAACCTTAGAAAGTGTCGCGAAGGTTGATCGAAAGCGTTATATTGACTGTTTCAGATCGGGAATGATTGTCATTTGTCTTATTGGAAATGATCCAATAACAAAATATGCCGGGAACAAGTCACGCCCGTAACCACGCAAAGTCGATACGTATTTGCATTTTGTGGTAGGCGTTATTCACCATCTAAGTCCTGGAAAGTGGGTCAGTCGGTTCCATGTCTTCTGGCAAGGCTTCCTAATGACACGCTCTTGGCTTATAACAATGTGTCTCAGCACCAAGCCGCAGACCGTGTAAAAGCGGAAACCGACCAAGCCGCGTTCTAAATTGGATAACAGTAAAAGTGATCTCATACGTCTTCAATAGATTATTGCCGGATGGACTATTTCCTAGCCTATAGTTTTCATGACTATTGGCGGTTTGGCACGGATTACTTCATTTATCATTGTTTCGATGCTAATCGAAATAATTCGCAGCATTTACATATACCACCGCTAGTTTGCGATTCAAATTATTCTTGTCTGTTTGGAATTTTAAACTGTTTAGTTTTGATTGGTTCGTGTTCATTATTCATATTATTCTATATAATATCAGGTGGAAACGTTACTTTGCATCGGGTTCGGTTTCGCTGACGTGGAATGCCCACAATATAATTGTCCCTTGTAGGTTTGCTTACGAAATTAATAATATTAATGAAAATTCTTTCAGTTGTTAAGTTTTATTCGTAAAATTGATTCCCAAAGTTTTTGACAATACTATGATCCAGGTTGACTTGAATGAATACAGTAGCGAGCGAACTTAAAAAGTGACCTTACGGTGGGTCAGGAATCAAATTCCGGGACGGTACCTACAAAATGTAACTGTCCGGAACGAATTTTGTATACATAACGTATTTTTAGTTGTTATCTTATCTAGTTGGTTCATGTGGTATATGATGTTTAGATTATTTTGAGCATATCCTTCTTTTTAAAGCAATAAAAAATGCATTGGAGTTTAGTCAGGCATGTAACAGCATCAGTATGCTAGTTAAAATCCTCGGAATCGATTTCAACGGGATCGATTCGAAATCAATTCGGCATTCAATTAAACGAGACGGAACTTTCCCGCGCTTCTAATCTAGCATTGTACTAACACGGTACGTATCTCGAATCAATCTGTCCAAAGAAATAGCGATCTGACAAAAGAATGGTACGGATGCGATATTAACAATCGGTAACTGTTCACTGTGCCACCGGCTTGCTCGTTTACGGTATACGGGTACGCAGTTATACTACCATAAGCTCTTATCTGCATGGCGTAAAGTCCAAAGTGCAATAGAAATTTTTACAGCAAGTATGGAAAGACTGCCGCTTCTGATACCGCTTCACCGACAGCGTAATTCAATAAAATCACGCACTAAAATCTGAAATGCTTAGTTTGACCCCTCTATCAGATGCTGTGTCATAGAAGACAGATTGGAGTTGAGATTTTTATGAGGTTCCGCAGATTGCGAATTTCACGGACGATATTGTATGTTTACATTGCTTTCGAACTGGTATTATTATTTATTTTAGACAGCACAGTAAAGTGAACTTTTCAAAAACATCTTAAGGGCGAGAAGGTTAGTGAGAGGTACTGCGATCATGCGTTATTTGCTTCAACGAATAAATTATTTGTAACAATCGCAAAAGCTAAGCTTTTAGGGACGCGGTTAACACCCGGATGGGTAACCATAATGCTTTTGATTTTCCTCCACGTTATTTATCCACGTTCATCCCAGCTACTATTAGAATGCTAAATAAAACTTACACTCGGCACGCTATGTGCAACTTTCTCAATATTTGTTATTTATTTTATTTTATTTATTTAAGGACATCCAACAAAGCATACACCAGGACATTAATTACATTAAAAACCATATAATTATTACACAGGTGCTGCAATAATTAAAGGCTGCATGCATAATTTCAAACAAGTAATATTCGATCTAGTTAGAGTTAACTTTAGTTTCAAAAGTTCGTTAATAGATGGCGCTGTTTCTTCAACTTAATCGAACAATGCAGAAAACTTAGCAGTACTCATCACTGTGCACTATGTGTCGTATACAAAACGCTTGTTACGTGCTCTAGTTGGCACATCCATCGTGCTTGATGTAGCATCGTCATACGCATGATATGACACCCCTTCAGCTACGTGTCCCCGTTGAGCGACCACTGGAATATATGTCGATTCAATCCGAACCCTCGGAAAATCTAGTAGGGTACGCATCTGACGGTACCTCACACGGCTTGGGGAACCCTTTAAGTTTCTCGCCGCCCCCAAAAAAGTCCGGTGACGCTGAAAATGTCGTCTGAGGCAATCGGCAAAAAAAAACCAGGACATCAAAAATTACACTTTAGGAAGCGTTCTCTGGAAGGCCTGTTGGTGGTTTGTATATCTCTCTATTATAACTTAAGCCCTAGATTACCTTTTGTGAGGTCCTGGGTTCGATTCCCAGTATACTTATTTTACTCAGGTAGGTGGTAGGGTAGGCATGGCCGCCTGGCTAGCTATCACAGTCATCTTGTTTAACTCTTTCGCCATAACAACAATATCGTAATGATACCTATAACGATATTATTACGACATAAATAATGTAACTGTTTCCCAGTAGTGAGGAGTCCGGGTGAAGTGCGTTTACTTACCAACATGTGTTGTGAAGTTCAAGTGCTTCCTCGTTGTGGAATAAAAATAAATAAAGAAAGATATTTATGAGTGTTTATATAATAAGTTAAGGTTGTAATCACAACTTACGGTGCATAAATGATTGATGCGCGTGTAAGTGCGCAGGCGTTGAGTCAACGCAACAAAGGCGATGAAGCGTACATTCTGTTATCTAGGAAATTAAAATAGTCTTATTATTAGCTGGAAGAGTATCTGTCCTTTTTTTCACGTAGGCGTACTTTATAATCTACGATACCAATAAAGTACACTAAAATACTATATTTACGTAAAACTGATTGTTACTGGCTTGTTACTGGTTATGAGTACTTATGAGACTAAATGAACTGGTATCCACATGCACAAAATATTTGTTAAAAGTCGCAAAGAGCAACAAAACGTTTTTAGGGACAAATAAATAAATACTCTTTTTTATGCTTGTGTACTCTATTTTGTTCTAACAAAATGAAGAAATACTTTGTTCGTCCCGAAAAAAAGGGGTAACCCTAATGTGTGTTGACAAATTTTAAATAATTTTAAATACTATTTTAATTTTAAATTCAGGCTCCGCCAGAATACCAGCGTTGTTGCGATACGCTTCGTTCGCAACAACACAAGCTGAGGCGGGGTCTTGATTGACCTGTTGTTTGTTTTATGTTTTTTTTTTTTATTTTATTTTTTATGTACTTGTGTGGTCAATAAATGTTTCTCTCTCTCTCTTTCTCTCTCTCAAATAAATTACGTACAACAAAACGGACTATCTAAAATTATCTTATCAACACTACTTGATCAATCCACATTAGCCAACTGTAAAACATAGAAGCGTGTCTCAACTCATTTCTTTTACAAGCACTATTGTATGGTGACAATAAGTTTCGCTTATCTGAGAGATGAATCTTAAAGATCCTTACTAGCACGCACATGACGCCTTAAGCTCTGATCGTATCAAAGCTGTAATTGTTTTGTGCTGAATGTGTGGAATGCTCTCGCTGCTCCAAAGCATTTTACCATTCCATGATTAATGCAAGCATTCAAATCAAACTATGCACCAACCGTATATTTATGTTTGATATCAAAAATCGCTTCATTCCAAACAGTAGGCATGCCCATCTTTGGTTTAATTACCACTGTAATAGCATAACACGCTCCGAGAGATTTATTATGCCAGTTGTGAAATGAAATGCGATGTCATTAGAGTAAGGGCTTCGAACTAACATTAATCATAGTTTTTTGTGACCAACTGGCTAATGGCAATTTATGTCGACGAAGTCTGTAATTTGTAGGCGATCGGAAATATACAACGTAACATATTTACGCACCTATCGTATGTTAATAACCTTTATAGTGTTATGAACATATCAGCCTGGTCGGGGACTAGGAGACTTCCTCTCTCCGCTCTCATTGGCTTTGTGCGAAATCTAAACTAAAATTTGGCACTAAAATAGCACAATCTTCCAATTTTTCTATTCCCACGACACTGTTAATCCATGACAAGGCCCTAGCCTTCAGAGGCGTCCCTGGCATCTCGGCTCTCAAAACTCCAATTCCAACGCTCCGAAAATTTTAGCAAAGTATATGTACACTCTGAAGAATATATGATTGCCTCAACATACCGACGGGGTTATTCGGCTACTTAGACTAGAGGATCATTTAAACCCTCGCCGTCCATAAACCCAGTTACGTCGTAAAGACCCTCTGCGGCTTACAACAAAGATCTAACAAAAAGGAGCACGATCCAACATAAAACCATTCAGGTATATAAAGCGTGCCATCGTCTTTTCAAATAAAGCAATAAAGTGAAAACGCGAAGATTCTATACCACGGACATTCCGTAAAAAGGTAAGCATTGAGTTCAATTTAGTGCACCAATACTGCCTGATTTAACGACACTCGTTTCAGAGAACAGCGGTAGCCGACTTATAAAATACGAATTGCTGAGCGAACGGTATACCACGCGCCGTTAGCCGCTGCCGGCTAAGTGTCACGCAGCACGGTGTCAATGTAGATGAATGCATACAATGCTTAGCACCCTTAACAAGTGCAGCCATTGCCAGCGATGGATATACAGGGTGACCTGTATAATCACGAATACGGCAGATACGGCACAGGTCGTAGAACCCCGGAAAATTATAAACGTACCAGAAAAGCACCATATGGCCGAGATAAGGCGAAGGGTAAGGCACACTAGCGCCACCAATTGATAATTACTAACGGACCACATCTTTTTTTAAACATTGCGTACCGTCCGATAACAGGAAAGCTTCCATAGTATTGATTTAATAATTGTGTACTATTTTTTGTTGCGTGGTTTATTCACAAAACGGGCTATTGCATTTATTCACAAACAATGGCCACTTTTGGTGTTAGCGAATGAATACAAAAACAAACCTAAAAGTAGTGCACAATTATTAAATAAAAGATGTTTGCTTAGTGTCGGAAGGTCCGCAATGTATGAAAAAAAATCTAGTTTAGCAGTTATCAAATTAAATCCATTAGCGGCGCTAGTGTGCCTTATCCTTCGCCGTAAGGTTGTTTGTAAGTAAAATGTAAGTAAAATTGTAAAGTGACAACCCTAGATCCAGCTGATACATTGTTCTTGTTCGTCAACCTCATGATCCAAATAAAACAGAAGTCAAAACATGTCAAGGTTAAACAAAAATAAAGTAATGAAATAAAGAGTCTTTGTATGGAAAAGTAAATCTTCATAAACATGATTTTGCATGTTACCACGGTGTTATTTATACTAGGTCGCATGGCTATGTTTCGAGATTATACACATATTACCAAACACCCTGTAGAGCCTGCAAAATATAGGTCCCGCAACTCGTTTCAGTACGGCTGGCCGCTACTCCACTTCCTTCATCTGGAAAGTAAGAAATCATTTCACAATAATCGCTTATAAATAGCACTTGTGCACGGCTTTACTCCAGTTTGCGGTTTAAGCTTTGGATATCTAATTAAAATGTTCTTCACGGAGACGTAGACCGGTTGGCCTGCGGTAGCTGTATAATCATGCTAAAATGTGCACTTGCATTTTTACACGGACGTCTATGCTAATCAGTGAGCAATCTAAGCTGCTAACGTTAACGCTAGTTTAATGGGCGTATCTTACGATGATAACACATTAGGTATATTGTTTTTTTGCTTCATAAAATTAGCTAAGCTGTGAGTGAGTGCAATGTAGCTACTTAGCCGGTATTATGTGCTAGCAACCGGAAAAGTTTAAATCAACAGTCTTACGTCACTTGCCGAGTTGTCTTAAGTCTGCGGGAGTATTTTTTAAAAACTTACAGGAAATCTTTCGTGTTAAGAAAAATGAAAAGTGAAAAGAAAAGTCTTTTATTGGATTCGTTGAATATATAAATATCCAAAAACAGATGAAAAGAAAGACAAAAATAATACAACTACCTAATTACAATATTAAAGGTTACCTGTTTTAGCTTCAGCTGCTGCAACAAAAAATATCGATTATTACATGAATAAGTAATAATCGATATTTTTTAGATGTTAGATGTATTTTTTAGATGTTAGATGTATTTTTTAGATGTTAGATGTATGTTAGATGAATATCTAAGTATACATACATATATTACATAGACTATGTTTATTGTGTTGTGAGACTATGTTTACCCTATGCTTAGTGTAAGCTTTTCCGGAAAATAAGAAAGAAATAAAAATAAAAATCAGGCAATCTGTATTACGTTCATTGACGAGACAGGACCAATTTTTTTCAGTTATTATCGGTACAATATACTTATTACAAGATTTAACTAAGGAACTAGGATGAAACGCTACCAGGCAAATATGCAGTTTGTAAGCCAATGAATTGCTTACCACCCACCCACCCACCCTTCGTGCCTTAGGCAAGGGAGTGGGCGACTTGTCCTCAATAAATAAATCTGCATACATTTGAAACGTATTATTCAAAATCAAGATTCAGGAAAGAAGATTTTAAAGCAAATACATCGATAATAAACCTGTGTCTAAAATTATTTTGTACATTAGTTTAGATAAACCTGTCAATTCAATATAATGACATCAGTATCAACAGTTAAGTTTAATTACTTTTTATAGCAGCGACCTTATTAGTACCCACAGGCTATTAACGTTTTTACTGGTATTTGAAATTGCCATTGCGCTAGAAAACGCACTTCCAACACATGTCGCATTTGTATAAAAAGAAAAATAAATAAAGCGATTCTCACACGATGGATGTCGGAACGACAGACTGCGTTAATGCGGCTGCTGTAGTAACGTGCATCAGCGCGACTTGCCGTCCGCTAGAACGACGAGATACGGCATCGATACCTGTCAACTAGTGCAATCATTATAACGTCCTACCTTCACAAAAAACCGCGCGTCAATGCGAATTTCGTGTGCCATACCATGTGACGCTACCATACTGACGGACGACAGTCCGGTTGCCGAATGCTTGCTGTATTGACCCGTGTGTGCTGTTTCATACAACTTTTTGCAACGACACAATCGCATTGACGTACGCCGTCACGACATCCGTCATCGTGTGTGATTCGCCTAAGGATGACATTTGCTGATTCTGTCATATTATAATCCAGTCATATGTACCCTTACCATGAGTTCACACCGACACTGCACTTACGCACAGCGTTTATACTCTGCATGCCAAAATTAACAGCACCATTAGTATTTATTAGTGCCTAAGGTTTATTTTCCAGTGATTAACATTCACTAGTCATGTGACGGAGTAAATTTTGAATTACAGAAAAACAAAAAAGCGTCGTTTAACGTAAACTTACGTTTCGTTTTACGGTGAATATTACAAAAAAACTCTTAGGCCATCGCGTCACCAGCGAGAAGCTTATAAAGCTTCTAAGGCTTCTGTTGGCAGAAAACGTCCAATGCATAATGACGCTTACTTGCTTCTAGCTTAGCAATGTCCTGCGCTGTGCAATTACATCGCAGATATGCTACAATGACGCCTCTTCAATTAAAAACTACGAGAATAATCATGCCACAGGACTTTTTAACCAATTAAAAGGCTGTACCTTTCGTTGTTAGTTCCCAAGTCATTTTGTTGTTATTCCAGCTTGCACGCTGTCAAGCATCTGCGAGCCTAAGGCGTTTTATGATCCTACTTTTATTACACACGCTGCATATGCCTAGCATCATTTTGATTTTATTTGCATGTTTTATGTACTGTTCCATGCATATCAAAGCATGGTTTCACTTAGTAACAAAAGTGGCAAGTCGACCTTAGTCTTGTCGATTATTTACATTTACATGTCGGTCCTATGGTTTTAGTCATTGAAACTCAGAGGACATTCAGAGGTTTTGGGTTCAATTCTCAGATCGGAAAAAGTTGTTCCGAATTAGTCGATCCATAGGCTGTGGTTTGTGATCACCGACCCGCATTTGGCAAGCGTCGAGATTAAGCAAACACCCATCTACTCTTAGCGATAACTTTGATGATAATTTTGATAATGGAGGCGTTTGCCCAGCAGGAGAACAGTATAGGCTATTTACTTATTCATAAAGTAATACGCACTCAAGTAACTAGTTAACTAGTGGTAGGCCAGTGGTCGAAATTCGACCGTAATTTTATTAAGGCTGCACGGATTGTATAATAATCAATGAAAAATTAAAAAAGATAAAATGTGAGTTTGGATTGGCATTGACAGATTTCGGCCGCTCCTCTTCCATTTTTGAAATTTTTGAAAAGAGTATATGTGCGTGTGTGTCAAATACATGGTAGTGTGTGTAATGTTTGTTTTATTTATTTAATGTATTTTTATGTATAATTAAAAAAAAATATTAACATTCTGCTATCCTTCTCTATATAAATTCCGTCCGCGCAATTTTCGTAAAAAGGGGTACAAAGTTTTTGCTTCACGTATTAATATATAAATAATTAAAAATGCAACGAGTTATAGAAATGCACAGACAATGTGAATTAGGTGAGCACACATATCGACTTAGGCACCTTCGTTGTTCATTGCTTTGTTTGCGTGAGCCCCCATAATTGAAGCCAGAGATTTATTTTCATGAGCCATGTTATTCGCGGCGCATTCAGATGAGGGCGGCGCGCGGCGTCCCGTTGTCGGCCGGGCTGCGCATACGCAGCTTCCTGGTGCAACGATCCAATTTATATTCACTTTCTGTGGGTACCGGTATTTAGTTTACCTCGGTTCATTTGCGGTTTGCCAGCGCGAACTAAATGCTTCACTAAATGCATGGTACTCAGTGCATTCTGGTTCTGATAGCTTTATTTTCTAATGCGTAAGTAAGGCATTGTATCTGTATGTGTTAGAAGTAGAGAAGTTACTCGTAATTAAATGAATTCAGCATTAACATCTCACTGCTGGGTTCTGGCCTTATTATACGCTAAATGCAGATTTGGATGGCACGAAGGAAGTCGAGATATATTTTGGTCACTTATTCGGTTACCAGGCATTTAAAAAGTTACTTTATATGCAATATTGCAACCTTGTATATGTTACTTTGTAGTAGACTTAATTTATAGTATTGATTTTCCGACAATAGTGCGTACGAACGAACGATCTAAACAGAGTTTTCGGCTAATATTGTTCTCAGTTCAGTAGTTCATAGAGAAAACGGTTTAACAGAACTACCTGTTTAGTTGGTATCCGCGGTAAAGCTATGCGTTCTTATTAGTCTATCGTCATCCCGTTATTGTAGCGGCTATTTACCCAACGAACCATTTTACCGGCTTTTACTTCGAACGTTGCCGGTTTTATCAAAATCTCGATACGACCAAACCTGCGCACGCGACACTCTAGGAATGTTGTGAACGTTACTGTTCACCTGAAGTTGGTTATCTGTTCAAATTTGCATTTAGCCCGTAGGCAGGATGGATTGCTAGTTGCTACTATCCGCCATTACTCCCGTTAGTGCACTGAACTATTTATATAATAGTTACTTTGGTTTATATCGAGCAAACAGAGTAGATCAATATCGTGGATGTATTATTTTGGCCTATGATTTAATGTCAGTTTTTTATGGTTAGGTCTCTTTTATAAACTTACTTATTTACAGTACAAATAACAAAAGATAGTCGAAACAGTCTCCTGTGTGGTGCCGGGGATAAAGAATAGCACCACCCCTATCTCTTCCCGTGGGTGTCGTAAAAGCCGACTAAGGGACCATTCCAGAGCAGCATCTCTCTGAGGTTACCCTCAACCTACTGCGATCGCCAACCCGCCTGCCAAGCGTGGCGATTACGGCAAATATACCCCCCATGAAATGATCCTTGGGGGAGGCCTTTGTCCTGCAGTGGACGTCTTTTGGCTGAGATGATGATGATGAGTCGAAACAGGAAATAACACTTGAAAAGGACAACTTGCCTCAGGTCGGACTTGAATTCGATGTTTTGCATTCTTTACAGTTTCAATATAAATACAGCTTTGTGAATTCAAAGTAAACGGTATTCTAATGTTAAAACCCTACTCTATTGCTCTCATAATAATTACTGTTTTAAAACAGCAATAACGAGCTGCTGATCGGACAGGAAACTAATGTTTACCAGTTTTGACATAACTGCCTGCCTGCGATTGGAAATGGTCTCTAACTTCGAATTTAGAATTATTTCTTACTTTATTAAAACATACTAAAACCAATTTTGTGCCGTGCATCCTAATGTCGATTTTAAGGAGATAGGTATACGTCATATCTGGTCGTTACCTACATACGCACAAAGGTCTTTAAAGAATACAGTTTAGAAACCAATGTCTAGTTGAGTTACGATGTAAAGGTTTAGTTCTAAGAGCATAATTGTTATGATTTAGTTCAGTGAAATCGTAGACTGATGGCAATTATTATTTTATTACCTTTTGTAGTTGCGGCCGAGATAAAACATTTCATGCTTTCTATATGAGATGTGTTGAACTGTATTTCTGGGTTGCGAGTACTTTAGCACCGGAATGTAATATGACTGTTGTTCGAAATAGATTTGGTTTCAACTACTATAGTAGAGACTATACAATCATGTTCTCCTATTCTTAGGGAAAGTCTGGTAATTTGGACCATTTTTTTTCAAACGCCTTAAACTTAAATATGTTTTTGTTTTTTTTGGTATAAAATCTTCGATCATTGTTGTATAAAATGAAACAAAAATTGTTAGACTTTGCGTTTATTAAGCATTAATCAACATGATTATAATATCTTTATAATAAATCAACCAAATATGAGATCCGAGCTTTGTTCCAATTTAGCCAACTCGTTTTGTAATTTGGACCACGAAATTTAAAAAACTGTAAAGTTTTTCTTGAAGTATCCTTACCTCAAGAAAAACTTTTCAGTTTTTTAAATTTCACGAATTGTTTAAACTACTGTATTATAAATGTAAAATAAAATAAAAATAAAATGTTTCCCACACTCACACCAATTATCTAGCCCCAAGAAAAGCTTCCTTAAGAAACTCAATAAATGGTTAACTAGACAACGGATAAACATACTTAATATACTTAAATACATACTTATTATACATAGAAAACACCCACATCCGAAACAATTTAGAAAAACAGATATTTTTAAATTGATCCGACCGGGGATCGAACCCGGGACTTCAGAGATGGCGACACCATGAAAACCGGTGTGCAAGCCACTCGACCAAGAAGGTCGTCGGCATCGAATTTTGTTAGGTTAATATTAGTAGTAGTAAGATTTGTATTACAATGCTTTGTTTCCTTGTTGCAGTTTCGTGTTGAATCCACTGACGCCGGTGCAGGAGACGCGGTGTCTTTTACAAAATGACACACAGGCCAACAACCCGATGGCGACGCCACAGGTAATTTAAAATATATATTTTTTATAAATAATTTAATAGACAGGGTTTTTTTTAGGTGATTAATTACTGATTACAATTGTTAAGCTTCTAAACACGTAACTTTGGTTGTTTGGTTAACTTTGTTGCCAAAAACAAATTTATGTAATTTGTTACAACTATACCTATAACATTACATGAAAGCGCGAGGTACTTACGAAAAGAGATTTATGTACGGTCGAGATTTTCAAAAAAATTTTAAGGTTTTTACTTACCTACTGACAATTAAAATTAGCCATACGTTTTTGTAAGACTGGTCATAACATTTAATTATTTGTAGGGAAGATACTAGGATAGTAAATATAAACCATTATTTTCCTTGAAATAAAATATTAAAACACAGCTCGTTGTGTATGCTAATCGAGTAACTACGTATTCTAAATAAAGCGATAATTAATGAAAGGAAAAGTTCACGAGCACACGTTAATGTATGCAAATGAAATTCACGAAAACAGTTAGACTTGTGCTCTCTGCGTGGTTTGTTCCCTATCACTTTTGCGTATGTATTACGCATAAGAAGCCGTTTTGTTACCCTCCAGTGCTTCAATTCTACTATTTTAAAGTGTCCACAATCGTGTCTCAGTGGCCTGATTCAAAATTGTTTTTATAACAAAACGTAAAATCGGAAGGATATATTTATAATATTAGATGGTAAATCTACAATGAATGTTTTACAATTATTATAGTATTTTAGTTCTTATACTGAAGAGACTAATTTCCAGTCCTTATGCAAGATATTTAAAAAGCGGTTAATACACTTTTCTTCAAGATTGAGTAGTCAAGAACACTCGAATAAAACCTATAGCTAATCTTAGAATTTTTAGAGATAGGGCTCATTACTCCAGATAGCGCAAATTAGCCCCAAGATGCCGAGATAGGATTAACAATTCAGATTAAGTCAATCAGCTACGCCATGGAAAAGCTCCCGATACACTTCCTAACTGTGTGTTGATCGTGAGATTGCTTAATCGCTTTCAGGCCTAATGAACGTTTGCAATGATCAGTACAACGTGCAACTATGCGCTGCGGTGAATCGGCGCCAGCTCTTATTAATGCAGAGAATTTTCAAAGCATTAGAATTCAACTATTTCTTAGCATTTAAATTCTATTCGTAATAGTGGAATTTTATAATTAGATTATGCAGATTATTTAGCGAGCATCAGACTGCTTCTTTTTACGCTTCTTGGGACTATGCTTTGGCTTTCTCGCGAAACGGTTTACTTGAGACGTGGTACTAAATATTAATATTATTAGCCTTTAGGGATGCTCTCGGAATTTACGCTCTTGTTATCCGACTCGGACGCTTAAAAATGAACATGCGTGCGTATTGCTAGCTCAAAGAAAACTTAGGAGAATTTTTCTGTCTCTACGGCTTGAGAAATCATCTGAGCTCCCCTTCGCTTATAAAACCGATCTTTTTTTCTTTAAAATTAATATAGTTTCAATGATCTCACACATTTGTTTTCTTCCATAGCGCGCGGTAAATACTTACTACATGGTGAAGCTGCAAGTGAGGACCGAGAGCGTATGTTTGCGACCCTGGGCCTTCGAGCGCGTGCCCGGCAAGGCCCTGCGAGGCCTCGACAATGTCATCATCTACACGTCGACGAAGGAGGCCTGCTTAGCTGCCTGCCTTAACGAGGTAAGAATTCAAAGCATTACAGATACACATACGAGTTGTGAAGGGTCAGTAGTCAAACGGATAGACGTTCGCGAAGAATATGAGAAGTCATGGCTAATTACAAATCAAATCAAATCAAATCATTTATTTGCCAGATACCATAGCTTCGATAGATTTTTGACGCGGCCTAACCTAATACATGCGAATTAGCTTTTCGTATGGGTTAATAGGACTCTTATTCATGACTTTATAGAGGAATAGTAATAATATTTAAAAATATGTGTACATTTTAAGAGACCTCTCTAAATGGCTGTCAGATTTGTTAACCGTTATTTCGTTCACATTTTGAATCCTTGTAAGAACTAAGTAAAATATTGCCAAGAATAAACTTCTGTCCCATAAAAAAGATTATAGCCATTAACTAAAGATTAGATTAAACTAAAGCTTCAATATTAATACAAAAATGAAGTCAAGGATCCGAAAGCTATAGGGGGTATATGTACTCTGTGGCTATACTTATCTTATCTTATCTTATCTTAGTGGGGCCTGCTGAGGTTTCCCTCTTGCAGTAACACTTCGACCCATGGGGATCTTTTGTGCAACCCCGTCCTTTCACTCTTCTTCCTCTGTAAAGATAGATGCCATAAGTTTGGCCACGTCCTTAAGGGCGAAGAGCCTGAAGTCCTCCGGTTTCGGATAAGCCGACCCCAGGAGTCCCATTCTTTTCCTAGCCAGAGAGTCACAGTCACACAGTAGGTGTTGCATTGACTCCGTTTCTTCTTCACATGCCCTACACAAGCTATTTGTTGATAGATGCATTCTGTGGAGCATTTGTTTTGTGGCATAGTGCCCTGTCAAGGCACCGATGGTTAATCGGGCTTGCCTTCTACTGCCTCCGCATATGAACTTACTCCGTCCTAAGGCGTTCACCTAGGAAGGATTTGGAGTGTTTCATACCCGGCTGCTCCTTCCATTCGATGCCATGCCTGTTTTTGATGTGGTCTTTAAGGCCTTGTTGATGGTACTTGGTGCAAGTGCCACGAACGGCTCAGGACCAATGAGCTGGGTCTCTGAGCCCTCCCTGGCAATTAATTAATCTTAACATTCTTTTTTTCAACAAGTATAGCGACTGTTCGGAATATTGTGATACAATATTCCATACATCAATAAGAAATTTCTGGCGGGTCGTAAACAATTGAAGGCGAATCGCTTGCGTTTGTTTCTTTAAGAGGAGGGACAGTTACAAATGAATGCGTATAAGCAAGCATCAATGTTTTTACTTAGCGGGATAGCTAAAGAGCCGAAGCACTTCATCTCGTAGCGCACCTCAAGAGCCATTCCAGAACACTCAACCACCGCTGCATTGACTTAGCGTCGCCTGCGCAATGCAATTTACCGTTTATCTATTCAATTTATGTTTTATGGTTTCGTCCCAGTTGACTGGTATTCGAGATATAGGCGAAATGATAGGGGCATGTTTATAACGTCCGGATTACTATGTTAGGGGGCACGCTGATACTATGTAAGGAAATTGTGTTTGGTGTAACAATATAATTTAACATGCCATTGTTTTCTAGGAACCCTTGGTACCGTTTCTTGGTAATTGATTTTGTTGTAGGGTTTGCAAAATACACTTAGTAGCTAGTTACACGTGAAAAAAAATTGTTCAATGACTCACTTTTTAGTTTTTAACAATAATTTTTGTTTTTGTTGTAGCTACATACTTATATTAGATGTTGGTAACATAGATTTAACATAGCCCCAACACTAACTAAACCAAGTGCAATTATAAATCTTGTTGATAATAGAACTCGTGACCACTGAGTATGAGAACGGTGGTTTAACCATCAGACCTAGACTAGATGATTGAACACTATAAGACATTTTGTGAATTGCAAGCATTTGTTGATCTTGTTTAGCTACCATTTCAATTAAGTTCAAAGTCTAATGACCGTTTTGACAGTTTGTAAAAATGAAATGAAAATGAAATGAAATGAAAATAAAATAATTATTTATGAGTACTAGTCTGATGTGCTAGATTCCGCTTGATCTGCTTGAGCGTCTATAATTTGATGCTCAAACTACGTTAACAATCACCTTTGGATTGGATAAATAAATTGTAATAACAGTACTAAAAATCAAAAGTAGCAAGATACAGTTTTTAAATAGGTACTTATATTTATAGGCTCATAAAATGTTTCAGTAGCCTCATAATCATAACGGATAATATCTATGGTAAAGTTTAGTGGTCTATCGAAAGCCTTATTATGGCGTGGAAGGGGAATGAATTATTCGAGCGGTACTTCGCTTCAGCGTTTATCGTTAACACGAGAATACATTGTGTACACAAATAAATGAATGAGTCAGCTAGGGCTGAAGTGATAATTGGGAATTTTTCACTGTTCGATTGTTCAAGTGCAGTTTCACCTCATTAGAAGATACTCTAGCCGCTTCGTCAGTCAGAAGATGATCGTGGTTTGTCGCAGTTTTCGGTTCAAAGCTTTGATACCATATTAATTTTAGTTTTACGCGATCGTATAGAAAGGACAACAGAACTGTATTAAGACAAAGCACAGAAAAGCCAGAAGTAAATATCTACTTCTGACCATGTAGAGCAGGCATTGTAGAGTGACCATGCAAGTCGGAATCTTTGATTGTCGCAGTCCAATATTATTTTGGTTTATTCGTTTAGGATGCTTATATTTCAATAGCTGTATTAGAATTGGCTTATTAGTATGAAAAATATTAAACCTTGGAGTTTTGAATTGGATATCGAAATGTATAATTCAAATTAGTTTACCATTATTTCGTTCACATTTTGAGTCTCACAAAGACTCAATAATAGATAAAACAAGAATAAAACCAGATCAAAGATCATAATTTTTGAAACTAAAACATAGGTAGGTTTTTGTCGCCGACCAAAACGAACTCGAAAATGCCCAAGATTTTGAAAACTCTTAAATGCAATGCACTGATAACGTGTTAATCTTAAACGTTGTCCCCAGAAACGGTTCCCGTGCCGGTCAGCTGAGTACGAGTACGGCAGCATGCGGTGCGCACTCAGCGACTCTGACCGGCGCACCGCGCAGCACATCGTGCAGCTCGTCGACACGCCCGGCACCGACTACTTCGAGGTAACGACCATCACTTTATCATAAAAAGCTCATTGTATGTCCCCACTGCTGGGGCACGAGTCGTCCCAATGGATTCAAATAGCACAGGGAGAACGGGCCGAGTGCGGATTGGTGGTTGTTAACAAATGCTAAATGCAATATAAAGTATTTATTTAAATACAATACTTTTTAAACTTTAACCTCCTTGCAAATAAACAAAGAATAGGCACCGAATAGTTATTTCGTGTTTTGTCTCTTTTACTCTAAACGAAAATGACGTTTACAGACAGGAACAAAACACAGAATAACTATTCGGAGCTTATTCTTTGTTTGTTTGTAAGGCACATAGTATATTACAATAATAATAGATAACTTGTATATTGTACGTTTCCTATATTTCTACTACTTCTATGACTTCTATTATCCTATCGATGGACACACACAAGTTAAAACCTACTTGTTGCCTCCTAAACTAACAGAAGAGTATGTTATTTACCACCGCAAATGGTACACCGCAACCTATTGTTACCAAAGATCTATTTCACAGTTTACTAAAAGTGGTAGCGACATAACAAGCTGTAACATAGTCACGCCCGCATCGGCAAACCTACACTTTACTGCGTCGCTTCCGAGCGAAGGACCATTTCACAAACAATTTGTAATTTAGCGGGTACTTTGAGCGGTTTCAAATGGACCATGTGTGTGTAGTTATTACGCGTTATTATTATTGTTTATCCGACTGTGCGTGTGTGGTCCAGAATCTGTGCCTGAAGGCGGCGCAGGCGTGCAAGAACCACCGCATATTCACCGCACCGAGGGTCGGCGTCGCTGAGGACAAAGTGGCGCAGTACGCGGGATTGCACTACTACACGGACAAGGAGTTGCAGGTGACTTATCAAATTATGTATTTCTAGTTTCTACGTTGACAATGGACTCATTCAAGTCAACGGACAATCGAAATTTTTCACCTGCCTATGAAAAATAGGGGCCTAATTAAAATATCATGGCTTTTATTATCTTTATATTAATATGTGAAGCAAAAACTTTGTACCCGTTTTTACGAAAATTGCGCGGACGGAGGAGTATGAAATTTCGCACACTTATAGTTTATATAGAGAAGGTTATCCGAATGTTAATGTATTTTTTAAATTATGCATAAAAAATACATTAAATCAACAAAAACAACATTACACACACTACTATGTATTTGACACACTCGTATTGTTTGTCTTTAATGCGGCCGACATCTGTCAATGTCAATCCAAACTCACATTCTATTTTTTTAATTTTTCATTGCTTAGGATACAATCCGTGCAGCCATAATAAAATTACGGTCGAATTTCGACCACTGGACGACCACTAGTTGTTATAGTTAGCCTAAATTATTTTAAATGTAAACAAAAGTAAATGTTATGTAAGTATATATGTATGTATGTATATGTATATGTAAGTGTAAATGTATGTATAGTACAAGGTGACTAGAAAGTAGTTCGATTGTTAGAATGAATATTTTTAATGTATAAAAGTGTTAAAAAATTGAACACAACTGCACTTTAAAATTCTCCACACAATTCCAGATAGGCTTAATAAAAACCATGTGGCGGTTTCAAATCTTTAAAAAAAATTATTTAAATAAAAAGGATAGGTAAGCTACCTGCTACCGTATCAAATAAGTAGATACTTTAATTAAACACATATGCGGAGACAGTTTCATTTAAAAATAATTGATATGCAAACGATTATAAAGAGAAAACTATTTATTATCAATCACTCTAAATTAAATATTCATCACACCTCACTACAATTATATGGTGTTGTTATTTAAAATATAGCCTCGAGCGTATTAAAAATATTAACTATAAGTCAGCAATCAAACAGATGATGGCCGCATATTTGCAAGATACCTATGGAGACCCTCTACAGTACAATTATAATGGCGATGAAAGGGTAAATTACCACTATTACGGTAACTAGACATAACCAATTCGAAGATTAATAACAAGCTGTCGTCAGTTCTGCTGTCATAAGAAGAAAGGGCGCAACTGGTTAGTCTAGCTAGGTTATATGTAGCTTATTGTATTACATTGCTTGCAATTTATTTTAGTGTTGTTGTTTTGTTTTGTGCAAAGCGAGTACACCCGTTTGCACTAAACTTATGAATCGCCTAAGTTTTGGCTTAACTACTACCCGGTCAAGTTAACTCGGCACCTGACTCGAAAACGTCGCTTACACTCAGGTGCCGACTTAACTTGACCGGGTAGTAGTTAGGCAAAGACTTAGGCGATTTATAAGTTTAGTGCAAACGGGTGTAAGTCTAATATCTCTGACGACCTTTGTTTTTTCCAATAGGAGTGACTAATTCTAGGGTTTAAAAAACCTTACTTACATTAAGAAAAATAGGTAATTGTTTTTTTTTGTTTAGAATCAGACTGGATGGCATTACTTGGTACTTATTATTTCTGTTGTCAAGAAGCATTGTGGTCTTTCAGTTTGAAGGTTATAATATGTAATGTTAATATATGCAGTGAAACTACAGAGCATAGAATTGTAAAAACTGAGTCTTCAGCTTCACAGAGGTAGTTATAGCGATAGACTTACATGAGCTGTAATTTTAACTATCAAATCTACATATCATAATATCTAGATCAGTTCCCTGCTCTTTTGACTATCTATAATTATGTGAATCAGCTCCCTGTTTTCTTTAAACTAGCTAAAGTAAGTGCTCCCACACACAGGTGACATCCGACTCTGCCTGCCGTCTCGCGTGCGAAATCGAATCGGAGTTCCTATGCCGCTCGTATCTGTACCTGGGCGCGCCACACTCCACCGCGTACAACTGCCGGTTGTACCACCTCGACCACCACACCCTGCCCGACGGACCTTCGGCCTACCTGAACGCGGAGAGGCCGCTCATCGACGACGGCGAGCCCATAGGAAAATACTTTGAAAACTTCTGTGAAAGTGAGTACTAGTTTTTGTATAAGTGAAGTTATAGGGCGTAGAGCGTAATAAGAAGCTTCTTTCGTCAGCCCGCGCGTGATTGCAAGTCCATAGACTGCGGTGGTCCATTTCTCCATTCTTCAATTCAAAAACACAAATTCATATTCAAAATATTTCTTTGGCGTAGAAGTAGCATTAGGATCGTCTCCTCGTATGCCGGCTCAAAATCATAAACCAACAAAAAGTTGCTTTTAACGTAATGTGTGTGCATATATGAGCATACTCGTAACATAAACAAATTTAATAGAAATAACCCTTATTGACGTTCAAAAAATACTTGTCAAAGTTCATTTAAAATAAAAAGTTAAGAATTTTATTTTTGAATTTGTATTTCCGAATGCATGTTCCTTAGATATTATTCGACTTTCATAAGTGCACTATTGCGCCTAACCTGAATAAAAATAAAATAAAATAAATAACAATTTTATTTTATTTCCATTCCAAAACGTTTCATAAGTAGTTGCTTTGTTCATGTGGGAAGGCCTGAGTTCAGTGTTCAGACGTTAGATATTGATAATGATGAAATGAAAGATACTCGTATAATAATATGACATAAAATCTATGACTGTCATGATTGTTATAACCCCTATATTGGTATTGTTAGTTCATTGTAGTCATATTTGTTTGCGTGTTTGTTTAATGACTTTCGACAAGGAGAAAAGTTTTTCGTAATAAGGCAAACATATTGACTCTCAACGGATATTACCTATCAACAGAATTTATATCTATAATTTCTTATAAGGCAACCATTACATATATAGAACTAGCCCTTCAGCTATCATTCATTAGTTAGAGAAACAACAAACAAGTTTCATCGTAACTCGTTTGTGTTTAGACTGGTTCTAAACGCTTGTTTTTATTCTATGAGTGTTTCTATATTTCTTGTGTCCACAGTGTTAAAGGCTATTGTGATATTTCTTTAAAGCGTATACGAGCAATATTATTCTGTTTAATAAAAACTAACAGATCTATAGGCAAGTAGCTTTTTCCGCCTTCTTAGCTATGGCGGTTTCCATTGTGTTAAGTAGTTTCCTTTGACGCTCTGGAATCGCACGCATTTCCCGGGTAACGGTAGTGAGTTTACACCGTGGCATAGGCAGTTCATAAAAGGTTTTATATGATTGCACTTACTTGTTTCCTCATAAAAAAGCCATGAGACTTTAAACATTTTTGTCTAATTTTTTAATTAGACAAAAATGTTCCTTTAAGAAGAAGTTCCTTTAAAACAAGACTTATCTATAAATATTGGTTTATTTAAATTATATACCATCTTGTTGCGTTCATATAATGATTAGGAAAAAGTGTTGTGCCTGTCTCAGTAGGTAGGACCAATAGACTTTGTGTATAATAGGGCGAAGGTTTGAATCCTGGTTATAGCAAAAAAATATCAAAACTATTGCGAATTGTTAATACCCACTTACCTAATAATTGTTTATAGTAAAGATGCTGAATTTAGGAAAGAAAGTACTTCAGGTACACTAAAAAAAGTCTCTCAGGGAGTCACAAAACAAAATAATGTAAAAATATGCTTAAGTTTAGTAGCATTGCATCATACAAAGAATACGTCACAAAATTCACATCGCATCAACAAATAGAGAACACAGAATTCCTGGGATCACTTTTTTATTGTTTAAGCGTAGTAATAAGTGCTGTCCGTAATACTGGGAGCACTCATTGATAATGGGAAAATAATGTAGGGGTCGAATTAAAATCTTGTAATAACTTTATAGCAGCCAATAATTATGTAGACGTTGGCGCCGGCGCCGGCGCACAGGCAATAAAGACTAGAAGACAAGTGCAAGGTCCGTAACTAAGTGTAAAAGGAAATACAAGAGAGCGTTCCAAAGATGATTTAATTATATACACACCGAAATAAACAACATAACAATAAACTTATAAAAACTAGACTCAGAACATGTTTACTATGAGAAGCTATCAACGAGACTCAATTCACAATGACACAGACACATATGTTCTATTCTCTTTCTTTTAAGAACATAGACAATATTTAAACTTATGTCAAGAGAGTGTTGATTGCAACTGGCAAACCTTCAATCTAACTCCTAACTTAACTCCTACTCGACTAACAACTTCCAATAAACTCATCTCCTACTCGACCTGCTTTAATACAAAACTTCAACAAACTCAACTACTAATAACATTAACACATCTCCTACTCGACCTGCTTTATTTGACTCAACTACTAATAACATTAACACATCTCCTACTCGACCTGCTTTAATACAAAATTTCCACAAACTCAACTAATAAAAAACTCAACACATCTTTATAATAAAAATAAAAAACAAATATACAGTAATTCATAAAAAATAAATGTGATAATAAACCTAAGACCAATCTACTAAAAAACATTGTATAGTATTATTCAAAGTTACAAGTTTTGTGTTTCGTTTGGTAGCTCCTTTCTAATATTATTTATAAAGAATGATTAATTTAGTTTAAAAATTCTTCTAATATCCACTCTACACCCCCTTAAATTAATCATTATATATGCCAAAAATTACACCCCCTTAAACATTGTATGTTAACGCAACCCCTTAACTCTTTAACTGATAATATGAATTGACTTGGCTCCTTAAGTTTACATCACAACTCTATATAAGTTCTTTCTTATACAACATTACACCCCTATAAAAACTTACATACTAATACCCCACATAAAGACCGAAAAAACACTTAGTTCACTTTAGCCCACACTTATCACTACCTAACACTCACTCTGATACGAGTTTTCTTTGACACCTCTCAAATTTCACAGGTGGCAAACACTTTGTTAGTATGTCTGCTATCTGCGAACCCGTTGGACAGTATTTAACCGTTATTCTGTTTGCATCAATCTGATCTTTTAGATAGTAGTATCTCACATCTATGTGTTTGCTTCTTTTATTCATAATTCCTTTCTTCATAAGCCAAATAGCGGACTGATTATCTACTTTCATTTCAATTTCTAATTTCTCATTAGTCATTTCAAAAATGAAATCTCTGATGAAAAGAAGTTCTTTGCAGCATTCTGCTGCGGCTATATATTCTGCTTCCGTACTCGATAACGCTACGATCGGCTGTTTTCTTGAGCTCCATGCCACTGGTCCACCGTTCAACCAAATCACGTAGCCCGACGTGCTACGTCTAGTATCTGGATCCCCCGCGAAATCTGAATCACAGTATCCTCGAAGCACTTTATCACCTTCACCAAAATGAATACCTTTGTTTTTCGAACCTTTTAAAAATTTAAAAATAGTTTTTGCGTTATTTAAATCATTTAAATTTGGAGTACTCTGCTGACGCGAGCAATACCCTACATGGAAGCTAATGTCTGGCCTTGTTTTACTAGCTAAATATAACAAAGACCCTATCATTTCCCTATAGAGTTCATGACTCTCTGTATCTATTTTCAATTTTGGATGTTGTTCTATCAAAATGGTTGGAGTTTTGCATTCTCTTGCTTCATTCATATTAAACTTCTTCAACATTTTTTCAATATAATTTTCCTGACAAATTTTAACTCCTTTCTTTCCTTGTGTTATATCCAACCCAATATAGTTTGATATTTCTTCGCAGATTCTTAGATCAAAAGCTTTTCTTAACGTTTCCACTACATGCACCAAGTCTTCTTCTCTCTCACCAACTACTAGTCCGTCATCAACATAAATCGCAAGAATTATTTTTCTTTCACCTTCCATTACAAAAATACACTGATCTAACTTTAATTGCTTAAAACCCATTTTAAATAAATGTTCTGTAAATTTTATGTTCCACATTAATGGTGCTTGTTTTAACCCATAGAGACTCTTATTTAGTTTGCATACTTTATCTTCTTTATCGCTATAACCTTTTGGAACTTTTAAATAAATGCACTCTTTTAAGTCTCCATGTAGAAAGGCTGTTTTAATATCGAACTGTTTCATCTTCAATTTTTTATTTGCAACAATTGACAATAAAACTCTCAAAGAATTTGTATTTACAACTGGACTATAAGTTTCATCATAATCTATCTTATACTTTTGTTGGAATCCTCTTGCAACTAGTCTTGCTTTGTATCTTCCATCTGACTTTATTGTAAAGATCCATTTGCTTGTTATTAGTTTTCTTCCTTCAGCCTCTTTCTTATCCACAAAAGTCCAAGTGTTGTTTTCTTCTAACGATTTGATTTCTTCATCTATTGCTTTCTTCCATTTACCTTTTTCTCTTGATTCTATTGCTTCTTCATACGTTAACAAGGAAACTTCCGTATCATACTCCATAACATAATCTTTATATCTTTCTGGTAATCTACGTTCTCTCGCAGGTTGATTTCTTCTACTATTATTTTCCACTGCTCGACTTCCCTCAATTTCTTCATTACTATTTCTATTTTCTGCTTCAATCTCTACTACTCGACTCTGACTTTCTTCAACTTGTTCATTATCTAAAAACTCTTCATCTTCTTCTGGTTGTAAAACGTTATCAAAATTTAACTCATTTTCAAAAAGGTTTCTATTATTTACACTATTCTCATTTCCAGCTTCTTCATTTATTCTCTCACTCTCATTTGTTTGATTGTAACTTGTTTCACCATTTGTTTCATCATCATTTGTTCTAACTTCAACTGTTTTCCTGAATGTTTCATCATCATTTGTTCTAACTTCAACTGTTTTCCTGAATCTTCTAGACTTTTCTCCTTCTCGATCACTATCTATATTGATGATTCTTCTCCTATCTTCACCTTCTCGACATCCTTCATTGTGGTCTGATGAGTTTTGCCTTGTTTCATCTTCTTCTATTTGTTTATCGTCATCCATCTGCCAGAGTCCATTTATTTTAACCATATTTTCTTCATCATCTAAACATATTCCTTGTTCTTCTTCGTTTATTCTTACATCTCTCGCTCTTATTATTTGTTTCTTGTCGTCCACCCAAATTTTGTAGCCATTTCGAACATAGCCAATGAGTATTCCTTTGCTGCATCTTTCGTCAAGTTTTCTTAATCCAAAATTTGTTTTGTAGTAAGCTGTAGATCCAAATCTTCTGATGTTCGATAGGTTAGGTTTTATCTTGAACCACATTTCTGCTGGTGTCTCGTTTCTACCTTCCGTTGGGCTTCTGTTGATCAGGAAACTGGCTGTTAAAAGTGCTTCCCCCCACAAATAGTTCGGAACCTTGCCGTCAAACATTAAAGCCCTCGTTCTCTCCATCAGGGTTCTGTTCAATCTTTCGGCTTTTCCATTTAGTTGAGGCGTGTAAGGTATGGTTACATCCAATACTATTCCTTTAGCCTGGCACCACGCATGTAGGTTATTGCTCGAATATTCACCCCCATTATCGCATCGAATTTTCTTTACTTTTCTATTGAAATGATTTTCACTTAAACATACAAATTCTTTAATTTTGCTAAGGCATTCACTTTTGAAGGCGATCAAGTACACGACACAGAAATGCGTAAACTCGTCTAAAAACGTGATAAAATATTTTTTGTTGTCCCAAGTGGGAACTTCAATTGGACCGCAAATGTCTGTATGAATTATTTCCAAAGGGAATTTTGCTTTGATTCTATTATTTTCAAACGATTTTCGAGTCATTTTTGCTTTTACGCAGATTTCGCAAAATTTATTTGAATATTCCCCCCCAATTTTTATACCATTTACCATTTTTGCCAGACGAGGCACGTCGGATAGATGACCTAGTCTCCGATGCCAGATATTGGTACTCTCAGTGAGTAGCGCTTCGCGAGTATAATTAGCCAAAAAATTCGTTTCATAAAGTCCGGTTTTAGTTTTATAACCAATTAAAATTGTTCTATTAAAATTTTTTATAAATACCTTGTCTCCAGAAAAATGTACGGTGCCACCATTGTCTGTGATAGCGCTTACCGAGATGAGGTTTCTTGATATATCCGGGACAAAAAGTACATCTTTCAGCTGTCCGAAGTCGGTTTTTATTATACCAGTCCCTTGCGCTACCAAGTTTTCTGCATTCGCACACCTAATTTGCACTTCTATTTTCTCTGTAATTTGAATTAAATTTTTATTGCTAAAGAAATGTGATGAGGCGCCTGAATCAATTACAGCTTTGACTGGAATCTGTAATTGTTCGCTTACAGGGTTATCATTATTGTTGTAATTATAGCTGCGGCAGAATTTTTCTATGTGACCCTTCTTATTGCATTTCTTACAAATTTTTCCCGAAAAACAGTTTCTTGTATTGTGACCAATCTTATGACAAATATCACAGCCTTGTTTACATGCCCTAGCGATGTGTCCTATTTTTCCACAATTATAGCATTTTCTTTCGTCTGTTTTAAATGCTTGATTACTCCATTCTGAAGTACTAGGCATGTCTGAATTTTCTATTTGTCTTTGTATCTTCTGGATAAGGTTGAAGATGGTCTTTTCTGATTTTGGTGTTATATCCCAAACTGTCTTAAAATAATTTAAATTTTGTGGTAGTATTGTTAATGCTTTATTCATTAGCATATCTTCGCTTATGCTGTTTGGGTCTACTAAGTTAATTTCTGAAAATAAATTCTGTAAATTGCTTATGTCATCTATTACATTCCCTTTTGAAATGTAGCTGTAAAATTTTATTATTTTTTCATGATTATATTCTTTGCTATCAAAACGAAATATCAAATCCAATTTATCAAAAATTTCCTTGGTTGAATTACAATTAATAATGTAGTGTAGAAACTTTTCATCAATAAGACTAATTATAAGAAATCTTGCTTTTGCATCATTATAATCTTTCGCTCCATCAATTAGTCCTTTCGACTCCAAGAATAATTTTGTTATTTTTCTCCAATTTTTGTAGTTACTTTGATCTCTCAACTTGTTTATATTTTCCATGGCTATTAAATATTTCCTTAGTTACCGCCTTAAAATGTCAACAACTCTGGTTGCTATGTTTATCAGACTCTGGCATGTCTGTTATTCCTTAGTTACAAAACAACATCGAAAACAATAAATCACACAAATCACACAAACATCTATTTAAATGTTATGAACGCTCTCTGGGCCCATAACCTGTAAAAGGAAATACAAGAGAGCGTTCCAAAGATGATTTAATTATATACACACCGAAATAAACAACATAACAATAAACTTATAAAAACTAGACTCAGAACATGTTTACTATGAGAAGCTATCAACGAGACTCAATTCACAATGACACAGACACATATGTTCTATTCTCTTTCTTTTAAGAACATAGACAATATTTAAACTTATGTCAAGAGAGTGTTGATTGCAACTGGCCAGCATGTTGCAGCTGGCCAGCATCACTGACCAGTATCCTTTCAACACTAAGAACCTCATCGTAAATTTAATAAGGCGGAATGTCGTATGCGATATTTTACGTTTTTGGTTGAAGGTGTAATTTCGAGATGCCTGTCTAGGTTAATAAAAATTTAGATTAAAAAAAGTATACCTATGAGTATACGAGTGTATAAAATGAACCTGTCTATGACACGCGTATACAAAACTTTTAAACAAAACGTAAGTTTTCAGTAAGTTAATATTGACAGCTATGTCTTGTATAGTCAGTCTTCCATCTTGGTATTAGTATAAACATTGTAAAATTTGTTTTGATGGAGTACAAAACAGCCACAAATTAATAATATCAAGATGTACAAGATTTTTTCAAAATTTCAATAAAATTCATCTTTACTCAGGTTGTATTTAAATTTTAAGTACCCAATGGCGCTTAAACTGTTGCGTCTATTTAATTTCCCAGCACTATCTATCCTTATAGCGCAATATCTAATCGCGTTTTATGATCCGTAGAAGTACCGGATTGTGCGGTTATTTGCTACAAATAAATTTTATCTATCGATTTTGAAGCACGCTGTGTATTATTTAGGGGCTCGAGTTGCGAATGCGGAAGAGATTGCGAGCGGTGCATTATCGGACCTTATTTATGGCGCATATTTGCACCGAAAGCCGCGTTTCGGTTTTCAACCTCTTACATTATCAAAGCATTATCATATTACTCGAGAACTAGGTACTAAAGAATGGTTTGTTTGTCCAGTTTTTGTTGTGTGCCTGACACAAAATACACTTTTACATTTTTCGGTTTTATCTAATTTATTATCATATACATAATAAATCACGATGCACCCTAGGATGTTGGAATAACCTATATGATTCCATATAGGATCGAACGATCGAGTTGTTTTAATAAATACTTATATAACAATTTCATCATATTTATCTAGTCCAATGCGTTAATTATACGACAAATGAAAGGGTGCTGAGTGCTAGATTTATCCACAAAATCACCATTCGTTTACGTTAATGAAAAATTTGTATGACATTGAAGCAGCGCCGCGCCTCCTGGTGACAAACGAGTTGCACTTATGCGATACAAATTCTTGTTTTTGTGAATATTTTTAAATGGCAAACGATATTTGCACTAAGCACTCGGTGACAAAAAGAAGCGAATTGCAACTTTGCCATATAAATTCTCGTTTTCGTCAACGTGAACTAACCTTAAATAAAACTCTCATTAGACACTTGAATATGTTTACCAGCAAGTCGTTAACCGTTGGGTGTGAACTAAGCACGGCTGCCACCGGAAAATAATGTACGCATATAAATCATCTCTTAACGTCTTCCGAGCTATGGTCTTATTCACGACCTCACAGAACTGGATTTACGAATGCTTTAATTAATCTTGATATCTCCGATAGACTCCTTTGATATAATAATGCTATTCAACGTGACAGGATAAGTTAAGTTTAGTCTTAATATGGTCGCCGTTAAGCTTTTAATGGTAGAGAGACTGTTAGAGTTGGTTAACTTATGAAATCAATTTGAGCAGGGCTAATGTCGACAATTACTTGGATTCCTTTAAGGTATCGTTTAATGTCAAGTAACTACACGTATTATTGTACTAAAAAGTATTGTTAGGTTTACTTTTGAAAGTTATTTGTTCAGGATGTGTCATGGATTTCATTTGAAATGTTTGTAGCTTTATAAACTAGATTTTCATAATAGTTTATAAAACGGTCTACGAACTGATGGTGAAATGGATTTTAGAAAAACTAGATTTCTCCTAAAAATTTGTCCGTCCGAGATTCGGTCGGCCTCAAAAGTCGTTATCGCGCACTCTCGGGAACATATTGCATTTGACTGGGACAAAAAGTAGCCTATTACAATATTGGGTCCTCCAACTATCTCTATGCAAAAAATCACGTCGATCCATTGCTCCGTTTTGGTGTGAAGGAAAAGGAAACAGACAAACACATTATGGTATTTATAATTTTAGATAGTAAATCGTCATAGAATAAAATGACTAAGGCAAAAAACAAATTCGAATAAGTGAATAGTACATCTACGCACATACCTGGTTTTAGGTAAACACTTTTACCAGTTAAAATTCAAGTTTAAATTTATATTTTTAGTTATTGCAACATCCTTGTTGCAATAAACAGAAAGATCGATTTAGGATTACACTGAATGATACCGTAAAGTATTTCCCGCGAATAGATATGCGAATGCAGATACGCAGGGCATCACTAGTTTAGTTTGAATCCATTTAAATACATCGCGATGCGAAGGAAATGGTGGCAACCCATTGTTCTGTCAAAGCCATCGTCATAAACAAGCTAGGACCATGCTAGGACTGATGAATCTCGATGCAGCTACTTATTAAATTAGCAAAGAGGATATGTCTAATTAGTATTATTCGCGTGTTGGATTTTTCACTTCCAAACAAAGGGTACGTGAGCTTTGAGCGGACGTGCTGTGTCGCACGACGCACTGTGTTTGTAATTTATGTGCGGTATATATGGATTTGAATGTTATTTAAAATAATAATTTAATTATTTACGTTTAAATTTTATCGAAACAAAAAAAATCGATCTTGTACCAATATAATACCTAAATAAAAGATATACTATTAATTTGTAACGAGAATTTGTATGGAAATTTTTACAGCGTTCTCTGACGATCTGTATACAAGCAATAAGGATGCAAATAGTGCGTGATCCACTAGATTCAAGTCAGGAAATGCACGAAAAACGCTATTAATCTAGATGTTTAATTAAAAAAATGAAACAAAAGCGTTTTTATTTATTTGGATATTTTTCTTTCGAGAAAATATATTTTTTTGCCTATGGGAAACAATAAAATTATTGCAAATATAGTTTATTGTTTTATAACATATATTTATAAAAATATTATAAATATAATAATATAACAACGCCATAAGGCGTTGTATGTTGTATACTTTTGTATAAACTATTACTTATGGTAAAGCGCATTTCACAGTTGTCAGCGCCTTGAGAGATCATGGTAAGGATGGTATCATGTCTTCTGTATACTTAGGGCATACTGAAAGTTTCTAGATTCTGATAAATAAGACTAGATAAAAGACTTACACCCGAGAAATCGGAAACACTCCTTGAGGTAAGAAGGAGTAAGTAAGTGAGGCATTGGCACGGACATACTGTCGCCGCCCAAAAAGATAGCGATACTAGGAGAGATCTCAACATTGCCAGAAGGATATCGTAGTCAACAGTGTTAAAGGCATTGGAAAAATCCAAAAGAACTAGCGCTGTTAACTGTTGATTGGACAGGCGTATATCATCGGAAATTTTAGTCTACGCGGTTGTTGTACTGTGCCCCGGGCGAAAAACCGGATTGAAAAGGGCTAAGGAAATTATTAGAGTTAATAAAGGCATTGACTTGGTGGAGTACAAGACGCTCTAAGATTTTAGAAAGAAAGGGAAGAATGGATATAGGCCTAAAATGAGAAGGTAAGGAAGGGTTCGAGGTTTTTGGGATAGGTATGACTACAGCCTGGCGCCAACAGCTTGGAAAACTACCGGTATTAAGCGAGAAATTAAAAATATGGCAAAGGATAGAGACAAGAATTCCAAATCCTAAAAGGATCATTCTCCGGCCAATCCCATCCATGCCTTCAGCATTAGAATTAACTGTCCGGATGTTGTCTCCAACTTCACGCTCAAACAACGGTCTAAAGGAAAAAGTAGGACGCTGTGAGTTAGGAGAGTGATTGCAATGTGCTTTGTTTTAAATAATGTGGAATGGCGGATGGAGCAGAAAAGTTTAGTTTAAGGAGGCCAGGTCAAGGTTGTTAGGAACAGAGGACTTACCAATCCCGAGAGAATTAAGGAAGGACCATACCTTGGCAGGATCACCATTTGCAACAGAAGAATGTATGTGACGACGTTGCTCATCCCTGCACAGCCTGCTACACCGATTACGTAGCCTTCTATACTTGAAACGATTTTCATCCGACGGATCCTTCCCGAACCGTGCCTTAGCTACATTGCGCCTGGCCATAATGACTTTAATATCATTACTAAGCCAGGGTGCGGGGAGATGCTTGAGCCGGACAGGTCGAAGAGGAGCATGGATATCAAAAATTTGGATCAGGTTGGAGTTGAAAATTTCCATTTTCAGATCGATAGTTGAGGCGTCAAGCACCGCATCCCAGTTAATATTGCTCAGGTCAGACATGAAGCGAGTAGTATGTTTTGAAAATGTTCACGAGTTAAATTCAGTTTGATAGTGACACACAGAAACATTCAGTATGCCCCACGTATTCCATTGCAAATTGTTGTAAATTCACCGCGCGTGTAATACCGGCTTTTTATTTCTCTGAATGTGCATTGGCTGAGTTAGATGATACTAATGGCGATGGCGGTAAATTGTCTGCAAAACCGGTAGAGCTGACTAGATATTTAAATACATAGAAGGAAAACGAGAGCTTATTGTTATCAAACTAAAAATTTAAAGAGAAAATTTTACTAAAAACACCTTATTTTTTGTTAACCATTCGATTAAGGTAATTAAATTTTGAGAATTTGTATGACAACAAAGCAGTGCCTCCTGGTGATAAGACAAACGAGCTCCCGATCCGATCCGAAACCCCTTGGAGAATCTAGTAGAGAAAGAAGACACGTTGCGTGTTGGTATCTCCTCTAGAAACCCGCAATCCCAGTTAATATTGCTCAGGTCAGACATGAAGCGAGTAGTATCGAGAAAACGAGCTTATTGTTATCAAACTAAAAATTTATAGAGAAAATTTTACTAAAAACACCTTATTTTTTGTTAACCATTCGATTAAGGTAATTAAATTTTGAGAATTTGTATGACAACAAAGCAGTGCCTCCTGGTGATAAGACAAACGAGCTCCCGATCCGATCCGAAACCCCTTGGAGAATCTAGTAGAGAAAGAAGACACGTTGCGTGTTGGTATCTCCTCTAGAAACCTTGCAGAACCCTTAAAGTTTCTAGCCACCCCCAAAAAAGTCCAGGGACGCTGAAAAGGCCGTATAAAGCCATGAGCAAAGTCTCTTTAAAAAAAGCGACAAACAAGATAACATACAATTGTGCCATACAAATTTATTTGCTGTAATATCAAAGGAAAAAATTAATAGCCTTAAAAATATTTAATTGGGATAGTTTCGCTAAAGCCCTTGCTTAAAACAATGCAGGTTTAATATTTAAACTCGCAATTGTAGTGAAAGATGAGTCGATTCTCATAAACTAAATACTTACATAGAGCGAAGTGTCGTGACTCGCGCCCAGCATTTACGTATAAGGGTATGCGAGTGGTTTTGATTCAAGCAGCAATGAAATGTACTATGTCTTAGTAGGTAATAAAATGTAACTCGGGCGTAAGAGGAGGCATTCAGGAATGGGCGGAGCCGCTGTTCACGATCGGTTAGACATTTTGCGTTTTTATCACCTATTCAGTATTAAAATAGAAGACATAAATCAAGTAGAATTCTATACCAATAATGTAAGGTTAAGAAGAGCACTAATTAATGCTTAAACTGAATTTGTATGGCTGACTTATAATCTGTGTTGGCTTATATTTAGGTCGTTTTGAAGTGTGCCTAATTGTCTAAGAACAATTTATCTCAAAAGTAGACTCAGTTAGGTATTCACGTTTCTGTAAAAAATTACTTCCACTACTATTGAAATGTTTATTGGTGACAGTAAAAGTAATATTGCATAAAAAATATGATTCAAACACGAGACAGGTTTCTATGTATTTATTTTTAAACTGCAAGAGCGCAGCAGGGTGGATCTTTGTAAGGAAATTTATGACAATTACGGTCACATAATAACCATAGAGCAAAGTAGTAATTTCTCGGGAAAATTATTTTCAGCTTATAGAAGAATATTGTTCTCAGAACTTACTGGGGTTAGGCATCTGTTTTATTTTATTACAACACTACTTTATGCCCTGGAGAAGCCATAAGCTGTGACTTTATACCTGGCATTTGCTATTTAAAAATAGCATGCTTGCCTCTTTATAATACAGTGGATACCTATTTGTAAATCTTACTATGCGCGTCCGAGAACGCAGTTGATTATGCATGCAAACAATTTTGTTTAGTTTAACTCTATCTATATTTGGGTTTTGTGAGACGCATATTTGTCTTCATTCTAACGATGGGTGCCAGCAGCTGATCGTACATCATCATTGACAGTAGCTATAACAGAATAAATCATGTCAAAATTGCCGCGAGTGCCACAATTTGTTGCTGTATCGCAAGCATGGAGTTGCACAATCACCTTGTTGGTGGTCTAACGGGCTTGACGCCGTGCTTTAGAAAACTGCGCGATCATTCCCGACTCCGGCCTTTTGAGTATTGGATGACCGAGTAAGTGTAAACGTGCTGATCTGCAATTGTTTATTTTAGAGCTTTCAAAGTTCACATAGTTTTTTTTTAAATCTTAATTAATGGCTTCGCGTTTAGCATTTAGCCAATTTCAAGTATTTTTTATTATTAGTAATACATAAATAAACAATATTTCTTTCCTTTATGATGATGATGAATGAGAAGAAATGAGAAGTGGGAAATGATGTACCCCCAACCCCTCGAGTATCTCAGCAAAGATGTGGGGCTTTACTAAGTCCTCGGGCGGACTTCTTGAGAAAATTTAAAAAGTGACGTTGCACTGTTTTGTTTCATTTGCCAACATTCATGCACACTCACGAACACTTAACGGTTAATAATCCACCATTATTTCACATTAATATTCGACATAACACAAATTTTAGAAAATAAAACAAAACCGCAGACATGATTCTTCACTTTCCCGCCAAAAAGTCCTCCTTCACATAGATTAAACAAAAGAAGAAAAGAGTTCCATATTCAAAGTATCAAAAACTACGTATTCGAACTCGTTGCTGAAAATCAGACACGGCCATCTTGATTTTTTATTCTACGCGGCGGTCTTCAAAGTTCGAACTTGAGTAATGAACGTTTAGTCAAGTTAAACGACAGTTGAAATCTGAATGGAAAAGCTTAAAGAGCTTTAAAAGGCCTTAATGGCACCCATAAAAACCAACTGCCCACGTTGTATGGTAGCGTTCATTGAAAAGGATAGATCAAAGATCTCCTTTTACTTACAACACACGTAAACCGAACGGACAAGCAAGAGCTGTTGCCATTTCCCATTAAAAAATTACGATTACTAATTTCGAGTAGTTTTACTATTCAATAGAGATTTTCTATCTATCTTATTAGATTTTATCGTGTTGAAAACTCAACATTGTTGATATTTGCATATCAGAAATATACTTTGGGAAACCAATCTTTGTCTTAGTCATATTTTATAACAATACCATCCAAAACAATTAGTACCTATTGCATTTAAAATAATTAAAGATACGGATCTTTTAATACCGTCATTAGCTAAAAGCTAAAAGGAAGCTCATCATTGTACCTTTACCTCTCACGAACTTCTCACTTGCTGCAGTCGTGAGAATGTCTGGGAACACAATAAGGTTTTTGCAAGGTTATCAGATTAACCATTTGTGTATAATAGTGTGATTGAACCTGGCGAGTTGTTGGAAGCACGCTTCGGTAGCGGAGATTTACCGTAAACGGGTAATTAGGAAGTATGATAAATATTAATAACGTGTACTTTGGCAATAAACATAAATAAAGGCGGATCAGTGTGTTTACAAAGAGACGCAACGCAAACGGTTGTCTTCTCAATTAAAGCTTTCAGCCAACCTTCTAAAGTTTAATTTAGTAAATCATAAATGGACGACTTTCAGATGTTTTCGTGTAATCATAATGAAATGCAAACCGCTCTGTGGGTGAATTTTAATTCGCTTTCGACGTTCCCGCGTTACAGTTAGCTACATTCACATGGCATAGCTGTACAAAGTGCATATTACAAGCAATTAATTCTGGGAAGGTTGTTAGGAGAACAGTTGACAACCTTGCTATGGGGAGTCTTAAAGACAGTTTACGTAATGCCGTAACAAGACGTTGAAATATTTGTAGCTACATCCCGCCTGATGGAGATGTGAGGTCACTAAGTGGACCTCACGTAATAGTACAAGTAAAGACAGAACTGACAGAAAGTGACTAAACCTTTCTTACATTAATAAAAAATTTTAAACTCAATTTTAATAACAACTGATTTAAAGAATCTATGCTATCTGTTCGTACGTCTACGCCGAGATACTTCGTACGGAGAAAGCTTCAAAGGCTTTTTGTTTCTAAGTTTTAAACAGCGTCAGATTATTGGAAAATATTCTCCGTTTTATAGAAAAACAGTTTCCATCACATATTTTCTATACTAACGCCACCTTTGCGAATGTGGTAGTGAGTTGAACTCATGTAGGTTTTTGACAATAGTCTTATGATAATGTCTCAATAAAGAAATACCGCGTTCACTTCGATGAACGATCCGTACTCATGTCTGCACTTCGATTTTGAAAGCAGCTGTCAAATGATTGACTTTTATAGAGATCGACATGTACAATAGAGTGCTAAAGGTAGTAAAGTCAACAGAGGTCATAATGCAAAAGCCCATGTCATAAGGTGATCGGCAGGTCAGGGTCACGTAGGTCCAACGTACTCTCACCGAGAAGTCACCGGTTGTTAGTCCACGACATTACAATGATAAAATCGATTCACGTTCAGAAACAATATTGCTCGCGCGGACATTGAATTATGCTGTATCGTGCCAACACAAAGATCGTGATGCAAGGCAAAAAAGAGAAGATAGCTTCTTTTAGTTTGCAATTAGCTGGACAAACAATAATATTCTTTAAAAAGGTAATGTAAAAAGTATTTAGTTGGAAATCTTAGTGAGTATAAAGAGAAATCAGGATAGTGTTTTGTTTCCTTGTTTAGTGTTGTGAACTTCACAAAACAATAGAAATAACGACTAGTGATGGATGATTAAGATTTGTTAAATTTTAAATCGAGCAAGATTTCATTTGTCTTCTTTTAAAACGTGACTAATTAATGTTCTTTACAGTTTGAATTGATCAAAAATACCTAAGTAAATACTTTGCTGCTTATAAATAAAATGTCATACATTTCAAAAAGTACATGCCTGTAATGGACATATTTTGTGTTGCTTAGAAGTAAATACACAATTGCATTGTTTTATTCTTTTCAACCATCAACTGTACTGTAACTGTAACTGCACAGAAGTTATATCATACCATAGTAACTTAAAGTTCCCATTCACGTACAATTCATTTGTTCAAAACAGACGCTCTCATCTCACAGCGTTTTCAAGTCTCACTCAGAACCGTTGTCCCGGAAAAATAAGGTACTTCTACTATATTATGCAGCCTGTTGATACTGCACCATCAACCCGGTCCTAACAAGCCAAGAGCATAAACATCATAATAATGAAGTATTCAGACATTTTCCCGACGACGGTATATACCGTTATCTGCGAATTCAATTCCTTGCATTTCCTCCTCCATAATGGACAAATGCAATTACGATTAGATACTCGTTATGTGAAGATAAAATACACAGTAATAACTATGTAGATGTGAAGTCTATGAATATATTAGAAAAACTTTTTAATTACTTTTTAAGAACGTTGTAAAAAAAACGCATCTATGTAAGTATGTATTAGTATTGTGACGTGTTACTTAAAACTTACTAAGAATGTAATAGCCTCGTTGTACTATCGCACTGCTAGACAAAGACATCCGTCATTAAAATCAAGTCATGGCTACAATTGATGGGTATTGTACATATTAATCACCACGCTTGCCAAATACTTCTAAAAATTAGAAACACTTCGCAACCAAGCCGTTAACTTAGTGCTTGAAAAAAATATTCCATAGTCAAATTAGACACCCGTACGTAGCATTCATTCTTCGGCACGTACCACTATGCAATGCAAGAAGCGGCCTCCACCAATGTAATTGTAATTGATACTTATTTACATTGAATAGGGTAGCATTACCAATAATACGTCGTAACAGTTTGGTCATTTATTTACAATGATGTGGTGCGCTGAGTCACGATAAACATTTGCTGCATTTCAGTGCAAAAAAACTAACAAAACAGTGTGGGACGCCTGTGCCGGCGAGGCGCCCGTGCACCCAATAAATAGGCACAGAAGGCCGGGTTCATACAAACGAGCAATACAGGCGCATGCACATATACTCGTATACTCCTTCGTAAATGACGCCAGTTGTGCATAATTCAGCTAGAGCGCCACGTTCACTTTGACGACCCGAACACCTCGGAGATTCTAGTGGGGGACACGCTTGCGTGTTGCAAAACTATCTTATCTTATCACATGCAAAAATACAATTATATTCTAAGTAGCTAAATAAATATAAATTATGAACAACAAACATTGTACAATAGTTTTAAAAAGAAAAAAAAATACGATGAGACAGAAAGTTTATTATTAGCTAAAACATAATTTTAAGATCTGCTTACAAATCACAGAGCACAGAGAAGTAATGCCACAAAAGTTAAAAATAAATGTTATTAAAAATAATTTCCATTTCCTTGTTTATTATATAGTAAGTCATTGATTATTGTTTAAATGTTGACTAAGCACTGACCTACTGAAATGTATAGATGCCTAAGACACGGACAAACGTTTTTGCTTAGCTTAGGTATTACTTATTTAATATTATTATAATCTGTAACATTATCACTTAACATTTTTCTGTCTAGGTTACGTTTTTAAAAGAGCGCTCTTAGTCTATTGAGTTAATGTACCTCTTTTCTGCAATTTTCTTAGCAGGACAGTCATCACCAGTTTTGTGTTGGACTGGTTGCTTAAAGCGCATGCAAGTGGCGCATTTTGAAGGCTCAGCTTTTTTCGTACAGTCCTTTAATGCGTGACTTGCCTCGCCGCAGTGACCGCAGGTGCTGGCCTCCTCACGACATGTCTTGGCCGCATGACCGTATCACTGCTGACACTTGAAGCACCTAGTTACTAAAGTGAAGTCTCTGACAGGGCACGACGACCAATTTACAAAAACTCTATCCTTTGCTATCAGGGCTTTGCGAATGTGTGCTGGGACTTTGATTACATAATTGCAGGTATCAGCGTCCTTCTTCCCTGACTTATGACTTAAATTAATAGAGATGTTTCTAGTGTCGCATCCTGCAGCTTGTCGGCTAGGTTTGGTTGGAATATGCAGTTGAACAGTTCAGTTTCCGGCATAGATGCGGGCACTTCTATGACCACAATTCTTGGCTTGCGTTTAAGTCGCTCATCCACAGTGAGGCTAGAGGTCGTCAGTTGCGCCGACTGCCGCAGCTTCTCGATGTCGTCCTTGATATCTTGGTGCTGATAGTAACACCGCCGTTCTTCGTCTTGCACAGCCCTCTCACATGCAGCTTCATTTGATCAGGTCTGATGATTTTTTGAACGAGGGCTTTTGTTCCTCGCTCGACTTTTCTATATTCGTGGGATAAATTGCTACAGAGCTGATACTGCTGGGCTAAATGAAGAGGCTTGCACTTTTTTAACCATATCGGCGAAATAATCAGTTCCTGGTGCAGGTTTTGAGATCTCTCAATACTCTGTTTCATTTCTAGGAGTTGATGCGAAAGGTCATGGTTATCTTTTAGGGCTTGAAGAGAAGAATGAGCTTGAATAGCTTTTTGTTTAAGGGACTGGTTCCGTTGTTTACTTTTCTGCACAAATTAGGTATCCTTAACACTGCTGGTCCGAATTCAGTTTCCCTTCAGTTGAAATAGCGCATACCTCATTCAAGCACTGTTCGATGGATAACATCCAGTTTTGGAGCTCTGGGGTGGACACAACTTCAGGAGGATCCTCTTTCTGCTGGCTGGGTGCGGGCAGGGGCGCAGGCGAGGACGGCGGGCTGCGGCGCGTAAGCGCGCTCCGGTTAAAGGGGCTGCCTTCCAATTTTAATTTTATCTTAGCTATATTTATTGAATAGTTATGCTGTAAAGACCATAGGCTCCCAACTTTCTCAAAAACAAACAATTCAACGATGATATAAAACTGCTGCGTATCTAATTGTTTAAATACTACAATACATAAAAATGAGTTGACTTTGTTTGCTGCTTTTGTTTCAAATGCTTAACCTCACAACATATTGTAGACATAAACCCTACGACAAAGCGTAGGTAATTAAAATCGCTATCGACCGGGGCCTGCCTTCTGTACTTATTTATTTTGTATCCTGTGGCGGTGCTCGTACACAAATTATACTGTGTTTTTTTTACTGCATCATCGGTTACGTGGAGCATCCCTAATTCGTCAATAAATTGAATCACGACGGATATAGAACGCGATACGAGACGAGAACGGTGATGTTGAAGCGATACCGGGAACAATATCGAAACTTGACAGTTTTAAAAAGTTTATAGCATTTTTATGAGATCCATTATCTGATCTGATATGATGTTTGTGTGGCATTTTTGTGATGTTCACTGCAGATAGCTTTTACAACGTCACCGGATTTTTATGGATGGCTGGGAACCTTTAGGCAAACAATCTGTGGTAGGTTTCTAGGGGTACCTAGTTTGTTTGTTATTTTGTTTGGTTGAACGCGCTAATCTCAGGAACTACTGGTTCGAATTGAAAAATTATTTTTATTTTGAATAGTTCATTTATTGATGAAGGCTATAGGCTATATTACATCACGCTATGAATAATAAGAGTGGAGCAGCAATAAAAAATGTTGCAAAAACGAGAAAATATTTACGCGGGTGAAACCGCGGGGCACAGCTAGTTATGTATATGACAGAATATTTTTAATTTGTTTTTAATTAAAAAAATCTTAAATAACACCCCTTAATCCCTTATCTAATTAAAGTTAAGTTAAATAGATAATAGATGATTTTTTTTTCTTCTTGCTGACTAGTTATCACTAACACTATCAATAAATCTTTCACAAACGCCGCCATCATCTATATTTCACATCGTCGCACTTTTTAAAAAGAAAATGAAAAAAAAAACAATATATAAATTATTAAATTCTCACGTAGCTATTATCGCAATCGCGTCTAGGACTTAATGTATTCAGGCACCAGTCTCGATGTCGTCGGCGATATATCAGAAGTGTTACTTATCCGCTTGAGCGCCATAAAAGGACTCCTTATTTATACGTAATAGCAACAGTAAATATACCAACACCGTATAACACCTTTTACTAGTATAAAATGTAGCAATTTTACTTTAGAGTGTCGATAACATCACCATTTTCGAGAAAAAGTACTATGTAGTTATTAACCTTTTGGAAATACTTTGTGACTGCAATTTAGGGCTTTAATCGAGAACAATTAGTAACAGCTTAAAAGCTTTCAACACACACGTAAGCCTTGTATGATAATTACCTTTTATGATAATTATAGCTACTTCCATTTCAAGGTATGCAAAAATATCGTATTATTTTGGTGAATATGAAAAAGTAGGCCATTAACGAAAAACATTTCTTGAAAAATGCTTTGAGGCGATGTAATGCACTCAAACCGTGTCGACATCTATAGACGCCTGTATGAGTAGGCAAACCCACTCCACCTGACGTTAAGTAGAAGCTGAGTTCAGATGCGAATACAGCTAGCGGAGTTTGATTGTGCTTCTCTAACCGTCCTCACCTTGCCGATCTGCGAGTTGCTTCTTCACACCTTGTTTTTTTATTTTTATGCCTTATAAGACAGCTCTTGACCTCGATCTCGGTGGTGAGTGTAGATGAGGTCTACGGTGGAACGAGCTGCCCCAGAAGATACCTATTAACTCTGGCCTTGAAGGCATTCAGGTTATATGTTTTTGGGAACACAGTCGATGGCAAAGAATTCCACTCCCTGCCATTGCGCAGTAAAAATGATGACATGAAGTGCTTAGTGCGACATAGCGGAACTTCTACTAGGTGGGGATGATATCCTGCAGTACGTCTGGATGTTCGGTGGTAAAAGGGCGATTGTGGTATGAGCTCGAAAAGCTCCCCGGCACACTCTCCGTAGTAAAGTCGGTAAAAGACACCCAGGCAGGCGACACGATGCCGCCGGTGTGCGAGGCTGGTAAGCTTGGCCTCGACAAGCGCGTCATCACCGATGAGCCTTATAGCTCTGCGTTCCACCGAGTCGAGTGCGGCCCACTGGTATTTGGCAGATCCGTCCCAAAGGTGACTGCAGTATTCCATGCACGATCGGACTTGAGCCTTGTACATGCTACTTGTACAGGTAGGTTTGATCTCATGTTGTAGGAAGGAGGGAATACGTGTGCTGTGAGAGCATTCCAACAAAGGGTGGAGTAATATTAAAGATTTGTGATTTCCAGTGACACCTATACTGTATTAAATGACACAGAAACCTTACCTACGTTAAAAGCTTCTTTTTAGCTAAGAAGATTACTTTTCAAGACAAAAGAAAAAAGCTTAGATAAAGTCTCTGTACTTATAATCTCAGAGAGGTTGCAATAGAAACGATGTGTGATATCCAGTGAGACCTATTCTGTATTGAATGATACAAAAACCTTACTTACTTTAAAAGCTTATTTTTAGCTACAAAGATTACTTTTGATGACCAAAGAAAAAAAAGCTTACGTATACCTAAAGCTTCTCTACACTGTTGATATAAGTTGAGTGTGTAGCCGTTTTCGTATAAGCTTTACGATGTATTAATAATCTCGGAGAGGTTATATTAGAAATGATTTGTAATATCTAGAGTCACCTATTCTATATAGAATCACTCAGACAGCTTACCTACTTCAAAAGCTTCTTTTTAGCTACGAAGATTACTTTCATGACAACCGTTTTCGTATCTACTTCGCGATGTATTAAAGTCTCTTTACACTGTTGAAATAAGTTAAGTGTGTAACCGTTTTCGTTTCAGCTTCGCGATGTATTCATAATCTCGGCAAGGTTATAATAGAAACGATTTGTGATATCCAGTGATACCGATTCTAGATCAAATCAAAATTAAACCTTACCTAATTTAAAAGCTTCTTTAAAGCTTTTTTATAAGAAGATTACTTTTCATGACCAAAGAAAAAAAGCTTACTTATATAGCCTCTCTACACTGTTGATATAGGTTGAGTGTGTAGCCGTTTTCGTATCAGCTTCGCGATGTATTAATAATCTCGGAGAGGTTATATAACGGCCTTGGACGGCCTTGCGAGCGCCGCGCTCGCGCAGGTCACTGCCCCCAGGTTTATTGCTAATCGAATATCGAGCCTTATGAAAGGATGTTAAGCCGTTAATTAAATTGACTACACTGATTGAATTGCTTGGGAGATTTGGCGCTGGAATTGTCTAGCGGATTTGTAGTACAATAAGTTTATTGTGTTTTGTATTTAAGCTAGAAGCTTTTTACTGAGTACCGGGAATATAACATTTCCATATTTTCTTATTATAATTATAAATAAAATTAAAAGATGACAATTTTAAGCACATTTTAACATTTTTAAATACAATATTTAAAAATTGTTTAAATAATTTTTAACGCAAATTTTGTTGCGAACAAATTACAAAAACACAATGTTGAAAAAATTTCCACGAGCATTTTGAACATTTGAGCGATTTGAACCTGCACCCTTCTGACATACCGGATCAGGTGCTCCTCCAATTGCTATCGTGGTTCTAACCAGCCCGCCGAAATTATTCAACACTTTTTACTTTGAAAGCCAAAGGCCAAAGGTTTTTTTTACAATATTTAACTTTATTGGGAAAATTTAAAATCCAATAAACTAAATTATTATTTATTTATACCTATATATTATATGAATACCTAGTGATCGCTCGTGTAATTATAATCATGAATGGAAAACGTATAATCAATTTTATCTTCTCAATCAGTAGAAACGGATGTGATTGATCTTATCAGATTGAGCAAAAGGAAATCACGAAAGTATAAATTTGCACAGGTCGGATACAACCACGATAGCCTCATGTGAGATTGCAATTGCGGGTTCGATTCCTGTCGAAATTTTTGGTTAATAATAGAATTGCTAAAAATACTTTAATACATTTTTACAGTTTGTTCGTGTGTATCTTTTGTTTATTTAGCACTTATTACACCTTAATACTTATAATAAAAAACCTATGCTGATAATAAGACCTCATGCCGCTTTCGCCAATTCCAAAGAAAAAAATACAAAAAAGAGCAAGTAGGTAGGTATAATTGATAATCTTCTCCTTTTGTGAAGACGGTTAAAGGGTGTTCAAACGCAAACCCAACTCTTCTCTTTACATAAAACATTTATGTACGAAGGCTTGTTTTAAAAGTTCTTGCTTTAAAACGCCGCCGGTCGTGGGAATTCGTTCATCTTTTATTATTCGTTGGAGCGTTGCGAACATAGTTGGTGGTGTCATTGACTCGGAAGGCTTCACAAAAACCGTGCGATAAGGAAAGGGAGAAAGAGGATCTTTTTTATAAGCCATCGAGGCTTCGCTACGTGCTATAAGGGCATTAGAACAGTGTCAAGTTCAATATGCTTGTCGTGCTATGAAGTCTTCGCTCTTCTATAGTGTTAGTAAATGTTAAAATACAATCAAACCGCAGATTGTCTTTAGGAGAAGACGAAATATGTATCTTAATAGCATTTTTATTTACTAACTTTTTAAAACGTGACCGAATATTAAACTGTCAATGGACTACTCTTTCGACAAAGTAACTCAAGTAAGTTTCAAAAGTTTCAAGTTACCCATTATCAGCTTAGAAACGTATTACTACTGGTTTAGACCGTCCCATATGCACATGTGGAGATCTGGCCATAACCCAACACGTTGGTCCAAAGCGGGGACACAATGGTGCATAGAACTCAGCACTCGGGCAAACCTTACCTTCAACTATGAACTCAAAAACATGAAATTTCTCATCTTGAACTACTTTTAAAATCGTTACCGAAGTTACTGTCTATACGAATTCGGAATACATGGTGCGAGTTTCATTCGCTAACAAAAACGAGAATTTGTATGGCAAACTTCTAACTTTTCTCATTTTCCACCAGGAGCCGCTGCTTAAATGCCAAACAAATACTCGTTTTCGTTAGCGTGATCAAAAAGCGATTGGCAAATGAGACTCGCACTAGGCACCCTGCTCTGACTTGCGCGGTAACCAACACTGTCGATAGCAATGACTTATAAACCATGCGCTTACGCATACCAACCGAATTACTCCTCCTTGATTTATACAACAATAAACATTATGGCGGCGTAAAAACTAATTGCCCCCCATGTCCACTCGATTGAGTAACACACTTGATGTACCTCAGGCACTTAACGTCATCGGCGTGCATAAATCAAGTGCGCGGACTTAAATAAATAACATCTAGGGTGCTGGTACCGCGACGTGGATATGTCATTACCGTAATGGGCTAGGCATTATAATAATTTTGATTGACAGTTGAAATCGATGCGGTCTCGTGATATGTTACCGGTTCTCGGAGCACTGATTACTGGTGCCTAGGAGGGTAGGAGCTTTGTAGTCAGGCCTAATGTTCTGTTCTGTAAGCTATTCTCTTTTCTGTGTAACGTTTATGAGGTAAATTGGGCTCGCGCGAATGAGAATTCACGGTAGCGCACTTCTGAGGACTTGTTACTGTATTGTCGGAATTATATTTATCTTTACTATTCTTAGAATTAAATTAAATTTAATAACTTTTTCATAGTGCGTCTTATAGGCACCTAGGTAAATACTAAAAAGGAAATTATTAATGAATAAGACAGTTTGAGATACAGAATGTTGTTGGTTACATTATTATAGATATAATATTACATATATTAAGTTTATTATTAATGTAAAAATAGTGCAAACTGCTGTCCAAACTGAAATCTTTTAAATCTCATAAATTTACCCCAACAGGTACTAAATCATATCATAAAGTTTTTCTGAAATGTAGGTAAATTGTTACTCAAAAATAAGCATGCCAAATAAAACCTAAAACAACTACCTACATATTCAGAGACACATAGACTGGCTTGCGAACTTCCGGGAAACGTTTTCTTACTCAGCCAGTCATAGTCATTCTTCTGACGGGTGACGGTCAACGGCCCAAATGGCGGACCACGTCACCCCATTATTGGCGACGATCCGACGGTCTAAACATGTCGGCACATCGGCACTGTGCTAACGAATCGATTAGGCGCGGTTCACGGCTGCCGGTGTTCCGGCACAGCCTTTTAGGCGTTCATCAGACATAGCAACATTGATGTGGCGACAGGCAACTCGGCAAGGTTTTTTGAAATTGTGATAATTTTATTTTTTTACGAATAAATGATCAAAATGTACCTACATGTCCTTTTTAGCAAACCTAAACATATAATTATAAAATTAAAATTTTGCTGCTAACAAATAACACAAAACCTGTAAGATAAACTAATTTCCCTTCGCGACCTTTTTTAACAAAATGCGAATAGGATAATTTTTTGTGCGCATGCCTAAATGCGTATAGGATCAAATGCGTCTAACTCTTTCCATATTTTTTTACCGACCGATCAGTTTTTAACCGATTTCAAAAAAAGGAGGAGGTTCTCAATTCGACAAAATATTGTTTTAAATTGCCGCAACTAGCAAGTGGCTTTGTACTACTATATTTGTCAAATTGCTGGTTTCTCAAATTGGCCAACACTGACTGCTGAGTATGAATTTGAAAAGTTTATTTAGAATTGCGGTAACCATAAGCATTGTTGCTGCAACTGTTGAAAAAAAATTCCACCCCATGACATGCCGGGTAAGGTGCACTACCAACTATGAGATCCGTGGCTTTAAAAAGTTGATAGTTTATTCAACTAAATTGATAGTTCTTGCAACTCAAGTTGCTCTGTCTACGGAACGCCTTACTGTCCCCTACTGTATTTTTTATGTTGCCAGCCAGTATGTTGGTTTACTGCTAATACCGCGTTATTAACAACGATTATCTGTAACGATAATTACACCATCGATAAATAGAGTTATCGTTATATTGACTCTTTAATCTGGTCACGTAAAAGTTCACATGTACTTCAATTGTGTAAACACTGCCTTGTAATCTTAACAAAAAACATAATTAGAGGATTTTAAAGGGCTCATGTAATCATAAATTTCGTGTTAACAGATTAATGGAAATGGATATAATTAAGTCTTGGAAAAGGCAATTTCATTATAAAAGCATTACTGTTTACTTTTATATTAAACTTTAAATAACGCGTTATTAGCGTTTATTCATGCTCATTATTATTGTTAATTCTATAACCGAACCAGTATTAGCATAAGTGTAATGACGCTTTGCGTACGTCCTTCACGAGTTTTTAACAGCTCCGATTCGATACAGTGTTAGCAATAGAGTTTCTAACTACGAGTATACCGACAGTGCCTAGTTGCTTGTCAATTGCGTGTGAAAATCTAGAATTACTCCGAGCGGCAAGTTCGCTTCGTTCGTAGAGAGCACATAGGCAGGTACTGTAATTGCAGTAGGGATGTACTTAAAATCACCGAGACTGCCGCCTTACCGCCGCAATCTTGTATCGATTACGATGATACACGCACTGCACGCACAGAATCGCCCGCCTAATCAGAGGTTCGGTTATAAATAAGATCTGGAGCCACGACTCGTGGATTTGTTCAGCTTCATTAGTTGTAATTTGTGTAGCGTCAGTGTGCACTTTCGCTCAACACGAGGAGTCCAAATAATAGAGTCGGTTTTTTTCTATTTGTTTTAGAGCCGCCAAGCAATTCTAACCCGAGCGGCGAGCTGCCGGTGACGATCGAGCACCAACAGGACACTAGCGCGACCAGCAACCTGACGAGGAACGACGCCAACTGCGACAAGACCGGCACTTGTTACGATGGTAATTATGCGACTTTTTATTTTACTAACTCCCCCTGGAGGCTGCCAGTTTGGTGAACTAGTCCTTTTGACGACTATGAGCTAACGAGCCCTGTCTTTCAATGGCGCCTTTGCCGTAAATTTAAAAAAAGAACCAAGCTGTTCTAATGAGGTTTGTATACCTACCTATAATCACACTTTTTATTTTAGTACATCCTCTTATTTATGGTCTTTTTTTTACAGTGTCCGTACTATGTAAAGATACAAGAATCGCGGTGCAAGTCCGCACGAATAGGCCATTCAACGGTCGCATCTACGCTCTGGGACGTTCCGAGACGTGCAACATTGACGTCGTGAACAGTGATCTCTTCAGACTGGACCTAACAATGGTTGGGCAGGACTGCAACACGCAGAGCGTCGTAAGTTTATTTCTTTTTAAATTACGTGAGCAAATAAACAGCAGTATATGAGGTCTGATTGCTCTCTTTTTTCTGATTTTTGTATAGACGTAAGGTCAGATACAGGTAGGTAGATATTTTCAAAAGATAAACTTCTTGGCACAAAAAACGAAGGTCTTTCATAGATGTTGTATAAAAAGCGATTCATATAGGTACCGTCACTATTATGGACTTTGTGACATTTAGGTAAAAAGTGGGAAATCTAAGTAATGTGAAGAGATACTGACTCACTGAAAAATTCTTAAACTGAAATTCATACATACATCGATTGAGCCTGAGAGATAAAAACAAATCATTTATTTTAATACTTTCATTGTAGACTGGTGTATACTCCAACACGGTCGTCCTTCAACATCACAGCGTGGTCATGACGAAAGCCGACAAGATATACAAAGTGAAGTGTACCTACGACATGAGCTCCAAGAACATCACATTCGGAATGGTGCCAATCAGGTAAGTCTCCAGTGGATCACGTCAAACCGAAACGCACGATTGCTGCAAAAATGTTAGCCTCCCTTGGGCCCTACAATTTATGCTATAACAAGCGGACGTGAGATTGGTATAACAAGAAAAACGGAGCTCTACCCTGCGGTGGAAAGACGAATTTATAATGTATACCCTTGAATGCATTCGTAAACGGGTAACAATTATTGTTTTCTAAAGTTTACACGAACACTACATGTAAATAACTTTTACGGATCTACTCGCGTTTATTTTACACATTCCTTTTTAATGTTTATCCTGACGTTTGTCACAGGGAGACGTAAGTGTTGGTCGTCTCATAATTAGTTAGTAGCTTGTATACCCTCATTTAAATTTAATCAGGTGCGTTCCGTTTTACGCAGAAAGAGCTTACAGTATCTTTTGGTCTGGCAGTATGGTGTTGGTGCTGGGATTTAATATTTTGTATGATGGGATTCCTGGTGCTGGGGGTAGAGTGGTTAATAGAGAAGATAGTAGGAATCTCGAGTAGATCCGTAAAAGTTGTTTCATTTAAATGGATAACAATTACCTACATTCACAGTGTAGTAGGTAGTTGGTGATTGACGTGATATGCATAGCAATCAACAATGTTGTGTGCTTTGTATGAGCTATTAGTTGAGTTTCTAGAAGTATGATAGCTTCTTGATAGCTTACATGAAATGCATAGTAAGGCCTTTAAGGTCGAGCTTATAATGCTAAGTAGCAAGTTTGCTTGTAAATCAAACTGTAATTGGGCATTCATTCAATTGTTTGATTTTAAGAAACATTTAGCTCAACAAAACAAAAACCAGGCTGCGTAAAAAGTAATAAGTAATTAGTTACTTATTATTTTTTACGCAGGCGGGTTTTTTGTTTTTTTTTAATTTTAATTTTATTTATGTCTTTTTAGTTAGATAAATTTCATGTTATACCTTTATGAAATCCTTGTGTTGAGCCTTCTAATTTGATACCCATAATGAAGTATTCGAAAAAAAAAATGTTTTTCACCAACTCCAATGGCGTCGCACAGCAGTCATGTTTGTTTTTTTTAACGTCACCTATCTAAGAACACCTGGGTAGTTAAGACGAATCTAACGATACCTCAATTATGTAAATCCGTTCAGCGGTTCTGGAGATATGAGGTAATAAAGAATATTACACCCTTCTTCCTTTGCAGTAGGGTAAAAAGAGCTTTATAGGTCCTTTGGATTGCGATTGTAAAAGTTAAGTAACTTTAAGAGTTTCTGCTCATTATAAAAATGTAACGTAGTGTTGACTGAAAAAATAATGATATAGAACTCGATGGCCAAGTGGCAAAGCGCTCAACCCGATATGGATCCGGAAGTTCTGGGTTCAATCCCCAGATCGGGCAAAAAGAGTTTTCGGTTTTTACGATTAACCCGCATTTGGCTAGCGGTGTGTGTGACTAAGCCAACACGCATCGATTGCAGCGGCAACTCGATTTCAATGTTGGAGGCCTTTGACCTTCAATGGGACAGTAGTAAGTTATACTTTTCCTATGTATACAGAGACCCGGAGATGATTTCCATCACTGCCTCGCCTGAAGCACCTTCGCCGCGCATTCGCATCCTGGACGCTCACCAGCGAGAGGTGGAGACGGTGCGCATCGGAGACCGTCTCACCTTCCGCATCGAGATCCCGGAGGACAGTGAGTTTAGCAACACTTCGATATTTTATTTTTTACTAAATGGAAGCTCTTGACGTCCATCTCACTTGATGGCCAGTGGCGATATGGTCGAAGATAAAAAGCCACTTTAACGGAAATCCTCAACTGTTAAGGAATTGGCTATCTTACTTTATCAATATTGAGACAACAATGCTGCTAACGTAATCAATTTAATGTAATTTTTTTCTTTAAGTAAGTATTCAACAACGGGGAACGCTTGGTCTCTATTATGCCTGATGGCAAGCAATTCACCTAAAATCCTCAACTAATGAGGAACTAGTTGTTACTCTACCTCTTTACTATAGAAATGCTGCTAACATATTTTTATTACAATATTCTTAGATAAGATTGTTGTAGTCGAAGCCTAGCCAGGTAGTCGAAGAGTTTAATTAAATATAAATATTATTGTTTAAACTCTTTATTTGACATGCATGTTTATTTATATACCGAATGTTCCCCGTTCCCAGATTACCCAATCAAGAATACATTTGAACGTATAATAACAATAAGTAACACAATTTACGTCGATTTTCAGCACCGTACGGCATCTTCGCGCGGAGCTGTGTTGCTATGGCCAAAGATTCGAAGACGACAATCCAGATCATTGATGATGAAGGGTCAGTAATGTACTTTTTTATTTTATAAGTTTTTTCGTCCTTAGATTTTAAAAGAGTCCATGTGAAATACATATTCTAGTTCAAATTACCAGCATTTTCTTGCTAATGATCAGATTTGGTCTCTTTGTTACATTCCCAATATTTCTTAATGCGACGACTATTGTGCTTGCTATTTGTCTGTTTGTTTCTATATTAAAACTGTGTTTTGTTCTCACCTAGCAACATAGTTCCTTGTTACACATTTCACGACAATACGTTTACTGTTTACTGACTAGAAGGCTAAAACGGTGTACATCAAACCGACAATATAGTTAATAAAACAACATACTCATCAATTGGAGATTTACTGGCTATTGTTAACTTACTGTTTCGTAACGTTATGAAACTAAGAAGAGCTTTGTCTTTTACAGATGTCCCGTTGATCCGTCAATCTTCCCCGCGTTCACTCCGGACGGCAACTCGCTACAGACAGTGTACGAAGCGTTCAGGTTTACTGAATCGTACGGTGTCATCTTCCAATGCAATGTCAAATACTGCCTCGGACCTTGCTCACCAGTGAGTAGTATTTCAGTATAACGGTAAACAGAGAAACAAGAGACGAATTCAACACAATTCTTCTTTGAATCCTGCCTTTGAAAAATAGGAAAGCTATAACAAATGTGTGCTAAAATAGCACTTATTTATTCACGTTTTTTTATACACAACTTTATCATGAAGAGAGTTCGAAAAGTCAGGATTAAAAAATATCAATTATTAGTCGATTATATCGATTAGTCTAATCGCGTAACGTATATGGATGTTTTTCATAAAACTATAACAATTAGGTACGTCTGGCTAGGTACTTAGTAGAGCTTTTTTTAAACACAATGAATTAACTTTTGAACTTGATCTCGCTGATGGTACGCATAGATGAGCTCAACTAACGATGGAGCGAACTAATCATTTTAATTTATTTTTTTCGAGTAGGAATACTTTTAGTACTGTATGTACCTACTACTACTTTTTTCTTTTTTCTTTACGTCACGATTCTTTCGACGGGTTTTAGGGATAGAAAGCTTTCCAGAAGAACCTATCAGGGTGCCTAGTGAGTTTCATTTGACATTCGATCACGTTAACGAAAACGAAAATTAGTATGGCATTTAAGCAACGCCTCCTGGCGACATAGGAGACGAGTTAAAATTTACCATACAAATTTTCGTTTTCATAAATACGAATACGAATAAAACAAAGTCGCTTCCCGCTATCTGTCTGTCCCTATGTATGTATGCTTAGATCTTTAAAACTACGCTACGGGTTTTGATGCGGTTTTTTTGATAGATAGAGTTATTCAAGAGGAAGGTTTATATGTATAATACATGCAGACTTGGACCCGGTACTCAAGCGGACGAAGCCGCGAGCGGGCCGCTAGTAGTAAATACAACTCACACTCAGAACACAGAAACCAGAAAATCTGTAACAATTGAAAATCTAACAAACGCATAGTTACAAAAGTTTATACTTACAAACTCTTTCATGTACCACGCATCTTGACCTGTAATTACGATATGACTTCACAACGAAACAAAAAAAGATTCGTGCCTTTGTAGTTTGTCATTAGTGACGCATATAATAAGCTTCTATTAGCATTTGTTACGGAGGTATAGTCACGGTTGATGAGACTTGACGATGTGTTACAGGCCGTGTGCGAATGGGCTATGGAGTCCATCGAGTCCTGGGGCAGAAAGAAGCGTTCGTTGCCCCACAACGAGACGGACAACCGCTCGCAGGAGGAGAATATGAACATCTCCCAGGAGATTCTGGTGTTGGACTTCGGCGATGAGAGGCAGAGCACGGACTTCTTGCGGTCCGACAAGCCTGGTGGTACTGTATCTGAAGCCAATTATGGCGGTAAGTCGGGGCATATATAATGACTTTTAAAGATTTCTTAATATTTTTTTTTTAATAAAGGCTTTGCACAAGCATTTAGCCAATGAAAAAGTCTTACAATGCTTAAACAATATTAATTTCTTTCATGTATGATGATGATGAATGATAATAGAAATGAGAAATGATATACCCCCCATCCCCTCGAGTATCTCAGTAAAGATGTGGGGCTTTACTAAGTCCTCGGGCGGAATTCTTGAGAGAATTTGAAAGTGATGTTGCACTGTTTTGTTTCATTTGCCAACACTCATGCACACTCACGAACACTTAACGGTTAATAACCCACCCTTATTTCACATTAATATTTGACATAACACAAATTTTAAAAAATACAACAAAACCGCAGACATGACTCTTTACTTTCCCGCCAAGAAGTCCATCATTTTTATAATATATTAAATTCTAAAGTTAAATTGAATGTCAACTCATTTTATCTATGGCAGTTTTTATTACGAATTATCGAAAACAAGCAACAATACTTTTTATTTTAGTGTTTAGCCCAACCTTTAAGAAAAAATAATAATTTATTGTCTTATCTTTTTCAGAGAAAACAGTGACAATAGTAGAGCCATGCCCCAGCAAAGCGTCGGTGCTGCTGCTCGGAGTGGCGTGTGCGCTGCTGGTCTTGCTCTACATCGCGACCATCTTCTGCTACTACATGCGCAAATGGCTCGCGCCACCTAAGCACATGTCGTAGATCACACACACTCCACTCACAAGCCCTTAGGCTACGAGTAGTTCCAACCAACTCGCAGGAACTTGTGATACAAATGACTGATGACATAAATCATACCACCCTTCCACAATGAAAGCGCGAGCGCAAAGAACTTTTTTAGAAAAGCGTTTTCGTTCAAAATGAACGGGCGAACGTGTTTGAAATGCGAACGTTAGCGTGTCGTTTTATCGCGCGGCGCGTTTTCATTGTGCCAAGGGCTCGCGTTCACAGGTCAAAATCCGTCCGTAAGTTTAAGTATTATCCGTGGTGTAAACATCTGGATTGTTCTGATGATATTATTACCACCGCGTGTTATGCATTTACTTTAGTGGTAATTTATTGCATTTAGAAGCATTTATTATTAATAAGTAGGCGTTATGAATAGATTGAATACCCTGATGATTATTTTTATTACAACAGCATTTTGATCGGTTATTTATTCCCCCTTTAGTGCTGATTAGGGTAACTAGTAAATTTAATTAGTTAGACCGTGCATTTATTAGTGATAAGCGATGACCAGTGTTTTGTATAATTGTTGAGTACATGGTACTTCAAATATGTGAACATTTTGGAATGATCCCCAAAAGTCTGTTCATTGAATTGATTTTGGCATTTTTGAATTTTTGAGGGATTATTCCGAATACTTAAATTCGAATTAGGTGTATCCAATTACATTTAGGGCTGATTTTTTATATTAAAGTATTTAGTATTATCTAAAATTAAGTTTTAAGACATTCCAACTTTTTTGTGACTTTTAGGTCAGCATTTTATTATAGCCTTATTCATTTTTGTCAAAAAAAACTTTGAACATGATATTTGTAAATATTTTCGTCTATCTATGTATCAGTTTGGCTCTGACAATTTAGAGATTCTAGCGAACTTTCAGTTGGGTTCCGAAGAAATGTATATTAGAACTAAGTGTTTATTGTACTGATATACAACAAAGCAGTCATACAAATATAATTGTTTCTCTCAACCCAACTTGAGATTTCTACTTTATTTATTTAGATTAATTTAATATTTTTACCTATTTATTTTTTCATTACAATTAACAAATGAAATAAACTTTGTACAAATTTATACTTTGTTTTATTTCCAACAAAAACTAACTAGACACAGCTGTAAAAATTTTTATGTTTCACAGATCAACATTTATAAATAATTACATATTTATAATTTAGTATTTGAACATTAATTCTGGACCATCAATTTAGTATAGACAGTGCTTAATATATCTTCCTTAACATTAGGTTCTAGTTCAACAACTTCACAACCAAAGGTATTATTAAAATGTTTTAAAAAGAGTGGTGCCATTTTTTCAGTGGTACAACCAACCCCAGTTTCTTTGGCAAGAGAAGTGACACCCTTGTCATCTAAACCACAAGGGTCAATATAATCAAACCAGGTCAGATCATTGTCACAGTTCAGAGATACTCCATGGGTGGTGACATACCTCGAGGCATGGATTCCAATAGCAGCAATTTTGTTATCATCTACCCATACACCAGTATATGGAGACCTCTTGGCTTTGATACCTGTAAGACATTAAAAAAAATATAAATTTGTGTGAGAAGCATTCATAAAGTATTTTCATTTCTAAAATAATCTAATAACAATCTGATAAATTAGATTTTTCTAGATCCAAGTGAAGCTTGTTTAATATTAATAAAATGTATGAATTCAGAACAAACCACCACTTGAAAGAAAAAACTGGCACATAAAACTGAGTTACAATATGTTGAAAAAATTTCCACAAGCAGGATTTGAACCTGCACCCTTCTGACATACCGGGTCAGGTGCTCTTCTAATTGAGCTATCGTGGTTCTAACCAGCCCGCCGAAATTATTCAACACTTTTTACTTTGAAAGCCAAAATTTTTGTAATTTGTTTGCAACAAAATTTGTGTTAAAAATTATTTTGAACATTTTGAGTTACAATATTTTTCATAGCAGGTGTCAAAATAGTTTTATTACAATTTACTACTAAAATAATATTGACACAGCATCTCACCTAGGTCCTCACATAAGTTGATGACAGTTTCTTCCAAACTGTTGACGTACCACTTAACACTTGTCTTAAAGTGTTTCAAATTGATAACGGGATACACAACCAATTGGCCGGGCCCATGGAAAGTTATTAAACCTCCTCGGTTGGTCTTCCGGAACTCTGCTCCCAGCTCTTGGAGTCTCTCGATTTCACTTTTTGGTGTGTCATCCCTTATGCCTGAATGTGACAAAAAATATATTTTAATATTAACAACAATTCAACAAAAGCTTTCCCCTCCGGCGCCAGGGGTCTACTTCTCAAACAGTCTATTTCGCATCATTACCCACTTCTCTGTTTGACTACTTCGCTAACTGCCTACTTAGCAAACAGCCTGTTTCGCATTCCGCCTACTTTTCAATTGAACTACTTCGCAAACTGACTACTTTTTTCTTTAATGTCATCTTCGGACAGTTTTTTTTTTTTTTTTTTTTTTCCCTTTAGTTGATGGCTTCGTGCGGTTAGCACATTTAGCCAGTGTCAAAGTAATTTTTCTTACAAGTTATAAATAAATAAACAATATTTCCATCTTGTATGATCTGAATGATGATGAATGATAATAGAAATGAGAAGTGAGAAATGATATACCCCCCAACCCCTCGAGTATCTTAGTAAAGATGTGGAGCTTTACTAAGTCCTCGGGCGGACTTCTTGAGAGAATTTGAAAAGTGACGTTGCACTGTTTTGTTTCATTTGCCAACAATCATGCACACTCACGAACACTTAACGGTTAATAATCCACCATTACTTCACATTAATATTCGACATAACACAAATTTTAGAAAATAAAACAAAACCGCAGACATGACTCTTCACTTTCCCGCCCTTCGGACAGTTAATAACATAATAGCAATAGAATGCACATTCGTTACCTCCTTGCTAGAGGAAATTACTGGCCACTTTATTTTTGATATATCCTTCATTTATTTTCCTTTAATGACAAATAAGATGAAATAATGTCATATCAATGTCATTGTGTATTCAGTGCGTTAGTTTAATAAAAGGGAATAGTATTTTTACTGTTTACGTAATGGATTTGCAATTTACTAAATTCAAAATTCAAAATTCAAAATTCAAAATCATTTATTCAGTTTAGGCTACAAATAGCTCTTATGAACGTCATTATGCCATCGGTTCGTAAGTCTACTCTGGGCGGGAGATCTTGTACTGAGAAGAACCGGCAAGAAACTCAGCAAGTGTCCAGATCTTTTCTCCCTTACATCGTCAAAAATATTGGAAAATGCCCTATCATAAAAGGACATTTTCCATCACAAATAAAAAAAAAAAACACATAATATAAAGGACAATCACATGAGAAAAAAAAAAAAATAGTTTGCAAAAACACCATTTACCAGTTAAATTTTTTACAATGTCATACAGTACTAGTAAAAGTCAAAACCTGTCTAAGAAAAAACAAAGTTAAACTATAGTTGATAATAATAAAATTAAGACAAGTATGCAAGAGCAGACCAGCCTCCACAGGCGGCACCCGTTCACGAGTATGACATAATGAATCAGCCATCGCTTCGCTCAACCATATTTTAGGGAACGTAACGACCCGACGCACATGCCACCACCGCAGAGACAATAAAGAGAGCATGACACACCCAAGCTACTCTAAATCAAAACTAATTGAAATGTTTAACGTAACGCTATTTGTTATCTGTAGGACACTGTTTATAAAGGCTATCATATCAGTATAATTTTTTATTATAAAAAGTAGTAAAGTATGCGTTTCTTGTTATAGCCAGGCTGTTTTATCATCTAAATATTCTCTGACTGTATAATAACCTTTTTTAAGTAAAGAAGACTTTACATGTTTTTTAAACTTATCTAGAGGTAAATCTAGTACAGTGTTTGGTATTTTATTATAATAGTGTATACCTTGCCCCAAGAAAGAACCAAGGACCTTCTGTAACCTGAACAGTGGCATCACAAGTTTTGTCTTACTTCTAGTATTAAAATTGTGTACGTCACCGTGTTTGGTAAATGAATTGATATTGCAACGTACAAAAACTATACAATTATAAATAAATTGAGAAGCCACTGTCAACACACCAATCTCTTTAAAAAGATTTCTTAAAGAAGTTCTTGAACCTAGTCTATAGATTGTTCTTACTGCTCGTTTTTGTAAAATGAATATAGTTTCAATATCAGCCGCTGTTCCCCACAGTAAGAGGCCATACGACATGACACTATGAAAATAACTAAAGTAAACTGTTCTAGCAGTTTCAACGTCTGTTAACTGCCTTATTTTTCTAATGGCATAAGCAGCAGAACTGAGTTTGCCGGCCAATTTCGTTATATGAGGATTCCATTGAAGTTTTGAATCAAGGGTTATACCTAAGAAAACTGTTGAGTCTACCAAATCTAATCGATCACCGTTTATTCTAATATCGGTTGGTTCATTCTTGACATTTGGTAGTCTAAATTTAATACATTTTGTTTTTTTAGCGTTAAGCTGCAAATTGTTAACAGTAAACCAACTGAGTACATCTGAGAGAGCTTTGTTTACATCGTCGTAATTATTCTTACACCTAGTTACATTAAAAATGAGTGAAGTATCATCTGCAAATAATACGATTTCACAGAAGTTCTCTACAAAGAATGGCAAGTCATTGATATAAATCAAAAACAGAAAAGGACCAAGAATGGACCCTTGTGGAACTCCCATTTTTACATGAGAACCAGATGATTTAGTTCCATTAATATCGACAGTCTGTGTTCTAGAGCTGAGATAAGACTGGATTAAATTTAGTGCGGTATCTTTGAGACCGTAGTAATGTAGCTTCATCACCAGAGTCCTATGCTCAACGCAATCGAAAGCCTTGGACAAGTCGCAAAAAACTCCAAGGGCGTTTTGAGACTCCTCCCAGGCATCAAATATATGTTTTATTAGAGCAACACCTGCATCAATAGTAGAACGACCCTTTGTAAATCCATATTGTTTACTATGTAAAATATTGTTTATGTTAAAATATGATATCAACTGTTCCAATATAACTTTTTCATAAATTTTACTTAGAGCTGGTAGTATTGAAATGGGTCGATAGTTACTGGGGTCTTCTTTGTTTCCTGATTTGAACAAAGGTATGACCTTACTAAACTTCATAAGATCGGGAAAGATACCTTTATTCACACAGTTATTAAAAATTTCAGCAAGATATGGTGCAATAGAATATATAATATTCTTAATTACTTTTATAGATATGCCCCACAAATCACTTGTGTTCTTAATTTTGAGTGATTTAAATGTTTTTATAATATCCATTGAATCGATATATTTAAATTGAAAAGAAACATTACACTTTGGTACATATTTTTGGAGTAATGTTTGTGCAGCTTCTGGTGATGAATCTAAATCTGAGGTTGTCAGCACAGGTATATTTACAAAATAATTATCAAAAATATTTGCAATTTGCATATCTGAATTCACAAGGTTGTCGTTTACTTTTATAGTGAAAGTATTATTCCGTGGTTTTAATTTACCTGTTTCACGGTTTATAATGTCCCAAGTGGCTTTAATTTTATTGTTAGACTTTTTTATTTTATCTTTAATGTAATTAGATTTAGCTAATATGCACACTCTCTTAAACGTTTTCGAATACTTTCTTACATATTCCGTAAAATTATCGTTTTGGTTATATTGTCTTAAACTATATAACTCATACAACTTATTTCTACTTTTATATATACCAGTCGTGGCCCAGTCACAGAACTTAAGTTTATGAGTAATTTTTATTGTTTTTTGTGTAAACACTTGGTCGTATTCAGTCTTTATGAAGTTAAAGAGATTACTATATAATACATCTGGGTCATCTTGTACAAATGGCAATGCATTAATTTTACACGCTATATTATTTTTAAAACACTCCACTCGCTCTTTTGTAACTGGTTTACAGTTCACTATTTTTGGCTTATCCTTAATATTAAAATCATAGGTCACCTTCAAACCGCAATGGTCAGACGTAAGCTGACTAATGACTGACTTAGAAACAGGGTCATAGTCTGTAAAAACGTTATCAAGACAAGTGGCTGAATGTGAAGTTATTCTAGTGGGTTCGAGAAATAAATTAATGAGATTAAAACATTTAAACAAGGCAATAAGACGAACACTCAATGAAGTGCTTTCTAGAATATTTATATTAAAATCGCCACATACAAAAACAAATTTATTTTTTAATTTTAATTTTCTTAGTATATCCTCCATTACAGATTCGAAAATACTGAAATTGCCCGATGGGGGTCGGTATACACACACTATTACAAAGCTATTAAACTCCACACATGATAGCTCAATGTTACGTTCCACTGATAGGTCTATAATATCGCTGCGATCTTTATATTTTATATCACTTCTTACTAGTATTAAAGAACCACCGTGAATAGCTGAGCTTCGCACGTACGCGCTTGCTATTCGAAAATTATTTACATGGAATGATGTGTCATGACTTCCAAGCCAATGCTCAGTTAAACAAAATATATGAATTGCCTGACTTTTTGCAAATAATTCTAATTCTAAGTCCTTGCCAGCCAAGCCTTGAATATTTTGATGTATAATAGTAATTAATGAGGACTTGGCTTTTGTCTTAGCCCTCAGTTTAAACATGAGGTTGTTACCTTATTACTAGTTGTAAATGTTGCATTAGTAGAACTACTAATGATTACGTTGTTATGACATAAAGATTTAGTTATACCATTTATAACTGTATCCTGTATATTATAAGCTAACAATTTAGCTATTTGGGTCCTACACTTATTAGAAAGATACATAGTATCTGACGTCAAACTAAAGCTATTAATAAATTTATTAATGTCAAAATATAAAATAGTGTCACTATGACGACAAATCAAATTAAACAATAATAAATTTAATTCATAAATGCGCTTATTTTGTTCCCAAGTCAAATTGGTACAATAGGGAAAGGCGCTAATTATTAACCTGCAATTTGTTTCTGATTGCAGTTTTATCAAAGTATTAAAACTATTTATAATGTCACGTTTCTTCGTTTGTGAGCTGTCACCACATAATATAATAACATTAGTGGAACTATTTAGTGAATCCTGTGATATTTTGTTTGCTATAGCATTCATCGATTGACCTGGAGTACAAATATTGGTCATTGAATGGATAATATTTCGATTTATAGGCAACCCTAAGCCTTGACCCAGTTTATCCGAGTACATAACTGTTTTTTTTACTAATTTAGTAACAATAGGTTTATGTATTGTTTGAGGAGAGGCCGATGTAGAACTGGGAACCAAGACAGACAAGTTTTGTGTGTTTATCTGAATATTAGAGTTAAGCGATATAGACTCTTTGTGTAGGTTAATTTCATTATTAATTAATGAATTGTACCGATCAGCATTGAACTTGCACAGATCGACTAACTCTGTGGCTGATTTGATATGTTCTTCAATCTGTTTCTGTGCTATTGAGTATTTTTTGGTCATTATAACAAGAGACTCATGTAGCCTTTGGATATTAGTTTGTAGTTGCTTAGTGTCTCGGTCATACATTTGCCTACTTTCCATTAACTTACTATTGTATATATCTAAGGAATCCATTAGGCTAATACGTTCCTTTCTAAGAGAAATGTTTTTATAAAAACAGTTATTTTTTTTAATCAACTTCTTAGTTTTCTTTATAAACTTATTAATTTTTACATATTTTTTAATTTTAGTTTTGCTGATTTTATTTATTTTGCTGTTGTTTTGAGATTGATGAAATGAAATTCCACCAGGTGATGCTATAAGTTCTTCAAATAAGGACTGAGTATGATCCACTTCGTGCTGCTGCTGCAACTCAACAAATTGGGAAATCTGGTGGTTTGCCGCACTGAGGTCCCTTTCCAACTCGGTGATACGGTCTAGTGCCCTTTCATAGGTGTTGTGCTGCTGCTCAAAATTGGAGATGACATCTTGCAGTTGGTCACGCTGGTGTAGCACATCCTGGTGTTGCATGTGCAGTTGGGCTAACTCATTCTTAAACTGTGAATTTCTGTCTATTATGGATTTTATTTCCATTTCACTGTCTTCCCTCTCTTTTAGCAGCTGATTGCAGAACTCCTTGGATACTCTTAGCTCCTCAAGTGCCTGTCTGAGCTTTAGTTCAGTACTTTGAGTAGCAGCCTTACGTGTCAGCATTTTAAAGGTGTTTTTATTTACCCCTGAAAATGTAAATAATTATATATTAAGTATTTAAGATATATTAGGACTTTGTATGTGTTGAAAGTTAGGTATACCAAACTTTTTATAACAGCTAATAGGATTATTATAGAATGAGATTTTAATTTTAACTAGTGGAGGGTAGACTAGATATATCTCACAATTACAAGAGATTTAAAAAATGAGTTTTAAATTGTAATTGTAAGTTATTAGTTTCCTAGAAATTAAGTAATTTAATTGAGTTATATAACATGTAATTGGTATAGAAACAATTTAACAAGAAATAAAATAACCAATCACAAAGAAAAACAAGTAGGTAGGCCACTATGTAGTAGGTACTTGTTTGCAATAGTTTAAACTATATACAGTATACCTTTGTAGCTTTCAGATAAAACCAGATTTGATGTTCTAACGGTTCTAACCAAGTAAATAAATAATAACACTTGCAAATCGAATGAAGTGTTCTGGTATTTTAAATGGCTACTTGTATAGGTAATAAGTAATGAAAACAATACTCCCCCGGTTTATGTTGCTGCAGTCCACGGCAAAAGTTGTTATTTTCACAACTTTTATTAATTTGTTTCACAAGTCAGCTGGGCGCTGACAGTTGAGATGTTGTTTTTGTCAATAATTTAAAAAACTATGCTAAGAACCAAGTCGGTCGTCTTTCCTTGTTACAAGAAGGCTACAGGTACAATTTTGAAAAAACAAACAAGTCTGGCAGTACACTGTGGCGCTGTGCCAATCGTAGTTGCTGCAGTAGTACCATTACATTAGACCAATCCAAAACTAAAGTCCTCAGATCAAGCGACAAGAACCCTCATACGTGTTTTCCCGATCTAAACAGAAACAGAATTCTATTGGCTATAGAAAAAACAAAAAGTGATGTCTGTGTTAATTTTGATCCAATCCAAAAAATTTATGAAGGTAACATTGAACATTTAAAACTTGATTGCTGTGTTCCATCATTTTTGTCAGTAAAAGATACGTTATATAGAGCCAGAAAAAAATTTCTAAATACCGATCGTTTAATATTTTCAAACATCCAGGAAGTTTACGTTCCTAGCGGTTTGGCGAAGAAATTTTTAATTTGTGAAGACGGTGATATAGAAAAAATTTTAGTTTTCTCTACACCCTTGGCGAAAAAACATATAAAGGGAAAACCTGGCAGGTTTTATGGTGATGGCACGTTCCGTTGTGTACCGTCACCGTTCTATCAATTATACACTATCCATTTTGATTTGGGTTCCACGATTGAAAGTGTTAACGTGAAACCAATTATTTATGCGATGTTACCTAACAAAAGTGAAATAACATATACACGCTTTTTTGAGATCCTAAAAGAAAAATTAAAGGTTGAGATGTCAGATTTTAAATGTGATTTTGAAAGTGCGGTTATAAACGCTGTGCAGACTGTTTATCCACAATGTAAGGTAACAGGATGCTACTATCATTTTCAAAAAGCCATTTGGAGAAAGTATAAGCAATTAAAAATACAAGGCCATGGTGGACGAAAAATGGTAAGATGGACCACACACTTGCCTTTATTGCCGTCACATTTAATCAAAGAAGGGTGGAGGGTTATTTTGAATAATGTCCCAGAGCTTACTAATCCGATTATGGAGTTCAAAATTTACTTTGAATCCCAGTGGCTGAGAAAAGTTTCTGCGGAGATCCTGAGTTGTGCACACCAATTGCATCGTACAACAAATGTTCTAGAAGGTTGGCATAGGCGTCTCAATGCCAGGATACCTAAAAAGCCAACTTTCTTCTCATTTGTTCATAAAATGCGCAAAGAGGGAAAACATTTCAATTTTCAAATTCAAAGATGTTTGTTCCACCCTTTGAAAAAAAACCGCAAGAACTGTGATATACATTTTGATCAAAAATTAGAAAAACACGTGTGCCAATTAGAAGCTAACGAAATAACAATTATAGAATATTTACAAAAAACTGTTTATATGCGATTAAAATTTAATTAGTGTTTTTAAGTTTTTCTTTGTTATTACATTACAATTTAAGTTTAATTTCATTTTAAGTTTGTTTGGTTAATAAAAATAATATAATACAAAACGTAATGAATAATTTTCTATTTATCAGTACTTTGTTCGTTCTTTGACAAGTAGGTAGTTTGCGAAGTGGTCTCTTTGAGAGTAGGCGGAATGCGAAATAGACTGTTTGATAAGTAGGCGATTTGCGAAGTTGTCTCCACGAAAAGTAGTCAAAATGAGAAATAGACTGTTTGAGAAGTAGACCCCTGGCGCCGGAGGGAAGCTTTCTTATGTCCCTACTGTTAGGGCACAAGCTATTCCTATGGATGGAAACACCACCACACCACATCAGAGGGAGAGCAGGCCATAATCTACTAAGCAGGCCCGTGGATTAGTGGTTGCTAACAGTTAATGCAGCAGGGACCTACAGCCTTATGGGCCTTTAACTCGGAGGAGCTTATGATGATACATTTTTAGTCACCCATGAGATAATCAACGTTTACTTAACCTTTTGCTTAACTTTTCCTCCTGAATTTTATCAATGATTTTAAAAGCTTAAGCAAAAGGTGTCTCATTTAGATAAAATAGCATCCTACTTTAATATAATAAATTAGCTGACCGGCGGACTTCGTACCGCTTTGACAGTTTCCATGACAACAAAACAAACAAAACGTTAACAGTTTCCACAACAGCAAAACAAACAAATCATTTGTGTCAATCATCACACTAAAATTATGATTAAGTACCTAACGTTATTTCTTATCAACTGGTAGCGATAATGCAGGTAAAGTTAACTTGTACAAATATTATTATTTCTTTACCTAAAACGCTTTAGTAAATCCACTTAGGTTAATTAATTTAGCGGTAAAAATTTCAACCTTTGTTATTAACGGTATCTTCGCATGATAGACGTAACGTTACCTTACGTTAACGTTAATTAAAATTGATTTGAATTACTAACTTACCAACAGTATAGACCGGCTTGTGCTCTACCAGCAATAAGGTGTCATAGTTGGCCTGAATGCCTTTCGCCATGGCATCCAAGTGCTTGCGAGCTATAGCCAATTGGATCTTCAGAGCGGTGTCGTAGCTCATCAGCCCCAATCTCCATACCTTCACCATAGCGAACGACTTATGTAATAGAAATTTCACAATCGAGATATGTGCAGGCAATAATATCCGGTTGATTGTTTAGTTTTTCTTATGTTTTAGTTTTCATTTATAATTTTTTTCCGAGAATTTTGAAACAAAACAACAACACGCTAACCAGCTGACATTTTTGACAGCTGTCGTGTAAATCTCAATATTTGTTTTCTTTTTAAATTACGAACTCTTTTTGCATTCGGTGTTACAGCCAGTGCTACATTAATTATTACTAATATTATATTTATAAAAACAAGATATATAAAAATATAAGAAGTGATTATTTTAGGAGGGTTACCATAATTTATCTACTAGTTAAAAACAAGAGCTTACAAATCTGAATGTTATTTTTACTGCCATCTGTTAGTGACAACTGTGTAACTTCTGTGACATGTATAAAATTACAAAAGCATGCGAGTGCGTGGAAGCACTTATTACGAAGTATTGCTACTCACACCTAGATGGCGCTAATAACCAAAATATAATTCCTCACGTTCGAGAAAAGAGCGATGTTTCTAGCCCGGCAATGCCGTTTAGGGATTCAATATCTTTCAGTGGGTTCAGTTTTCGGTGTTCGTTGCCCGTAGGGCGGTGTTTCGTACGTTACGTAAACCAGCTGTCAATATAAACAATGTATTTTTAAGTCCGAACTAAACCCAGATTAGCGACATTGCCTACTGTAAAATGTATATGCTGTAGTTAATGTTTGTGTCTAGTTTTTAAATGGTAACGTGGTACTATTCCTTCAATTTAGTTACTGAAGTGTTGATCTCAGTTAAGTTCAGATGAAATATAACTCTTATGACTTTGTTATTGCAATTTCAGTCCTTATGTCACGTTTGAACAAGGTGTTAGTGTTAGTGAAATTGGAAATGTGGTGCTCTCTCAAACGATGACAGCAAGGGTAATCCTTTTTTTTATAATGATAAGGCCGAAGATGGAAGAGCACTCCACTAGAATTCTTAACCACTGAGGAATTGGCTATCTTACCTGTAACTGACGGAACACAACAATGTTGCTATTTAATATTGTCGTGAACTAATTTATTGGTATATTAAGGTGGTAATTAGTTAGATGGACTTAAAACGAGTCGTAACATTAACCAAACCAACATAGAGAGGTGATGAGACCATTGTGTTGCCAAACCAAACGGGCGGTTCTATCTTAGTTTTTGCTAATGATAATCCGAGAAGAATTCTATATGAATTATAATTAGGTATTGTGTTATGTTTGTAGTTTTGTTTTCTTTGTTGTAGGTAGGTTTGTAAGTAAATGGACGCTCTTACATGACTACGTATCTTTTATTGAAAGCATTTTATTTTATTTTTATTGTAAGTAAATTATATCTACATACAAAGATGTCGACGTGTAATTGAAATAAAAGAAGTTTTACAAACTCACGTGTCGCTTTAGCTTAGCGACAGCTAAGGCGACACGAAAGTGAAAGATCATGATTATGTATGACAGAGGCGATTGCGAACTGTTTAAATGCATTCCAAGGTACGCGTTGTACGTATGCCAAGTTTTTCACCCACTTTTCATTCACCAGAGCTTATGTATGACGGAGGCGATGACCAACGGCGAATTAACCCTACAGAAGTCAGAAAGTGACGTTGGTGGTCGTGTGGTTTGCATGGGTATGCCATTTTAATATATCGTTTGCGTAAACACTTTTCTTTTAAATTGTAATATTACACTTCTGGATTTACTTCTAGATTACATAGATATGTAATCCACACGACAGATGCAGGGTTATGCGTCCCCCGAAATACGTTTCTTTTGCACAATAATAAGAGCACCCCTCATTTGATTGACCATAGCGTTCGTTGCTTATACAGAATGTTTGGTAATATGTATATATTCCCGAAACATACCCATGTTAACATGTCTATATAATACTATGCCAAGGTCAGAAATTGGAAATTGTAAAAAAAAAATTCGACTTTCTATACTAACTCGATCAGCTGATGGGTCATTTTGTTTAAAATCGTTTTCTAATAAAATGTGTTTGTTGAAACCAAGTCTTAATTGACTCAACTCACTTATTTAATTTGATTAAACGCTTTTGGTAGCACACATGGGTTTGTAGGTCGCAAAGACACTGCATCAAACCGATACATGTCTCTTTCTCGTACTCTCCTTTTCTTATGTAAGCTGTGAGTATCATCTAGGGCTGTAGGTACTTAAATATCACCATTTAAGTACAGTAGTACAGAGTAGGTTACGAGATTCATACCGTTTACAAAATTGGTGCCTTAAAATGGGTTTCATCATCAGCTAATTTTATGTCCCCACTGCTGGGACACGAGCCTTCCCTATGGATGGATAGGGAGAACGGGCCATAAACCACCACGCGGGCCCAGTGCGGGTTGGTGGTGGTTGACGACTGCTAATGCAGCCGGGACCAACGGCTTTACGTGCCTTCCTGAAGCACGGAGGGGCTCGAGATGATACATTTTTGGTCAACTATCCATCCGGTGACCGGCCTTTACGAAAGTTGTTTAACTCTCAGAACTCGCAAACCGGGCGCGTTTACCACTGCGCCATCGAGCTCCTGAAATCATTCAACTCTTTAAATTAAGAATTGGCGGAGTTAAGTCATAATTTTCTAAATTTATTAATTCGTTTTTTAAACAAAAAGCATGCTGTGAAATATTAGTAAGTAGATATAATATGTTATTAAATATTTAAAATAAGCATTAACTGGTATGGTACAAGAAACCATTTAATAACATGTTTTTTTAACGTTTTAGTAACTTTGAAGTTTTTATGAAATACCAAAAATGCAAATATATCAGATGCTCTACCAGTTAGGAAGTGATGCCAATAATGTGAAAAATAATCGTATTAGAGAACGGATCCTACATAATAAAACCACTGAGAAACAATTGTGAACAATATATTATTATATATTGTCAGTCTATTTTGTTGTGGAACAGCAAACAGCAACTACCAAGAGAAAACTGGGTTCCTCATACTGATATTATATATACTTTTTTAAAGTACGTATAGTGAAGTGCGGTTTAATAAGTGTTCATATTAAAAATAAATAATATCATGAAACTAACATAGAATAAGTTAATACTAACACATTATGAGTCTTGGTCACTTTAATAAATAGATATTCTATTATATTCTGTTATATAGTGAGTTGAGGCTACGATTCCAAAAAGTTTAGTTTTGTCTCCAATTTAAAAAGATTGCGGTTGTCACCCGATACTGGTTACCGGGGGGGTATACGTACTCTGTGGTGGTTACAGCGTAACCCGTGATTATCGAATAACCCTGCGTGTATAAAAGCATCGAGCGCTCACACCTAGCTCGCCTAGTTGAGTTGCGTGCACGCACCGCACCGGGCCACCCCATGCTCTATAAATAGCGGCAGGATGTGAAGCACCACCTTCCTGCTTCACCTTGCCACTTGTTTACGTTACCAGTTTGACCCTCCACTCGCATGGGGCCAATGAACTGGGTGACTTCAAATTTATATTAAAATTTTATCAAACAAAAATCATTAGTAGCTCTATGACGCAGTGATTTAAGGCATAAGGCACACTAGCGCCACCAATTGATAATTTGACAATTACTAACGGACCGGATCTTTTTTTTTTAAACATTGCGTACCCTCCGATAACAGGAAAGCATCTATAGTATTTATTTAATAATTGTGCACTACTTTTTATTGCGTGGTTTATTCACAAAACGGGCTATCGCATTTATTCACAAACAATGGCCACTGTTGGTGTTAGCGAATGAATACAAAAACAAACCTAAATGTAGTGCACAATTATTAAATAATAGATGTTTGCCTAGTGTCGGAAGGTCCGCAATGTTAGGAAAAAAATCCAGTTTAGCAGTTATCAAATTAAATCCATTAGCGGCGCTAGTGTGCCTTACCCTTCGCCTTAAGGGCGGTCTGCGATTCGCAAAGACTTCGCAAAGGCCGGTCATCGGATGATTGACCAAACATTTTGCATCTCGAGCTCCTCCGTGTTTCGCAAGGCATGCAAAGCCATTGTTGTCAGCTGCACTTTTCAGCACTTATCAGTCGTTGACAACCACCAATACGGACCACCACGCGGGCCCCCTGTTCTCCCTTTATGGCCTCCTCTCCATAGGGAAGGCTCGTGCCCTAGCAGTGAGGACATAAAATGAGCTGATGATGAAACAAAAAACTTCACTATTTTGTAAAAAGTGCGCTTTGCTACTCGACCACGTAATAGTTAGTTTTTTTTTATTTCGTGGAAAACAAACGGCTATTTACTTAAACAATAGTGCAGTGTTTTTTAAAAACAAAAAGCCTTATACCTGTATAAGGTCTTTTTTCACAAGTAGGAGAAAATATTTGCATTACAATTACATTATGTAGGTACTAGGAATGAACAATATTGTAACATGAATGAATTTAAACAAGATAATAATACATACAAACAAATATAGCCATATCAACCCCAAAAGACAAAGTATTATTGTTTTAAAAATATTGCATTCATCATTTTCACAAAATAATTTTTACCCGTCGCAAATAGGTCACTGTCACGAGAATATTTATTATTAAAACTAAGTAGTAGTTACACGATTGAAATAAGAATTAAGTCTATAGTTAGATGAACTATAGTCAATATGGAAACTGAGATAGTTATGCCTTAAAACTGTACGAGATGGCACTTTTAATTTAACCTTAGACAGGAGATGACTACAGTCCGTTCTGCCGACTCCAAATTATGAAATAACGTAAGATCAGCGACGTCTCTTCGCCTCATCAGCGGGAGCAGATGGTGGCGTTTGCAGGTATCATCATAAGCGAGATTTTTGTTGCAATAAATCTTGTACTTCTAATTAATAAATCTCAGAAACTTTTTTTGGATTCTTTCGATCTTATCTACGTAAATATTATAATGCGGGTTTCACACTTGGCTTGCATACTCTAATTGGCTTCTCACTAAGGAGCAATATAGCAGTTTTAAGGATTTTACTGACTTGGAAGTCTTTAGTGGTTCTGAGAACAAATCCGAGTGTTTTAGAAGCTTTAGATGTGATTAAGTCAATATGTTTATCAAAGACGAGCTTAGAATCAAGAACCACACCAAGATCTCTCACGCAATCAACACGTTGCAATGATTGGTTATTAATTGTGTAGACATTGTGGACCGCATTAGGGGATCTACTGAACGTTGATATGTTAAGTTCAAGTTTGTTGTTTACGCAATAGTTATTGAGCCTATCAAGATCCTGCTAGAAAAGAAGACAGTCAATTGATGTTGTAATTTTTTTGTAAATTTCCATGTCATCGGCAAGCAACAAGAATTGAGAGTGAACAAATCAAAACTAATGTGTTATAGGTTACTGTTACTATAAATCTTAATGCAACCGCCTAACTGAGAATAGGACCTTAAGACGATAGACGATAGGTAAGTATGCAACCTACATGTTATATTGAACTCATATCAACTTTCAGGAATCATAGAGGAACATCTATTTAAATTCTATTTTGTCATCATACGACGTGGCTATGTGCTTATGTGTGGACCGACGATCTGGTGAAGATCGCGAGAAGTCGCTGAATGCGAGCAGCACAAAACCGGTCGTTGTAGAGATCCTTGGAGGAGGCCTTTGTCCAGCAGTGGACGTCTTTTGGCTGAGATGATGATGACGATGATGATGATGATGATGATGTGTTCAAAAACGTTTTAATATATTAATATATTTTAGTCTATTAGGCATATATCCATCTACGGACCCCTATCTCCTGGCATCAAATACAATAAGGATATATATATACATCACATTTATTGTAACTAGTGGTTGCCCAGTGGTCGAAATTCGACCATAATTTTATTAAGGCTGCACGGATTGTATCCTTAGCAATAAAAAAATTAAAAAGGAGTTTGGATTAGCATTGACAGATGTCGGCCGTATTAAAGACAAACAATACGTGTGTGTCAAATACATATGCGTGAGTGACAATACATGGACTACCATGTATTGTCACTCACGCACACACACACTAGTGTGTAATGTTGTTTTTGTAGATTTAATGTCTTTTTTATGCATAATTTTAAAAAAATATATTAACATTCGGATAACCTTCTCTATATAAACTATAAGTGTGCGAAATTTCATACTCCTCCGTCTGCGCAATTTTCGTAAAAACGGGTACAAAGTTTTTGCTTCACGTATTAATATATAGATAAGTATCTAAATTAAAAACATTCAAAAGTACAACGGTATTTTTTAATTTCTAGAAAATCTTTAAGGATAGTCTCTGGCCCTAATTTTTCAGAACTTTTACTAAGAGACCAACTCTGAGCTCATGTAAAAACAGCTGTTCCTTGCAGTTTTTGTATTAGTTAAAAAATGTTTTGTTTAACTATTAACAAACACATACTTATTACTTAATTGATCAACTCAAGTGAAGTATTTACTTAACCAATTTCAGACAGCCAAAATTCAATAAACTTACAAAAACAACATTATATAAAAACTATTTAAGGGGCTAGAGGGGGGGTCCAGGCTCCATCCGTCGCCATGGCAACGGCGCAGTAGGCCTGCAATTCGTGACGAGAATGTCAAACGGGGGATCGATGCCCGCGCACTTTAACATCCGAGATCCTTTGATCTCCTGGTAGAACGTTGGAGACAACCGCTTTACAAACAGGGCTTTGAGTGACGTTAAAAATAAGTAACGTTACTTATAAGGGGATAACGTTAATAGCAAAGGTAAATAAAATAAAATAAAATGAGTTTTTATAGACACAAATTTACATTACAAGTAACTGAGATACAACCCCAAAAATACTTGTGTTGGGGTTGCCAAAGGTTACGCTTAAGCTAAGCTTGGTATCGTTATCTGGGTGGCATTTTTTCCGGTAAATCAACTGACCGCTCCACGCGGATTCATCATCAGCTCATTATATGTCCCCACTGTTGGGGCACGAGCCATCCCTATGGATGGATAGAGAGAATGGGCCATAAACCACCACGCGGGCCCAGTGCAGATTGGTAGTTGTTAACGACTGCTGATGCAGCCGGGACCAACAGCTTAACGTGCCTTCCGAAGCACGGAGGAGCTCGAGATGATAAATTTTTGGTCACCCATCCGATGACCGACTTTTGCAAATGTTGCATAACTTCAGCAATCGCAAACCGAGCGCGTCAACCACTACGCCATCGAGCTCCACGAGGATTGGCTTAAGCGTAATCTACGAAAAAAGTAACGATACTTTTCTAGATAAAGTTACCCACATTACTGGCTCTGTTTTAACTTTTTAGAATTAACACTCGGACCTAGAGTTCCCGGGTTTCAATTCGATTCCGGGTTACAGGTTTAAATTAATTGGTGGTAGGGCTTGTTTGTCCGCCTGGCTAGCTACCACATCTTATCTAAATAATTTTTAACGCAAATTTTGTTGCGAACAAATTACAAAAACACAAATGTTGAAAAAATATTATGTAAAAATGTTATGATCGGATGTTAGTGACGGTATTGTTGACATTGAATGGGCGCCTTTGGCTTTTAAAGTAAAAAGTGTTGAATAATTTCGGCGGGCTGGTTAGAACCACGATAGCTTAATTGGAACAGCACCTGACCCGGTATGTCAGAAGGGTGCAGGTTCAAATCCTGCTCGTGAAATTTTTTTTTAATATTTGTGTTCTTATGTCGACATAACATCAATGTTATAGCATTGTTGTGTTCCGGCAGCTAGAGATAAGATAGCCAGGCCTCAGTAGTTAAGGGTTCCGGGTGAAGTGCGCTTCCACCTTCGACCTTATCATCACTTATCATCAGGTAAGTTCAATGCCAGGTGCTTACCCGTAGAAGAATAAAAAAAAACGTTACATAATGATACTTTATAGTGTGATTTGGTACAACCTTATCAAGCCCTGATTACAAAAGAGGAACGCCGCCTGAAGAATCGTAATCTGGATAAAAAAGAAACGTGTCATAAATCCGGGTTGGCTGTTTGTAACTAAACACAAATGGGTTGAAGATAAATAAACTGGAGTGTTGATGGATGGGCGGTGTGGGTCAGATTTCATTGTTCCATTTTTCGAGAATATTAAAATTTCTGAAAACGGTTTAAACGGTATACATATACAGTGATGGCGCGGGCGATGCTATAATTTATAGTGAACTGTATTTTTTATTGTCGTCATCGACAAATGCATGTAACCAATTTAGCGCGGCAAATTTAAAAGTCACCAACTGGCGTTACCATACAGAACCTACTTGGAATAAAACTTTTTTGATGTCACATTTTTAATAAAATAATTATTATTCCAATAAACCTTTTTTTCATTACCATAAAATCTTTAAAGGTAGTGTCTGCCCATCATTTTGCAAAACGTTTACTACGGGACTCTAAACTCGGTATTACATAGTGTAGTACATTAGCTGATTCTTATTTAAGATTTCAGAGTTGGTCCGATAGTAAAAGTTTTGCCAAATAATAAGCAGGGCAGGCAAACCCTTAAACATTTTCTGGTAGTTAAAAAATAAGGTTGTATAAGTGACCACGACTTTACCAAGTGACATTACTCTCTCTGCTTTTCTAAGGAATACAGAACGCAACGAGTATGTATAATAAAATATAAATTAAACGCATGTAACTCCATGTAAAGTGTTTCAATACGTGAACCTAGCTAGTGTTTGCGTAAACACTAAAATATACAAACAATATACAATCAAAACGTTTAATAAAAGTGCAGAAGTTGTTACTCTGGAAAACGACATAACATTTAGCTTAAGTGCTAGTACTTTAGTGTTGCACAAACAAGCCGACGACTTGCAATGCACTTTAGACAATCGCGAGCTCATCGCCTGGGAAGCGAGCGGTTCCCATGTAAGTGCATTAGCTTTCAGCTACAGTAACTAAACTGCTATCAGAAAGCCAATATCTAGAACTTTCGTTTTGTCATACAAAAACGGAAAATTACAAAAAATAAGGAAAAACCTGACACATAGTAAGAAACGAACTAATTCTTCGTCAAAACAACAAATACAAATTATATAAACTTCATAATAATATTATTATAAAGAGGAAACCTTTGTATTTTTGTATGTATGTATGTTTGCAACGAATAAACTCAAAAACTACTGGACCCATTTAAAAAATTCTTTCACCATTAGAATGCTACATTAGTGCTGAGTAACATAGGCTATATTAAAAAAAAAGAAAAAATGTTATAACATATAAAAGTCAGTGCTATCGGTATACCTCATCATCATCATCATCATCATCTCAGCCAAAAGACGTCCACTGCTGGACAAAGGCCTCCCTTAAAGATCTCCACAACGACCGGTTTAGTGCTGCTCGCATCGAGCGGCTGTAAAGAAAGTAACCTAAATGTAAAGAAAGCCAAAAACCCTCTTTTTGGAGTTTTCGTAATGCTAATTCCGTTGCTACACAAGTACAAAGCCTCCGTTTTACGTTGAAGATCTGCGGAACCTCTAAACCGAGAGGTGGCTAATTAAGTCATAAAAAACGCCGCTTCCCAACGAAAGTGTTGTTTTGTGACAAAGGGCTTCAATCTGGAGTCGATAGAAAATTTGCTACTACTAGTGCAATAGAACTTAAGTACTTGATAGATAAGTTATAATAAAAATCAAAGTACTTTCTTTACTTTATAAAAAAATAGGAAAATTAATCATTGCTAAAATAAGTTCTATTGACACATAATTAGTAACCCTGTTAACACATTCAGAAAGTAAAAATGCTTGTCTTAAGAATTTCTTCACATCGGTAGACAAAAGCTTCAACCCGAGCATATAGCCATAATCTATACGTATGCTCTATTAAAATTTGCAGTATACTTCAAAGTTCACGTATGTTGAGTTGCCCCAAAATGGTCATAAAAGAAACGATCGCCACATGTTACGTTACACACGGAACACACGGAAATGTTGTTTTGTTCCAAGGAGTTTTATTTGGAATCACCAGAGACTTTTAACATATAAATTGCTAATTAAGAAAAGGTTAATTAAGAAAAAGTCTATAGAAGCAATAAAATTTAAAAAAGTTAAATCGTACCTAACGAAGTGTACGATAATGGTTTTTTCATCCCCCCATCTCGGAAAGAGTATTTTTACTCTTCGATATCTGAGTGCAAAAGCCGTTTTTATCCGCTAGAGGATAAAGTAAATTGAATTTAGAACATCGTGTGCACTAAGTTTGTGAATTCAAAACATCATTAAACCTATTTACTTCTACCTCCTTGGTACCAAATTTATCAGTACACAAGTCACTAACACCAACATTACAGTACCTAACAAAAATATTACACTCAACTTAAGTAACTGTAGCAATGTTACTTAAAATTTTTCTTAATTATACCTAAGTATTATTTGTTTTAATTACTTACCTATCTATCATAATGTAGTAGTTAATACCTAAACTGAAATAAAAGTATCTTGTGATTGTAAATGTTTTTTTTTTTTTGCATTTAGTCAGTTCCTCGCTGAGGTGGGATGAAAAGTTAGGTGTTGCACTCGAGTGTAAAGATTTTTCACCTCGTGCTCTTTTGATTCCCTCGCTAACGCTCAGGATTCTAATTATTAAAAATTTTAGAATCCTTCGCTTGCTCGGTCATCAAAATTGAGCACGCGGTTAAAAAGCAACTTTGCACTCTTGTATAACAAATAACTATTAGTTAAGTAACGATTTGCAATGACTACTTTATTCATTGTGAAACAAATACCGTTAACCAAGAAATTATCACAATAATGAGAGTTAAGTAATACTAAACAATAATATTTTAATGTGCGGTGTAAGTTTCATCTCACCTATCTGTAACAGATGTTTTTATGAGCTGGCCTTGATTGATATGATATCCATATCTGCGAAGCAGTTGTTATGAATGTCCGTTAGGCGCAGGCTACACATAAATGACGGGCGCGGACATGGCACGGGCGGCTTCCTCTTCCATTCAATTTTCATACTAAATGCATGGAAATAAAGCGCAATTTAAGTCGCGGGCGCCGAAATGGCGCGTCATAACCATGTCAGAGCCACGACATACCGTGTGTCTTAAATTATTGTGGGAGAACATCGCAGTTGCAAATATTTTCTTTAAAAAATTAGCGATTATATGTTAAAGCGAGTGTCTCAACAATAAACCCCTAGAAGTGTCGAGCCTCGCCGGCCGGCATGAGTTATCGCCCCGATCCCTGCTTTTAATTATTCATGAGCCCCAAGTTTGGACTCGCCCGACATCTGGCGAGCTTCTATTAAATAATTTGCACTCACTTCTTTAAAGCTGCGCGTGCGGCTCCGCATTTCAATTAGCCGTAAAAACGCAAGATCGAAGTTGGAAGTTCAGTTATGAAAAGCTGAAGCTTGATTGAGAAAACGGTTTACTTCTTAGTGAAAATTAAATTTGAGATCTTTACATTTTGAATGCTGTCAAGCATCATCAGATGCTAACGCTATGAGATTTTTTTCTTTTTAAATTGGTACCTAATGGTAACACACGTGTGTACCTTGAAACATTCTGCCCGCATTTAATCGTGTGTGCGTGCGATAGATAGATAGCGAAATAGTAAAACGTCTGTGCATCCTCCACAAATTCAGGTAATAAATATTTGACCACAAGAGCTTTCGGTTGCATCATTAAACCTTGTTTTTGTGTTATTTGGTTGATGGCAGGGCTTCTAGATCCATCTGGCTAGCTAATACCACATATTGCTATTAATTTATTATAAATTAACAATATAAATTAATACTAGAAAATAAGTGATTTAGTGACACTTTTCGTAGTTTCTTCAAATCCATAGATGAAAACCAAACCGATGAGATATAAGTAGAGGGCTGTCGGAAATCGCCTAACGTCTCGATTACAGTCTGCCACGGTAAAGCCTTAAGACCTTGGTAACTATAAGTTTTTATAATAAACTTGTTAATTTCAGATGTCGCCGCCCGCGACTTCGCGCCGGTGAGATGAGCACTGCGGCCGCGAGCCGCTACTCCTTCGATGAAACCATACAGGTATTATTCAGGCAGTATTCCCACTTTATGCTGACTACACTGACGAATTAGCTAACGAAGGTAATGACCTTTTTGAAAAATACAAGTTACGGATAGCAGCGGCCTAGGGAAAGCCCTCTGGTTATGTGGTGACTCTCCTTCCAGCTCTCGCCTCTCAGTCCTGGTCCGAAGGCCTCGATATGGATACCGACTAAAACTCCTTGTATACTTATCACATGTCGCGATGGTGGTTCAGCACCACGTACAGCTGACTACGGACGTTTTTTTTTCTATTTATTACTAGTAAGCACATGGCCTTCATCTCATCTAATGTGAAATGATGATAAGGCCGAAAGTGGAAGGGCACGTCACCCGGAATCCTCAACTACTGAGGCAACCCGCAAATAGGGAGGGCAAGGGCACCCTCCAGAATCCAGTGAGGCTAGTGTAGGGAAGGACCTACCATCACCTGTTAACCCTACATAAGCATAACAGGTAGTGCCATTTCTTTGGTTTTCAATGGTTCAAGGTTCAATTTAGTGTAGTTTCTTATTTACCACTGCCTAACGAAGGGTTAAAACAGTGCTTTATGTTACTTCATAGGCTCATATTCAATTTCAACTAAGCTGACACAAACTGATGGAATTAAAATAACATAATATTTGTTTATGATATTGGTTAATATATGAAGTACCCAATAATAATAAAAATAGAAGTAGGTATGTTAATAAAAAATGTTACAAAGTTAAATAAAAAGTGATACTCTGACCCAATGACAGTTTAAGATACGAAACCAGATTTTAACTGATACTTCAAACTCGAGTACAAGTAACTCCTACTATTGAATATTATTTTAAAGGTTTATTTTTATTTTTAAGACAATTTATTATATTTAATACAATCTAATTATTATAATAATTAAATATTTCAATCTAAAACTTTAATCTAAAAAACCACCACGGGCCACCCCCGGCTCAAAGGTTTCTATGATACCGGCAGCGTTACCACGTTGTATTATTAGTTATGTTGCCAGGGAGTCTGAACCAGATGTGACTCGCAGCGGCGATCATCCCACTATCCGCTAAACGGTGTCCTAGTTTGGCAATAAAAGATTTCGTTTCCGTGCCCAGAAGTCTCTACAGCGAAAGGGAGAATATGGTACTGTGACTTCGAGGCAGCATACTTCAAATGTTTCTGCCTCGCGGCACTCTCAGCGGCAGACCCAAATAAGTAATAAGTAAGTAATAAGTGTTAAAAGAATAAATATTACAAAGTGACAGTAGCTACTCTATCTGAAGACATGTGTAGAAAAAATATTATGGCTGTATATCTGAGGAGCTCGATGGCGCAGTGGTTAACGCGCCCAGTCTGCGAGTGCAACTTTCGCAAAGGCCGGTCATGGGATGGGTGACCAAAAATTTATCATCTCGAGCTCCTCCTTGCTTCGGAAGGCATGTAAAGCCGTTGGTCCCTGGCATTAGCAGTCGTTAACAACCACCAATCCGCACTGGGCCCGCGTGTTGGTTTATGGCCCGTTCTCCCTATCCATCCATAGGGAAAGCTCGTGCCCCAGCAGTGGGGACATAAAATGAGCTGATGATGATGATGATATCTGAAAATATTAGCAACATACCTACCTAGTTACTATCATAAACATTGTCTAACTTCAATCTGTCGAGTAATAAACAGAGCTAAGCTGAAAAAGTAGATTATTTAACCCGTCCACTTAAACCAACACACTGCTAACACAAACATATACACACCTGTAAATTACCGCAGCCCCCAAGAACGAACGGCTACAATCGCATTAGCCTTTTCACGCGCAAATATTTTCATTTTCAGCACTTTCACCGCGACTACATAGTTCCAGGGCCGCAGATTATCGTATGAATAAAGTACTTTCGCCACGATCGAATTCCAACGGCGCAACTTAATTTTGACCTATAGCGTACATGAAATACAGTTTACATTGCCAAAGCAAATTGTGAAGTGCTAAAACTGCACGCTCTCGACGCTGGCCCGTAAACGCGATTTCATGATGACGACTTTAGAAATTTGAAGCCTGTTACCGTGAGTTAGGGTCGGGATTTGACTGTGGATAACTGTTTTTGGGATATAGAAGAAGTTTTTCAGGACGCCATAAAGGCACATTAGCCGGGCGCACTTACCTTTATTAATGCGGTACGTTACAACGGTGCCTCGGTGCATTACTGCTGGGTCAGAGGCCTATGACGTCATTTGTTTTAACTGATGACCTTTAGCCTAGACACGTGAGGTGGTTGGCTTGTAACATCTTTGCCACCTTGGCTCTTTATTAACTTAAGTTGTTATGAAGTTGTTTCGTTAGCCTCCTCATTTTAAGATGTGGACTCATTTATGATTCGCACGAACAATTTGTTTCTTACTTATTTTATTGCATTAACAATGTGACATTTACATTGGAAAGAAACTTTCAAGATGCTATAAGAGGTAGTGAAAAAGTGGTTGATAGGATATAGTGTAAGGTTCGTATCGAGGTACCACATTAAGCAGTTAATTTCCTTAATTTTCCACTTTTCGTTTCAGAAAAACTGTTGACTTCTTTCCCTGCAGGATTTTTGTCAATCTGGCATAGGTGACACATTGCCTTTTTTAATATATGCCAATGTTTTGAATTGTGTCTTCTCTCATAAACTAAAAGCATTTCTAATTGTATCAAGAATCCTGAATACTACAGTTTTAACCTCTCCATCGATTAATTCTTAGAAGCCCGGTTATCTTGCATTGCACAGCAAGGCTGTTTCCCGAAGAACAGTGTCCCTTTAAATTCCTTGCAAAAATTTAAACGTTACAATTCTCACAAACGTTATACACTGCTTTGTGCGAACACCATGGATCTTACGTTGCGTTAGCACGTCTTGCCATGTACAAGGGTGCAATTTGCTGATTCGTTTTCCTTTCGAGTTTCATCTGTTTCATGGTAGGTTTCAGGTCCCAAGGGTTCGTACCATTTATCAGGCGCGACCCACATTGGGCCGACATCTGCCGGGAGCCCGCTCCCTTATTGGAGTGCGATCGTTCCGACAGATTATTGCGAGAAAGTAGTTTTTGTTTCATAATCGCATAATCTTTCGGCCGGCATTTGTTTTGCGGAGAGAATATTGCGTAAGTCGACAAGTGAACATCTGAAATTAGGTATAAGATTTTACCATTATTATAATATTATTTTTGTAAAATGCGAAACTTAACCTTTAACTTTAAACGTGAACGGGTTAGTTGTGATTATTATATATATTATTTGATACTGTTTACAGGTATAATATAATTACAAAAAATGATTTTTACGTTAATAATAATTATATAATTTATTAATTATAATTATTATTAACATATAAAAAATAATTATAATAAAATAATTAATGTTACTTTGATACGTAATAAATAGGAAAACCTTTTTGGATAATGAAATTTACATTACAATACAATTTTACGAAAACAATTCTTGGTAACTTAGAATCAAAATAATACTACTATCAACAAGCCTTTACTTCCAAATTCGTTATGAACGCGTCTAAAATAGAACTAATGACGGGTGTGGCGAGCCCTAAATTCGATTATTTTATCGGCGCCCAAGGCAATATATTGTGATTTGCTATCTCTATAGCCGGAGATTGGTCTAGTGAATTTGATTAACCGACTGTTTCCACAAGCAAGGGTTGGCCCGAATGTGGACCACGGCGTACGAGACGCATTAAGGAGGCGCGGACCAGAAAATCGAATTTTCCGCACTATGCCCTCCACGTTTGTACCTTTGTACCCCGCGAGGGTTTTTCAGAGCGTGTCGTAAACATAAACTTTGTTACAGGACCCCTTTTCAGGGGGCGCGAGTGCGACTCCCGCTTTTTTATTATTATACTTTCTGTATAATTCACCAATGAATTCCTGAAAAGTGTATATTCCTCGGTTCGTAGTATACTAATATCTAGCCTTTGCTATGTTCGGTTTTAGAAAAAAACAAAAGTATCAGGAGAGAAAGAATCGATTTTCTATTGTTTTTAACAAACGAACGTTTGACCTAATTAGGTGAGGCGCTTACGGACATTTTGAATAGTAAATAGCCATGTTTTAAGTATCGCGTTTATACAGAATCCTGGAGGGCTCGCCATTATCCGAATTCAAATTTTCCGAAAGATAAAGCGCTCGGTGGAGCCAGGTTTACGGGCCCCGGGAGCCTTCGTGCTTCCAAATGGTCTATACAGATATAGAAGGCGTGCTATTATAAGCGATTTTAACTGTCAATTTTAGAAATTCATCGATTTCTTTCTTATTAACGTTAAATTCGTAGCACAGTAGTCAAATATATATATCACCAAAGCGATACCTTAAATATATTTTTAAAATTATAACCGCTTCAAAGATAGAATATAAAAAATAACATCAACGTGATTACTTATTCACTTTTATTGTGTTATCACTCGTAGTCTTTGCTTCTTCAAATGTGTACAGAACGTGATGACCTATATATTATAAGAAACAAAGTTATATATTTTCACGTAAGTAACACATATTAATTGAAATGAACAGCTTTGAGATAACAAATAGTAGATGTGTCATTAACAAATAAATAAATAAATTATTAAAACTTTTCATAAAACCGTTGTAACGACTTCGCGTCGATTTACAACGCAATTAGTTATATTCGGCCTTTTAATGCCACTGTAGATACTTTTGAATGATAATATCATTTTCATTTTGCAAAAACCATTGCGACGAAAGACTTTCAACTGTAGCAGAAGTTAATTAAAAGACTTTATCAGATTCGCTGCGATCCTTCAGCTGATTTGGAATTTTCCGAAAGATTAAACTGCGGCCAGAAGGTTTACGAACCCTGGAAGCTCTCCGAAGCCTTACTGCTTTGCCTCGTATTATTTATTATTCTGTGGGCTCAGTAAAGATGAACTGTATACATCTATTAGTCTAGCGTTGTCGTACGTTGAGTATCTATGTATCATTCTTAATGTAGATTGCAGAATTGTCAGAACATTCGTATGCCGCATGCCGTAGTTTGTTAGTTGATTCTGGAAATCTAGACTTGTGTGAAAAGTTGTTAATCATTACTAGGCTTAGTATTGTTTGCTGAAATTATTAGTAAAGACATCATGAGGACAGTATCATTCACTTATACTTATAAAATAACACGTACATACGTATTTTGAAAGTAAGTACCTACTTACTTAGAATTTTCTGGTAAAAGATGTTTATATTATTAGAACTACCTAGTTCTAATAATATAAACATCTTTTACCAGAAAATACAGGCCATTTTTCGTGGTTTTACTAATGTCAAAATTTTTGTAATGATTCCTTACTTTTATCATCGACATATTAACTTTCCACTGCTTGCTCAGCCCCGTGGGATCATGATAAAATCAATATATGTTCAGACCATAATAACCCTAATGGGGCAAGTGACAACTGACCGAAGCGTATCATTGTAACTTAACTGTAACGTAACTGCCATTCGCGGCGAGCTTGGTACGTCATTGCTGACTGACCGATATGACCTGCGCTGATGGTCCCTTGTGCTTGCGCAAGGTTGCCTGACACCTACTTTATGACCTGACGGTTGGTGGGGGGTGTCAGTATAACCACCTTTGTGGTCTAGTGGTTGAGACCACCGGTTTAGACCCAGAGGTCCCGGGTTTGATTCCCAGCGGGGGGTACATGTTTGTGTACTCGGTATGTTTGGTGGTAGGGCTTGTTTGTCCGCCTGGCTAGCTACCAACCATTCTTATCTAAATATCAATGTTTGTAGCATTGCGTTCCGGCAGCTAGAGATAACACAGCCAGTGCCTCACTAGTTGAGGATCCCGGGTGAAGTGCGCTTCCATCATTGGCCTTATCATCACTTAACATCAAGCGAGATCAAGGCACATACCAGTAAAATGAAATAAAAAATACTTTAGAGTCGTGTGTAGCGGGGTTGACCTATAAGAGAGCGGAGCTCGCGGCGAGCGACTCGACTCTGTACTGACTATGCGAATGCTCACATCGAACATGTAACGTTACGGTCAATCTCCACTTTTACTGACACTATGCGAGTTGGTGTAACGTCTAGAGCCGCCATTGCACCAGTACCTACATAAAGTTATATGTATACTCGTATATTACAAGTTTAGGACACAACAGCACATAAAAGCATTCCGCTGTCTTTAATTTATAAAGGGGGGAAATTAAGGGAATACGTCATGTCGGGACGGTAGTAATGGCGTACTACGGGGGACCCTTGGGTGCTGAAGTACCCTAAACTAAGTGGGAACGGTCGGCGTAAAAAGGCTTGCAGGAGGCTGGAGCTACGTGTTGCTCTCTGAGGAGTGATAGACCTACATAACGCGCTACATTTCGTCTAGCAACTACCTAATAGTAGGTCTATCAGGCTGTACCTAAAGTTTATTTAGCACATACCTTATTTACCGAAGTCTTCTACATTTCTGTTTGAAGGTTATTTAATTCATTAAAATTACAGTCCATAAAGGCATAGTCATTATGGCTCCATCTCCATGGTGATAGTGATCAGGCGCAAATTGGCGTCGACAGTCTGCGGTGACCGCTATCGGTAGAGCTAGCTAAAGATCGTCAGGGGGACTTAAAACAACCCTGCTATCAATCGAACTGAGTATGTAACCTCTAGGAACTGATCTCTGGGTCCGAGACCTGATAACTAGGCTATTGTAACGACCAGATGGATCGTCACATAAGGTACCGGGGGTTTATCGAAGAACAACGCTTTACTGTTTCAAATGTATGTATTAATTTAAAGGATATAACAATAATATATCAGATCAAAGTTGTCGTAGTCGCGGCCCGTCATCGAATGTCCGCGATGCTCATGCTATCCTTCCTTTTTAACTAAGTTTGAATGCAGGCCACGGCGCCTGCCAGTAAGCATGCCGAGCAAGGAGTCTCGGTTGCTACACTACAAAGGCGGCTAATTACAATCTTCTTTTGTGTTTAGTATTTACTTCGCACTAAGGCGCAGGCCTAGTAAATTCTCATTCTCGTATGCCCAAAAACTCACATTAGGCATCCAGTGTACATACAGTGAGAACTAGTCAACCGTATTATAGTGAGTAGGTAGGTATTGACAGCGAAGTTAACAGACATGCAGGCAATGTTGCCCGTTCAGTCCCCGGAGCGTACGACGCGTCGGCATGTCGCTGTGTTCAGTAATTAGTGCCCAAACATTGCACTGCCAATGTCGCATTAAAGTTATCATTATAGATAGGATAGATAATACTATTATTTCAACACTATAAAACATAAACATGAACAAAAAAATAACAAATAATTTACAAAGTTACAATTTGGCGGTCCTATACGGTTACAATATCGCTTTCAAGCAATTTCTTCAAGACATAATTAGATGGAGAGAGCTAATAAACTGTTAGAACAGAAGTGAAACTATGAAAACATACTAGAATGATGTGTATTTTATAAATGAAGCAAAATAATAATAATAATGATATAATGATAATGATAATAATGATAAACACATATTTGTAAAACATAAATAACCATATATGTAAATAAACCTACATATACCCACATAATAGTAGTCTCAGGTAGGAAAGTAGTGGATATCGCAGTTTTGCAGCAGGACAGGGGGACTGGCTTAATCGGATAGGTAGATTTTTTCACGAGCTCTTTAAATAACTGAATGGATTTCGCACGCCTGACCGCAATTGGAAGCGAATTCCAGAGACGAACAGCTTGGACGGTAAAATATTGATCATAAAAAGTTGGTGCTATGTGGGGATGTTTTAAGGCTTAAGTTTTCTGATGACTGTAATGAGCGCGAACTTGAACAATTAAGAAAACTAAACGTTAAAAAATGCACTAACTTTCTTCGAATAGTTTAAGACTATAATGACTAACGGATCTGAAAAGTTGATATACGTAAATTCATGTCTTTATCTTGAATTTGCTAGCTCAAATACACTATTAAATAATTTTGACAGGATTATAATTATTTTAGAAAACACCGCTAAAAATCACTATTGTTGAAATTACTACAAATTTACTCAATCTATATCCTTGGAAACCACTCAAATACATTGATAACATCAATATTCGTAATTTCGTTGCTACATATTTTGATAGCTAAAACCAATAAATTATTTTTTTATTTTTTACATTCTGGCGCTACGTATTTTCGACCTTATGACAATCCCGGTAAGGTTCAGCCTTTTATAATGTTCACAAAGCGAGGTGTCGTCTTAAGATAAGAAGAATAGGTAGGATTAACATTAACAATATGTTATAAAAAAGGGAGAGTATATGAGTATTCCGGCGAAGACGAATAGGAAGCCACTTGAGTTTTAAGCGGTACTCAGAAACATGGTCACATTTGCGCACGCCGAATATGAACCGAATACAAACATTTTGAAGTTGCTCAAGTTTATTTAGCTGGTCTTCTGTGAGATCAAGATAGCAGGCGTCGTTATTTTAGTGGCAGTGGGTAAAAAGTTTATTCGGTATTAAAAAAATATTTCCAAGATAAGGGATTTTAGTCACTTAAATATATCTTTCTCTATATTTATATATAGTTATTATATATTTTGAAGGGTGATATATTTATTAATTTTATATTTTATCAAGATTAAATTAAAGTTCTTTTTAATTTCGTCAAAAACTAGGAGGAGCCCGATGGCGCCGTAGTTGACGCGCCCGGTCTGCAAGTGCTGAGGTTAAGCAACTTTCGCAAAGGCCGGTCGTCAGATGGGTGACCAAAAATTTATCACATCGAGCTGAGGCTTCAGAAGGCACGTAAAGCCGTTGGTCCCGGCTGCATTAGCAGTCATTATCAACCACTGATCCGCACTAGGTCGTGCCCCAGCAGTGGGGACATAAAATGAGCTGATGATGATGAAAACTATATCCATAATCCATAATCCATAATCTAAAGTGTACTTTATATATATAGGCACCTGTTGTTACTTGGTAATCGCGCTAGCGCTCGTTAATTATTTACCTTGTTTATTTTGTAAGTATTCTACATAGTATTACGAGTAAATGCAAGTAGGTATATGATGTAGGTATACGGTATACGGGTGTCATGTCTGAATTATAATTAATATCGCAAGTTCTGAGCCGCAACACTTGTGAGTTGTGAGGGTAACATGTGCACAGAACTGGGCATCGATATGGAATGAACAACGGACTTACTAGGGATGCAAGATGAACTATAAACATGGAATCTAAATACCTACTAATGTAGACCTTGCTTTCGGTAACCTTCTAATATAAAATTTTCCATTGCAAATTATGATTTGGATTTATATTACAAAAACACAAATGTTGAAAAATGTTAAATGAAATGTTTTTGTAATTTGTTCGCAACAAAATTTGCGTTAAAAATTGTTTGAACATTTTGGATTTATATTATTATTATTTATTATTTTATATATATATTATAGATGGGTAGGGAGAACGGGCCATAAACCACCACGCGGGCCAAGTGCGGATTGATGGTTGTTAACGACTGCTAATGCAGCCGGGACCAACGGCGTTACGTTACGAAGCACGGAGGAGTTCGAGATGATAAATTTTTGGTCACCTATCCGATGATCAGCGAAAATTGCTTAACCTCAGCACTCGCAGTATAGGCGCGTTAACCGCTGCGCCATCGAGCTCCTCAATTGTACAATCATTACAATTGTTGGGTATTGGCTTAATCACCACGCTTGGGTTGGTGATCACAAACCCGGGTTTTGCATCGAAAACTCCATAACACACTTTGCCCGACCTGGGAATTGAACCCGGGACATAGTTAACACAACGCTTTATGAACAAAATAAGGTAAGTAGTTTGTAGTTTCCTAATAACTTTCGAATAAAGTTGTATGTCATTTTAAGTATCTTTCTAGAAAGAAATATTTATTTCACAGGTAGAGGAGAAGTACATACTTCTCCTCTACCTGTGAAATAAAACCACTTTTACGGATCAACTCGCGTTTATATAACACATTGATTTAGTTTAATATTATCCTGACTTTAAATTTAACTAAATTTTAAAAAAAATTGTTGTGTTCGCGTTTACGAAGTTTACTTCAGAAAAGAATAATATTTGCTTTTGTGTTCGTCCTGTGTTAAACGGCTACTAAATATAAATATACTAAACTATTACTACAATTACTCTTGCTTTAGTTAAACTTTGCGCCATCTAGCATCGAATAGCGGCGATAAAAATAGAAACGCATTCGATTATTCTACCTAAAACCAGAGGGCGTGTGTGTGTAGCTGAACCGTTCCCTACCCTTTCATACTACGACATCCATCTGGAATAAACGTGCAAGTGATAATACACTGATTTTTAATGATCTTTCATTTACGAGCTCTCTATGCTAAAATACATTATCTATAGTGTCATCATAAAGTTTATTATAAAAAAATACTTTATTTTGATTAACTAGAATTGTTTTTCGAAAGTTTACTTACCACGTTCGCTAGTATTACATAGTATGTAGGGCATGCATTATTCGCTCTATTTTGATATTCAGATATTTCGAATACAAACGAATTTGTTATTCGAATACTTCGAATAATTCGTTTTTTTAGTACTACTTTTTTATACTGATGATATTGATTTTTGCTTAATATAATAATTTAATCGGGGCCGAACACAAATGATGGATGAAATCAATTAGAGCATCATTCTCCTTAGTGAACACATTACACTAGCACCGTCAGTGACTATGCATGGGATATATTTGTCTATGGATAAGCCATAATAATACCCTAGCTGTAGCTGCCTGTACTCATCAGTTGCGAGATTATGATTACGAGATTATGTATGCAATATAAAATCTAGAGCTCCTAATAGATAAATAATTAGGTATAAAGTTAGAGTTATGAAGAATTTAACCACTTCTTTAATATTCCCTTTATCAGTAACTTATTAATAGTCCAATTTTTTTCATAATTATTTAAATATAAAAGATTTATTGCCAGTTATATAATAGTTAGGTAATAGTTGTCATAAATATATAATGTAAACTTACGCATGTTAGGTTCGCATCTAGAAGATAACATTCTAATCTTATTTTAATGTTTTATAAAATTATGTCATTATGTTATTGTTATCGGTTTTGTGAACTAAATAAAAAAAATGCAACGGAATGTAATGTTTAGAAAAAGTATTGTGGTGCATGCAAGTAATGTTGGTCTATGAAGCATCCAGGATTGGCTGTAAACAACTGAGCATCGGTCACACGGCCATTATTCGTTGTCCAACGATCATTCGTTGCAATTAACCCACGAAGGTTATTCTGGCCTCATGTAAGCAGGGTTGCAACAATAACTACGTTTTGTTTTTAAAGTTATATATTAAAACTAGCTGACCGGCGGACTTCGTACCACTTTGATAGTTTCCATGACAACAAAACAATCAAATCATTCGTCCGCTTAAGAACACATCCCATGATGGACCCTATAGCAGCGCCACCTACCGGGTCCAATTGTAAATCTAAACCATTCTCGAACTCACTTGAATATACACAAAACAATTTATCCAAATCGGTCCAGCCGTTTCAGAAGGAGTTCGATTTCACAGAAGATACACATATATAAAGATATAAAATTGTTTTCTAAATTTTACATTGTATGCTAGATTAAAATAACGAGTAAATCACTACAAAGTTAGCAGCGTTAGCAGGTAGCAACACTTAGCGGAAGCTATTTCTTTTGCCCTCATTGTAATGTCTGGGTCGTGTCACCCTATATCAGCATGAACAAGAGAGATACGAGACTAGTACATACAATGTGTCCCTTAATGGATAATCAACGATTGCGCTACATTGCAACAGTTCCTTTATCATAGCTCCATTTTTTAACGATTGATGCTTGAATTGTAAATAAGGAGTTATTAACGATCAAAAATCAAGTTTTTCTTCCGTCTCCTGCAGGTAAAGCCTTTGCTCGGAATACTAGAAAGTGCGGATTTAAATTAAGCTGGAGGATTATTTTCGCAACAGTTTTGTCAGACTTCAAAAACAGCTAGAGAAGCAGGATAATGCCTCACTAGCCGTCTTCACCTTGCCGACCGCAAGTTGCGTCTTCACTTTGCCGACCGCAAGTTGCGTCTTCACTTTGCCGATCGCAAGTTGCGTCTTCACCTTGCCGACCGCAAGTTGCGTCTTCACACCTCGTTTAAAAGACCTCATGTTGTAGAAAGGAGGTAATATACAAATGCTGTGAGAGCATTTCATTTAGAGCTCGTCGTCATTCCAATAACAAAAAAATAAAACTAGTACTAGGTACGCATACAGTGTAATGTATTAGGGACGCGTAAACAGAACATTCCGTCGTCGCTGGCATTCTTACTTCCGATGTGCGAGCGGCATAGGTAGCGTCGCCAAGGCGCCGCCTTATTAAATTTATACCAGAGTACTGAGTTCGTTTTTTTCTCTATCAGAACGAGTTGAATTTGGTTTTGAAGTTGTACCAACTTTGTTCAGTTTGGTTGGTAGAATGTATGATTGTATAAAAATGGTTTTACTAAACGCATTTTTTATGACAGTTTCACATCATCATCATCATCATCATCAGCCTATAAACGTCCCACTGCTGGGCACAGGCCTCCCACATGATCAGTAGCACGTGGGGATATTGGGCCATAACCCACCACGCTGGCCCAATGCGGGTTGGTGGGTTTTAACGACTGCCATCTTACGACAACAACCGGGACCAACGGCTTAACGTGCCTTCCGAAGCACGGAGGAGCTCGAGATGTTTTTAATTGGTCACCCATCAGGCGACCCGGCATTGTGAAAGTTGCTTAGCGGGCAAGATCGCAAGCCGAACGCGCTAGCCGCTGCGCCATCGAGCTCCACATCCGAGCTCGAGTTTCACATGAGGTTTACCAAATGGGCTAGATAAAATTGCAATAGGCACCATATATAGAGACACACAGTTTAATGTATAACCTGTGTCTGACGGCCGGCGACGCGTACCCGTGACATACCGTCGCTGACACCCTTACTTCCGATGGGCGGGCGGCGTGCGTCGCGCCGCCTTAACCATAGATTACTGGAGTTCGTTTTTTTACTTCTCGATTGAGCTAAAGTTAACTACGATTCGTATTAGATCAAAGCAGCCCAGCTATCTATAGAAAAGTTGGATAAACGAATTCATCGTCATTCGAATAGTGATAAAAAAAGGCTACATCCAGTTTGGCAAACATTCGATAAGGTAAGCGGTATTTAAAGTTATTATGAAATATTAAATGTTTTTTTCTAAACGTATTTTTTGTGACAGCTTAAAATGAGGTTTACCAAATGAGACCAGAAAACTAGTATTAGATACCATAGACACTCAGTCTGTGGCTGTCGGCCGGAGACGCGTACCCATGACATACCGTCGCTGGCAACCTTACTTCCGATGGGCGGGCGGCGTGCGTCGCGCCGCCCTAAATCAAGGCCCTCGACAACCGCCCGTTTTAAACTTCGCTGTTGAATTACAGATTATGCCTTTATTGTTTTGTTGTGTTACAGACTATTTACATATAATTTTACGTAAATATTGTTGCGAACAAATTACAATTTGAAAAAAGACAAAGTGCTATCGTGGCCCAATCCAACTGCCCTATTCAATGCCGACAAAGTGTTACAGACTTTTGATATTTTTAATAAAATATATCAAAAAGCAGGTATGTACAAAGGTATACAAAAATATTCTGTCGCTTTCAGGTAAACACAACTTAAGTATACAAAAAGCAGATGTAACAAATAAACTATTTAACGATTTGTTTGTTTTGTTGTCATAGTAACTGTCAAAGCGGTACGAATTCCGCCAGGTCAGCTTGTATACGCAAACATTCACATTAAATTTGGCTTGAAAATTGTGTCCAACACCCGAGACCCCGTATTTGTGATGTTTTCCAGTGGATTGTACTGGATTAGGTTGGTTATAGTTCTTTTTATTAGCTAGCTAATATAATTTTATATAATTATGTTCGCATAAAAAAACAAGTTAGTAACATTATCCAACCACTAGACGACTGAAACGGTCGAACTAGTAGAACTAGTAGTAACTAGTAGAAGTAACTAGTAGTAGAACTGGTCGAACTAGAACCCTGAGGCATATTAATATCACAGATAAATGTATTAGCTACATAATACGCTTAATATTAGTAGAAACAGGTGAATCACTTTTATCGTTCGCGTTCGGTCCCAGAAGTGCGAACTGCCTACATAATAGAGGTGATATATCAAACAACTTGGAGGAACGCTGAGGTACGATGACGTCATCCCCTCCGTTGTTAGATTCTTTCATCAAATCCCAACATTGCCCAGTCCGATTATTCACACGATCAAGGCAGCGTTCCTCAAAGTTTTTAAAGTTTACTACTAACACAACGCTAGTAATAATTGTTATTGTATAGTGGTATTGATTATTTTATGTTTGACATTGTTGTGTTCTGGCTATTAGATTTTTTCTTAGCCGGATCTTCATTAGCAAAGGTTTCAGATGCAGTGCGCTTCCATCTGCAGCTTTATGCGTCACTTATCTAATGGTAACCTATTGGTGAGTTGGAGACCTAGCGTTACCAAAAATGTTAGTAACTTATCATAATCTTTGTTTTGTTTCAGGTATAAAGCTATGTTGTGTGAATAAAATTAAGATGTGTCTGTTTAGACACCTCTTTACACCTGACACCTGTTTAGATACCTGTTTAGGTAGTAGATATTTTTTTAAATTTAAGTATATAAAATATAAATAGGACTCAATTCGAAGGAATAACAGTTTTAGAAGCGTATGGATAGAAAGGAAATAAACGATCCCCTCCTTACAACGGTAATCCCGAAAGTAGATGGCAATGTGGCGATATTTCTATACAGGCTGATTCAAAATATGCTTGAATAAAAAAAATTGTATGTATAAAAAGGAAACTCAATAGAAGTTTCCTTTTGACTTTTGATGAAATTAACGGTCAATTACAATAATGTAACGAACTAATTCAATGAGTGTATATACACCTTTTATAAAACATAACATTTGTAGGTTCTGAGTATTACTGTGGTGGACTGTATTTTTGTTGAATAAAAACTCTTCTTCGATGTATTTAGTGTCTTCTTTATTTCCCAGGTTACAATTGAATACTGAACGTTGAACATGATTCTCATACAAAACTCCGCTACTTATATCCGATTTGGACGTATGGCAACTAGCGACGCGTTGACATAGTTGATATTGCGACTATTACCAATCCCATACTAACTAGACAAACAAATTAAGTGAACTTTAACGTGATTGGCTAATTCATGTTTAGACGTGTTTCGACAAGATCAAACCTAACTTTAACAAATCGTACTTAGCGCTTTACTTATTACTACATTAAGTTTACAAACAAAATAATAACAAAATAATCAAATTCCCTTATGCTACGTATGTCTAAACTAATAAAACTCGGCGTCCTCAACATCCTCCCCCCGGCGCAGCTTGCGAAGCCTCTTCTACCGGGAGCACGACGAGTTTGCTGACTGGCCTCTTGAAGACTCCTGTCTTTGTCTTCACATCTGCTATCCGGATGCCGCCGTCTGGTCCTGGGTAGGTGCCTTCCACGATGCCCATAGGCCATACGTTTCGTGGTAGCGTGTTATCGGCCACTATTACGACGTCTCCAACTTGTATGGGTCGCCGTCCGTTGTCTCGTGGCTCGCCTCGCGGTATCAGTGAAGGCAGATACTCGCGTAGCCAGCGTCGCCAAAAGTGGTCGGCTAACGCTTGGCTGGCTCTCCATGTTCTTCGGTCCGCTTCGTCACAGGGTCCTGTCGTAGGCAGTCCATTTGATGATCCCAACAGGAAATGGTTGGGGGTGAGCGCCTCTGGATCGTGGGCACTCACACTGACGTGGGTCAGCGGTCGGGCGTTGATAGAGAACTCTGCTTCGGTCAATAGCGTTCTCAGAACCTCTTCGGCGGGTGCCTTTTCTCGCAGCGTAGCGGTGAGTGCGACTTTTACTGAGCGCACCAACCTTTCCCAGGCGCCGCCTTGATTTGGCACTCCGGGCGCTATGTAACGCCACTCCATGCGGTGTAGGTACCCCTCTTCTTTTAATATGGGTGCCCACTCGGTGTACGCTGCTCGTAGCTCTTGAGCGGCTCCACGAAAGTTCGTAGCGTTGTCGGAGTACATAAGCTTTGGCCATCCTCTTCTTGCCGCCATCCGTCGTAGTGCCATCACTGCAGAGTCTGTGGTGAGTGATGAGACGAGCTCGATGTGCACGGCGCGTGACGTGAGGCACGTAAACAGTGCGCCCCATCTTTTCTCTCGCCGGCGTCCGATCTTCACCATCATTGGCCCAAAGTAATCCACCCCGCAGTTAGTGAACGGGCGATGGAAAGGGTCAAGGCGAGCGCGTGGCAAATCTCCAGTGGCCGGTGCTCTCGGTCTGGCTTTTCGTACCCGACAGAGTGCGCATTCCTTTTCTATAGCGCGTACTGTGGGTCTCAAATGTATTATCCAGTAGCGTTGTCGCAGGTCGTTAGTTACGCGTTCTCTGTTTGCGTGACCCGCGCCGCAGTGTTCTTTCAGAACGATCAGTCTTGTGATGCGGTGCCGTCCGTCCATAATGATTGGCGTCTTCATATTGTCGGGCGCGGTAGCAGCTTGAATGCGGCCGCGTACTCTTAAGATGCCATCTTCTAACACCGGGTCGAGCTGAAAGAGGCGACTTCCTCTAGTGATTGGTTGAGCAGTCTTTATCTTCTTCATCTCATTAGGGAAGCTATCTTCTTGTGCTTGCTTGATGAGCTCTTGTTCCGCTCGTTCTATATGCCGGTATTCCAATCCGGTGGCCCTGTGTCGACATATGTCAATAAACGCCAACACTCGCGCAGTCGCTCGTACTAACGTTTCATACTTAGAGAAGCGAGTCGGGTCCGGTATCCAGCTATCCCGTCTTGGTTCCACTTCTGTCGTGTGTACAGAGTTGGGCGTAATCAACTACTTTTTTAATCAGATTAATAATCTGATTGAAAGTAATCATGATTACTTTTAATCAGATTAAAGTAGTCGTGATTACTTTTAATCACGATTAAACATATAATCTTTAATCTTGATTACAGTAATCAGTAATCTAAATTACATGATTATTCTTAACTAAGTTTATATGAATTATGGTTTAGAAATTTGCCATTAATTATCACAATTTGTAGGTATGCATCTAGAAATTGAGTGGTTGGCTTTATTGTACTATAAATTATACCTACTACGTAAGACGCGCGGTAAGGGTGCGGAGGACAGGGTATTGTACGATCACCGGCTAGCCAATCGCCGCGTCCGCATTGTCGATAGTCGACAAGTGCACACGCGCCATTTTGTTCAGTGCGCATCAGTCAAACGAATCGAGCTCAAGGAGACGATACGAGACGACGTAATTCTTTTATCGTACGTGATCGAGTATTTTTTTTAAGTTTGAAAGTATCGAGTACCAGAAAAATTACCATTCAGCAGATTTTTTGCGTAAAATAATTATCCTAAAAGCACAGTGTATGAGACTGATAAAAAAATAAAGTTCTTTTATTTTTTTACGTTCCGACTGTTGGTTTTATTAATCAATCAAATCTTTCATAAAAGTAATCAAGATTACGATTACAGATTTATAATCATTAATCACCGATATGATTACATTTTTGATTAATTTCTGTAATCTGTAATCGTGATTGAAGATTACAAATTGTAGTCGTAATCCTTAATCATTAATCTGATTACTTTTTGCCCATCACTGCGTGTGTAGAACTTCTTGCTCTTCATCTTGGTTGTCGTCTATGCGTTCGAGGGGCCATTCGTCTTCACGTTGATATAGGAAGCGAGGTCCCTGAAACCATCGATCGCTCGTACTTATACGACCGTTGGTCATTCTCGTGGCGTCGTCCGCTACGTTTTCTGTTGTTGGTAGCCATCGCCATTCTTCTTTATGGGTGAGTTCCGCCAGTTCGCCGAGTCGATGCGCCACGAATGGTGTGTAGCGTCGAGCGTCGTTGCGCACCCAATGAACTACTGTAGTGGAGTCAGTCCAGTACACGGTTCTTGTTATTGTACTTCTGTGTTCCTTCTTGATTTGATCAGCAAGTCGCGCTCCGATGATTGCTGCTTGTAGCTCCAACCGTGGTATTGTTTGTGTGCGTTGTGGCGCCACTTTAGCTTTGGCGGCCACTAGCACGACTTTAACGTCGCCGTTGCTGTAGACGATTCTCCAATAGGCCACGGTTGCGTAGGCTTGTTCGCTTGCGTCGCATAGTACGTGTAGCTCCATTTGTTCGTAGGTTCCCGGCGAGTAGCATCTTGGAATTTGCAGGCTTGCAATTTCTTCGAGCTGCGATAACCACGCCGTGAATAGCTCTTGTGCTTCTGCCGGTACAGGTTCGTCCCACGATGTCTTCAGTCGCCATAGACTTTGCAAAATTATCTTCGCTCTGATGGTGAAGTGACTCAGTAGGCCCACCGGATCGTATATAGACATGACCGCGCTGAGAGCCTCTCTCTTCGTTGGTGCACGCTGCCGACTTCGAACTTCCACTGGAACTCTGTTCATTGAAGTGTTGAATCCCAGTTCGTCTTTTTCAGCGTTCCACATCAGACCGAGGATCTTACTCTCTTGCTGATCTCCCCCCAGTCGCATAGGTGAGGTGGCGTATAGTTCCGTGGGCACGTCACGCAATGCTTCGGTGTCGCTTGCGCTCCATTGTCTCAAAGTGAATCCCGCCGCTGCATGTACCTTCCTTGTTTCATTTATTGCAGCCCGAGCTTCTTGCTTTGTTTCATAGCTGGCAACGAAATCATCCATGTAGTGATTTTTCGTTATTGCTTCTAATGCCCGTGGATACTCTTCGGCGTGTCGCTCTGCGTTGTGGTTGCGAACGAAGTGTGCCATAAATGGAGAGCTTGCTGCGCCGAATATCATACTGGTCATCTTGTAATGTCGAGGTGGACTTGTGCGATCTCCCCCTCGCCATAAGAACTGTTGGGCCGGTTGATCTTCAACACGTATCTTGACCCGTAGGAACATTTCTTGAATATCTGCTGTGACGGCGATGGCTTTCTCCCGGAAGCGAAATAGTATTCCGGGCAGCGATAGCAGCAGATCAGGGCCCTCCAGCAGCAGGTCATTGAGGCTCACGCCGTTACATCGTGCCGCTGCGTCGAACACTAGCCGTTGTTTGCCTGGCTTGTTGGGGTTGTATACGGCGAAGTGTGGTAGAATCCAGCAGTGAGTGCTGTTCATCTCCGATCCGTCGCATGGCTCCGCGTACCCCTTCTTAAGAAGATTTTCTATTTGAGCAGTGTATTCGACAGCGAATTCTGGCGAGGCGTCCATCTTCTTCTCAATGTTCTGTAATCTTCGTAGTGCCGCGTGGTAGCTTGGTGGCGTGGTGACCTTGTCTTGTCGCCATGGTAAGCCAACTTCATAGCCGTCATCAATTTTCTTAATTGTGTTCTGTACTATCTTCATTGCGCGCTGGTCCGCCTCACTGATTCGTGGTTCCCGTGCGACGCCCAGTGCTTCTATCTTGAAGTGAAACTCCACTAGATCATGAAGCTGTTTGTCGTGCCGCTCTCTTGCATCGCTGTGCCGATCGGGCTCGTAGAGATGAAGCACGTTCTCATTCTTCATAATCATGTTGCGTGGTACGGTTCCGTGCACCACCCAGCCGAGTTGCGTCTTTGAGGCAGCCGGTTCGTTGGGGCCACCGATTCTCAGTTCCCTGGAGACAATACTTTCCCAGTGATCGGTTCCCACCAAAAGGCCTGGACGCGCTCTCTCGTAACATATTTCTTCTTGCTTCAGATCTTGAAGGTGCTTATGTTGCAATAATTCTTCTGGAATTGATTGTTGATGCAACTTTAAATTCTTCATTGTTCTTGCTTTCAATTGGTATGCGTGATCTTCCTGCTTGCCGCGAACTTGCACGGTGACGAGCTTGCTGTTGTTCTGTATTTGCCTCATATTGACGCCATGGAGATGTAGCGGATGTGCAGGTCCTTCCGCACCGACTTGTTTGGCCAGATCCTCGTCGATTAGAGTGATTGTAGCCCCTTCATCCAGCAGCGCGAAAGTGTTCACCTCCCCCCGTGGTCCACCGATGACAACAGGGCACATCTTCAGAAGAACGGCACGTGGTCCGGCAGCTTTGGTGGTAGCTACCGACAACACGGCCTCGTTGCTCGTTGTTGCTTGTTCTTGTGTTGCGGTTGCGGGCTTCTCTTCTTTTTCATAATGAAGCGACGAATGGTGTGGACGTTTGCATTGTCTCACGCCGCATGGCTTGGCGCGACAGCTGCTCCGCCGGTGCTTGTGATGAGCGCACTTGAAACATACTTGCTTTTCTTTTAAAAAGTCCCATCGCTGTTCAGTCGTCATCTCTTTATACTTCGGGCATTGATGTAGTATGTGCGCTTGACCGCAGCTCAGGCACGAATCTTGCACTTCTTCCACGTTGTACACGTTGTTAGCCTTCTTCCTTGGCATTGCAATTGCTGCAGCAGGTCGAACTTCTCTTCTTATGTTCGTTGCATTCGTTGATGGAGGAGCGTATGTGTATCGCAACGCTCGGTCCGCCTCTTGCATTAAGAATCGCGAAAGCATCACGATCTCTGGTTCCGCCGTCCCTTCATTTTCGTAAGCGTAGTCACACCAACGTGATCGGATGTGCGGGCTCAGCTTATCCAGCACCTCTCTTGCCAGTAGAGGATTGTAGAGGTACCCCCGACGATCGATTGTCTTCAATACGCAGATGGTGTTTTGTAACCGCACGGCGAACTGATTGAGGTCAGTTGCTGATGATGATGGTTTCGGCGTCTTCCTTAACTCTTCCATGGCTCGATCGATGATAACTTCAGGTCGTCCGAAGCATTGTTCTAATGTTCTCATAATGACGTTCGGATTGGTGGCCGTATGTAGCAGTGCTGACACGACGTCTCTAGCTTCTCCCTTAAGGCAGCTTCTCAACCGTTGTACGTTCTCAGCGTCGGATATGTTGTACATTCTTGTGCTATCTTGCATCGCCGCTTTGAATGGTAGCCACTCGTTGATAGCCCCGGAGAAAATAGGTAGGTCCATACTTCGTGTTCTAGGCCGCACCATCTTCTCTAAAGTTTTTGCCAGTCGATCGATTCCGCTCCTTGTTCGTGATGGGGTATATGATGTTGTTTCTCTAGGTGTTTCGAAGCGTAGTTGTCGAACATCTTCTTTTTGGTTGCCTTGCACTTGTAGCCATTCATCAACTCGCTGGCGCTCTTCCTCCTTTGAGACGCGTCGAACCGGTTCATCGTGGACGCTATCGTCATCCTCTTGAATGGCCGATACTTCGGCGGCAAACCTCTTCTTTATTAAATCGGCTTCCAGTTCCAATTCCTTTCTTCTTATGGACGCTAGCTTCTCAGCGGCTTCTAATTCCGCCAGTCGCATTCTCGTAGTAGCGCTTGCCGTAGATCGATGCGAGCGCACAGAACGCGTCGGTGACGGGACGCGACGCCGTTCCTTTTCTTCCATACTGGGACCAGCCTTATGAACCATGGTGCCCCCTGGATTCGCCTTGCTTTGCCCCTGGTCTACATGTCTCGACGCAGGTGAAGCAGGTGCTTCCAGTGAGAGTCGCCGTATTCGCTCAATTTCAACGCGTTGCATCTCTTGACGCCTTTGCTCTTCCAGCTCCGCTATATCACCTTGACTTCTTGTGACAACCATTGCGATCGGCTAATGGCAACGAAGATTGTAGCTAGACGTCTTGATAGCAGCTCCAAACGTTGATAAAATATTCAGTACCGTAGACGACGAAGGCTTGAATATTTTCTCTTGAATATTTTCTTTCTTCAAAATATTCCTTGAGATCCGGCTTCTCGATGGACCATAGTGTGGTGGACTGTATTTTTGTTGAATAAAAACTCTTCTTCGATGTATTTAGTGTCTTCTTTATTTCCCAGGTTACAATTGAATACTGAACGTTGAACATGATTCTCATTTTTTTTTTTTTTTTTTTTTTGAGAGAGTTTGCTGATTGCCTCAGACGGCATTTTCAGCTTCACCGGGCTTTTTTTGGGGGCGGCGAGGAACGTAAAGGGTCCCTCAAGCCGTGTGAAACGAATCACCTTTGGAGGTTTTCTAGAGGGAACGGCATCGCGCACTAGTGCGCGTCCCCGTGCCCTACTAGATTCTCCGAAAGGTTCGGATCGGATCGGGGGGCGGAACCACCCGAGGGCGCCTCTAAAGGCTCGGACCTCGGCTCGGGTAGACCGGGCCGTGGAGGAGGAGAGAAGCGCCCAGGTACATGTCTGTACCTGGTATAGAGCGCGTGTGAACCGGTTCTTCGTACCCTTGTTCTACGAGTACGGTGTCTTGGACCTAAGCTAGTGTGCATGTTTGGTGTATTCTGTAAATGTGTAGTGACATTTAGAGGATCGGGCGGGGGGGCGTTCGCAACTGTTATGGGGTCGTCGGGGTCGTCTAAGACGTGTCTAGGACGCCTAGATGAGAACCGTCTTGTTGGTGGAAAGGCACCAACGTTATAGTTGGCGGCCGCCACAACAAGCGGGTTGGGGTGGTGGGGGGCGTTATCAAAGTAACGTCTGGAAACGTCTTTGATGAAATCTTTGATAGTGGGAAGATCAAGATCACGGTGGAGATCTACATTGCGATAGTACCACGGGCAGCCCGTGGCACCACGCATGAAACGGTTTTGGAGGGTTTGTAGGGGATACAGGTAGGAGGGCGCGGTATGCGCGAAAACTACGCTAGCGTAAGTCATGACCGGGCGAATGCAGGCTTTGTAAATTGTCGTCTTATGTCTAAGAGACATTTTACTTCGTCTGCCTATAAGGTGAAAGAGCCGGCCTAATATAAACGCGGCCCTGTTACGGACGATTTTGAGATGAGGCGCAAACGTCAATCTTCTATCGAGGGTGACACCGAGATATTTTACTTGCTTTACCCAAGGGATAGCACGGTCAAATAAACGGATGGGAGGGCAACGATCGTCGTTACCCCGAGAAAAGAACACAGCGGCGCTTTTCTCGGGGTTAACTTCGATCCGCCATTTGCGAAACCAAACGCCGAGGGTGTTAGCGGCTTTTTGGAGTCGGTTGGAAACCGCGGCTCTGTCTCTACCGGACGAAAATAGCGCGGTGTCATCCGCGAATAGAGCTAGGTCTACGCGTGGGGTCTTGGGGATGTCATTTGCGTAAATCGCAAAAAGGATTGGGGAGAGCACGGATCCCTGCGGGACGCCGGCGCGAATAGGACGAGGGGTGGAGAGCGTTCCTTCGACGCGGAAGCGAAAAGTGCGATTTGACAGATAGTCTCGTATGATGTGCACGAGTCTGTCTGGCACGCCAAATTGGTAAAGCTTATAAATTAAGCCGTTGTGCCAGACTTTGTCAAATGCTTTCGCGACGTCGAAGAAAAGCGCTCCGGTTCCCACGGGACGTTTTTTATTGAGACCGGTAAGGATATGCTCCGTGAGGCGGTGCAATTGGTGGGTACACGAGTGTTTGGGGCGGAACCCAAACTGCTCGTTGATAAGGATGTTGTTAGCGGAGACGTATTCCCTTAAACGGGATACTAGAACGCGTTCATACAGTTTTCCCAACGATTTGAGAAGACTGATGGGGCGATAACTAGAGGGGGCGTTACGCGGTTTACCGGGTTTATGAATACCTATGACAACCGCATCCTTCCACTCAGCGGGAAAGATTGCGTTTGCCATGGCGCTATTGAAGATAGCTACGATTAAAACGATAAGTTGGGCGGGTAAGATCTTAAGGATCTTGTTTGAGATGCCGTCTGCCCCGGGGGCACTACGGGGTTTGAGACGCCTAATTAGAGTTTGCACCTCATCCTCCGTAACAGGCGGGAGGGTAGCGGTGGGGGGGAGGGACGAGAGTCTATCGACTTCGCTATCTACCATATCGACATGGTCCTGAGGGACTGGGAGGGTGCTAGGCGAGCATTGAGACTCGAGGCTGTCGGCGAGGCATTCGGCTTTGTCGTCGTCGTCAAAGGCGATCGAGTTGTCGGGTTTGTTGAGCGGGGGCATGGACGTGACCGTGTCCGACTTAAAGGCTCTCGCCAACTTCCAATAAGCTTGGTGGTGTGGCGAGATCTCTTTAAGTAGGCCATCCCAGTTCGCACCGCGGAGCTCTTTTATGCGTTCCTTAGCAGCGCGCTGCAAAGAACGCATACGAACTCGGTTGTCCGAAGTGGGATAAGAGTCGTACGCGCGCGTGGCGGCGTTCTTAGCCCTCAACAGTTGCCTCACATCGTCCGGCAGTTTGAAGCGATGGTCGCCCGTCGCTACAACCCGCCGGGTCGATACGCTTATAGCGTTAGTGAGATGACTATTGAGGGCCTCGACCGCGGCCACTGTCTCGTGAGGCGAGGCAATGACATCGGGGATTTGGTTTAATGACTCACCGGCGGTAGGCTCGAGAGCTTTCTCAAGCTTATCCCAGTCAGTCACAACCTTAATAACGGGGGTGGGGTCGGTGGGGGGGCCTAACTGTAAAACAACCGGCCTATGATCGGAGGAGAGCGCGTGGATCGTTTCTATGGAACGCAACCGTAAAGTTACGTTCCTTAGCAACGCCATATCTAACGGGTTGGGGGTGTGGTTATCAACTAACGGATAGTGGGTGGGCTCCATAGGCACAACGATATCGAAGAGCAGCGACTCAGCGAGGTGGCTCATCACCCGACCATTACGGTTGGTTGAGTTGCAACCCCACTGAGCGTGTTTGCTATTGAAATCGCCGGCAATAATGACGGCGTTATCCATAGCAAACAGCGCCTCGAGATCGGGTTGTGTAAGAAGCTTGTTGGGGGACAAGTACGCGGACGCGATAGTAATCGACGGGTGGCCCGTCATGCCTAGCCGACAGACCGAAGCCTCTAAGTCGGATAGCTGTGGGGGATCGAGCGGGACACAGTGAAGCGACCGCTTGTAATAGATAAGAGTGCCGCCACCGCGGCCAACTCTATCATTACGGACAAGGTTGTAGTTTGCCAAACGCGGGTCTCGGATGGAAGGTTTTAGGAAAGTTTCCTGTACGAGAAAAACATCGACGGCGTGTTCGACTAGAAAGCCGAACACCTCGTCGCGTTGACTACTGAGACCGTTCGCGTTGAAAAACGCAACCGTAAGGGAGCGGGGCTTTATTCTTTGTGGGGGCGTATTATTCATTTGAGTCATTAAGAGAGTCAATTAGGGACGTGATCTTGTCTAGGAGGGGACCGTGATCAGAAAAGATTGTCGCTATAATCATAGCGGGACAAGCGTTGGGGGCAGAGGCGGCTTCGCGCAACTTCCTATCCACCTCCACGATCTCGTCCTTGTATCGATAGATCTTTACAAGTTCGACAACCGTAGAGATGGATGAGAAGGTGATTGGGAGGGAACCTACAGTCGCGGCGAACGGGTGTTGCGGGCGATCGTTGGATTTGGGTTTAGGGGCAGCCTTAGGGGCGGGGGTTTGCCGTTTTGGCTTACGGGACTGGGTCTTAGTAGCCTTGGCCTTAGTGGCTTTAGCTTTGGGGGCTTTGGCCTTAGGGGCCGTGGCCTGAGGGGCCTCGGGAGGGCTTTGCTCCATTGGAGTTTCAGCCGGAAGCGGTTGTGGGGCACGAGCCGGGCCAGTCGCAGGAAAGTCGACAAGCGAGTCTGTCGCGGGGGCTTGAGCCGCGGGCTGGGAAGTCCGCGGGGTGGCCCACGGGTTGCGGGGCGGTGGTAAGGGGGCCGCGGGGCGGAGCGAGACTTTCGCGATCTGTGAAGGCGGAGGGGCGCGAGTCGCGGGGTTACGTCGCGGTCCCGACCCGCGGTTGGCGTTACTACGCGGCGCTTTGGGGCAGCCGCGATAGTTCGCGGTGTGTCCCAAAGCGACGCAGTTTACGCAACCGGGCGGGTCGTCGGGAACCGGCGCTTTAGGCCTTGCACACGCTTCAGTGCCATGGTCACCCAGGCACTTAACGCATCGGGGACGGCCGAAGCAGTTACGGGCGGCATGCCCGTAACGTTGGCATTTGTGGCATTGACCTACAATGCCACGCTTGTGAGGCGCCTCGATCGATAGGCCATCGAAGCCTACAATGGACTTTACGTCGAAAATGGATTTACCCTCGGGGGTATTTTCTAGCTGTGCCTTTAGGAGGCGTAAAGGGGCTTTGTCCTTGCCGAGCATCCGGGTCACTTCAAGGACGGGGTAGCCTTGCGACTTAAGGTCGTCCAGTACTACCTTAGGGTCCCAATCCGTGGGAAGACCGCGGATAACTACGGAGAGTACTCGCTCCTCGGGGAGCGAGAACGTGTGGAAAGGCACGTTCATTGAGCGGAAAAACGCCGTGCATTGGCGGAATTCGGTCGAGGTAGCTAGCTGTACCTTGATCATCTCGGTTTCGCCTTTAATGAGGCGAATTTTTAAAGGGATGATGTTGTGCCGCGCCTTCAGAGAACGCGAAAGTTCAACCCAGTCCTTGGTGGTCTGGATATAGAGCGGAGGGGGCTTCTTTTCCTTGCGCGGCTGGCTCGGCTCGGGCCTCGGGGAGCAAGGACGGGATGAGGGCGCGCTGTTGGATTTAGCGGCCTTAGGCGGAGGGACAGAGGGAGGGGCGGCCTTACGGGCCCGCTTCCCTTTGCGGGTGACGGTTTCGTAGTCCGAGTCCGACGTGACAACATCGTCGGGCTCGGAGTCCGAGACGGGAGGGATAGTTTTGGAGGCGGAGGGACAGACCTCCATCTCCATTTCGGGATCGGACGGGGACGCGGGTTGATCCATCCGAATGATGGGCCTAATGTTTAGATGCGCGGTGGGCGTGGGGACAAAGTGCCCGGAAGGCACTTGTATGGGCTTCGCGTAGGGCGAGGGGCGCGGGGTGGACGCGGGGGAGGACAACTTATTGTGGTGGGCAGTCTTAAGGACTGCAAACGCCTCGGGGTGACTTTGCCCTAGCAAGAGCTCTATCACCTCGAGCTCCATCTTAGCCGGAGTGCAATGGCTAAGATGCGTGAGTTGGTGTCAGACCCTCCCCGCCACAGGCAGGGAGGCGTGTGTTTGAAAAGAACCTACTGCCTGAATGGCCCTAGGTGTGTCCTTCGGTGAAAATCAATTCACCGTAGGGTGTGTTTGTCCCTAAACTGAGAGTGTAGCTAATAGTTCTGAGTTGACTAGGAGATCCCCCAAGGCCAACTTTGCCAGAACTCTTCCGGAGTGTTTTCCCCCCAGGAGGGTCAGGAGGGCAGCCGGGTCAGTGCCCCAACTGGTTTAGTTGTCACCGTTAGGTATCCACCAGTCGGCTACTAAGCGTAGTCTTTCGATGACAGTTATCGCTGTAAAACGGCGAAGGGTAGCGCTCCCGCAATGAAAATTGCGTCGAGAACGCTATAACGCGACGTACTGTGCACCGGAGCCTTACCGGTACACAGTAAAAAGGGACCGAGTAAAAAACAAACGGAACAGGCCGAGCGCGCGACGGAGCACGAGCGTACGTGCGTCCTGCGCGGCGAACGAACTGAGACTGATTTTGATGATTCTCATTTTTTTTTTTTTTTTTTTTTGAGAGAGTTTGCTGATTGCCTCAGACGGCATTTTCAGCTTCACCGGGCTTTTTTGGGGGCGGCGAGGAACGTAAAGGGTCCCTCAAGCCGTGTGAAACGAATCACCTTTGGAGGTTTTCTAGAGGGAACGGCATCGCGCACTAGTGCGCGTCCCCGTGCCCTACTAGATTCTCCGAAGGGTTCAGATCGGATCGGGGGGCGGAACCACCCGAGGGCGCCTCTAAAGGCTCGGACCTCGGCTCGGGTAGACCGGGCCGTGGAGGAGGAGAGAAGCGCCCAGGTACATGTCTGTACCTGGTATAGAGCGCGTGTGAACCGGTTCTTCGTACCCTTGTTCTACGAGTACGGTGTCTTGGACCTAATGCATGTTTGGTGTATTCTGTAAATGTGTAGTGACATTTAGAGGATCGGGCGGGGGGGCGTTCGCAACTGTTATGGGGTCGTCGGGGTCGTCTAAGACGTGTCTAGGACGCCTAGATGAGAACCGTCTTGTTGGTGGAAAGGCACCAACGTTATAGTTGGCGGCCGCCACAACAAGCGGGTTGGGGTGGTGGGGGGCGTTATCAAAGTAACGTCTGGAAACGTCTTTGATGAAATCTTTGATAGTGGGAAGATCAAGATCACGGTGGAGATCTACATTGCGATAGTACCACGGGCAGCCCGTGGCACCACGCATGAAACGGTTTTGGAGGGTTTGTAGGGGATACAGGTAGGAGGGCGCGGTATGCGCGAAAACTACGCTAACGTAAGTCATGACCGGGCGAATGCAGGCTTTGTAAATTGTCGTCTTATGTCTAAGAGACATTTTACTTCGTCTGCCTATAAGGTGAAAGAGCCGGCCTAATATAAACGCGGCCCTGTTACGGACGATTTTGAGATGAGGCGCAAACGTCAATCTTCTATCGAGGGTGACACCGAGATATTTTACTTGCTTTACCCAAGGGATAGCACGGTCAAATAAACGGATGGGAGGGCAACGATCGTCGTTACCCCGAGAAAAGAACACAGCGGCGCTTTTCTCGGGGTTAACTTCGATCCGCCATTTGCGAAACCAAACGCCGAGGGTGTTAGCGGCTTTTTGGAGTCGGTTGGAAACCGCGGCTCTGTCTCTACCGGACGAAAATAGCGCGGTGTCATCCGCGAATAGAGCTAGGTCTACGCGTGGGGTCTTGGGGATGTCATTTGCGTAAATCGCAAAAAGGATTGGGGAGAGCACGGATCCCTGCGGGACGCCGGCGCGAATAGGACGAGGGGTGGAGAGCGTTCCTTCGACGCGGAAGCGAAAAGTGCGATTTGACAGATAGTCTCGTATGATGTGCACGAGTCTGTCTGGCACGCCAAATTGGTAAAGCTTATAAATTAAGCCGTTGTGCCAGACTTTGTCAAATGCTTTCGCGACGTCGAAGAAAAGCGCTCCGGTTCCCACGGGACGTTTTTTATTGAGACCGGTAAGGATATGCTCCGTGAGGCGGTGCAATTGGTGGGTACACGAGTGTTTGGGGCGGAACCCAAACTGCTCGTTGATAAGGATGTTGTTAGCGGAGACGTATTCCCTTAAACGGGATACTAGAACGCGTTCATACAGTTTTCCCAACGATTTGAGAAGACTTATGGGGCGATAACTAGAGGGGGCGTTACGCGGTTTACCGGGTTTATGAATACCTATGACAACCGCATCCTTCCACTCAGCGGGAAAGATTGCGTTTGCCATGGCGCTATTGAAGATAGCTACGATTAAAACGATAAGTTGGGCGGGTAAGATCTTAAGGATCTTGTTTGAGATGCCGTCTGCCCCGGGGGCACTACGGGGTTTGAGACGCCTAATTAGAGTTTGCACCTCATCCTCCGTAACAGGCGGGAGGGTAGCGGTGGGGGGGAGGGACGAGAGTCTATCGACTTCGCTATCTACCATATCGACATGGTCCTGAGGGACTGGGAGGGTGCTAGGCGAGCATTGAGACTCGAGGCTGTCGGCGAGGCATTCGGCTTTGTCGTCGTCGTCAAAGGCGATCGAGTTGTCGGGTGATGATTCTCATACAAAACTGCGCTACTTATATCCGATTTGGACGTATGGCAACTAGCGACGCGTTGACATAGTTGATATTGCGACTATTACCAATCCCATACTAACTAGACAAACAAATTAAGTGAACTTTAACGTGATTGGCTAATTCATGTTTAGACGTGTTTCGACAAGATCAAACCTAACTTTAACAAATCGTACTTAGCGCTTTACTTATTACTACATTAAGTTTACAAACAAAATAATAACAAAATAATCAAATTCCCTTATGCTACGTATGTCTAAACTAATAAAACTCGGCGTCCTCAACAATTACTTTATACCAAAATTATAATAAATAAATATACCTACTTATGGTAATTTAAAACCCGGAATCCAGACATGAATGTTAAACCAAATTAAAAACGCACACTAATCCACGGTCCCTGCATTTTCATTAGAACCAGCGTGCGTGTTGAGGTTTTAGAGCGAGCTTACTCTCGCGTGGAGCCGCGTTTAAAATGAGAGTTTATATAAAAAAAAAGATAAGGGACGGACTGACAGTAGGTGACATTAGTTAGCGTGCTTCCAATTACAATGTATTTGACAAATGAAAAATAGCATTTGGATAGTGTCTTTCTATTAGTAAAATATTTTTTAAATCGGTTCGTTCTATTGTTTATTATTTGTTCAGTTTTTTCCACCAGAAGGTTTAACCAATTTAGGAGGCTTATTAACGTTTGTGTTAAGTATGGATTCACGTCAGTATTCTAACAAATTCGGCGTTGAACAGGGTTCGAAATCATAAAGATAATAACACAACTTGATAATGTCGGATTGTTATCTTGATAATTATCATCATGATAATTATCGGATAATAATCAACCGTTTAAGTCATATTATTTGTTGTATTTTTGAACAAATTAATTAATGCGTAAGTAATAATTTTTGCGATTATAACAAAATAAAATAAAATAACCTAAGTATTTGTCACTACAGTGAACACCCTGTGCCGCGATGCACCGGTGCATCGCGGAGGGTGCAGTGGAGACTGCAAGTATCGCGCCGCCTTAATCAAACCCAAGCAATTTATGATCGCCACACGCTTTCTTGGGCCATTCTACTCTCGCTATAAGCCTACGATTTGACGTTGGAAAATGGTTCTACACAACTTATACCTCTGAACTACATGAGGTAATGTGTTTTAAATGATGAATAGACTACTATTGTAAATATTTTAAATGAAATCCTTAACATTACGAAAATGCGTTCCCGCCCGATCCTTTACACTACACATTTACAGAATACACTAAACATGCACACTAGTTTAGGTCCAAGACACCGTCTCGTAGAACAAGGGTACGAAGAACCAGTTCACACGCGCTCTATACCAGGTACAGACATAATGTACCTGGGCGCTTCTCTCCTCCTCCACGGCCCGGTCTACCCGAGCCGAGGTCCGAGCCTATAGAGGCACCCTCGGATGGTTCCGCTCCCCGATCCGATCCAAACCCTTCGGAGAATCTAGTAGGGTACGGGGACGCGCACTAGAGTATGATGCCGTTCCCTCTAGAAAACCTCCGAAGGTAATTCGTTTTACACGGCTTGAGGAACCCTTTAAGTTTCTCGCCGCCCCCAAACAAGCCCGGTGAAGCTGAAAATACCGTCTGAGGCAATCAGCAATCTCTCTTCAAAAAAAAAAATGCGTTTACTAAGAAAATGTATCCAAGTGTTAATTGTCTTCAACTGAAATATTTACACACCAAATTACTTCAAATATTTTTTAGTTTTAATAAAACAAACAATAATACACATTTTTTTAATGTCTGTGATGTTTACTAAAAACTTTACAACTTAATGAAGTTAAATTATTTGCAACAAAACTGCTATTTGTTGCAGAATAGCCGTAATACGACCACATTGTGTCTTAAGTCGGAGGGCGGAACCCCAATAGAGAGCGCTACATTACTTCTTGCGGGACCCGCCGTCGATACAATAAAATATTGCGAAACTGTTGTAAGCTCACACGATATCGCGTTACTTACCTCATAGCAAAATAACACAACAAAGCAATTGCATGTAGACATGTAATCTGTCAAACGCAAGAAAAAACATCTGGCAGGTATTGGGCATATTTTTTTTTTATTTTACTTAAAAACTAGCCAGGGAGGACGTATACGGCCCGTATGATGGAAAACGTCTACCTCAGACACTATGAGTATCAGGCACCCGTTGTCTACCCAGAAGCTTCAGTTCTGTATTTGTTATGCTTTATAAGTCTGTAATTTCACTGCATGTGTAGAATTACAAATGTAGAAAACTGCAGTGTGGAATCCATATTGTATGGGAACCACGAATAGGAAGAATCGTGTTTGTGTAATCGATCGCATAATTCGTTATATCGAATTTTAATGATAAACTTTTGGTCATCCATCCGATGACCGGCCTTTGCGAAAGTTGCTTAACCTCAGCACTCGCAGACCGGGCGCGTTAACCACTGCGCCATCGAGCTCCTCAACGTCCGCCAATGTCTCATTCTGACAATACCCTTAAAGTTCAAATGTCAATATGAGACTAGTGAGTCAAAAATTGTCGACGTTTTTAAATATCAGAATTGAGTCCTTGTAGGTACTTTATTAATAAATCTCAGTAGAGTTGAACATGAAACAGATTTCATAATTTCATATGCAACCGTTTATTTATCAAGTCGAAAGGGAAACTTTGAACGAAATAAAGCTTATAATCCTTTCAAACTTTGCACAGTAGGTTACTCAAAGGGAATGGCTGCAACCGGTTGCAGTATACCAATAACTATTTTGCGTCCTCTGGAGACGGAATAGTACTAAATGCTAGACTAATGTTCAAAGCTGAGCGCTGTGTTCAAAGCAATTTTACGGGTTCCCGTGTAACGGTTTCACTAGTGAGATTACAGCAATGTACAGTCGAGTACAATAACATATGAACACTTTAGTACCTTCTCACTGTAACATGTGTCCAGTTATATTTAAAGGGCCTTATTAATAAACAGAGTAAAAAGTTAGGAATAAATACTCTGTGTTTTGATAAATTTTAAATTAGAGCAAAGGAGAAAACATGGGATTACTATTTGAACTCTGTTTATTGTTACTATAATATACTTTACTATTCCTATGCTGTTAAGATATTATTGAACTTGACTGTACAAAGTTTACTCTACGAGAAAATTATTAGTGAATTCTGTTTAGTGCTACGTTATCGAGTTTGAATTTCGGTCACCCATTCGGATACCGACTGGCCTGGGTTGCTTAACTTTTGAGATCATTGAGAGGAGGGTATGGCAGCATCGTCATCACCTTCTGCTTACTGTTATCATAATAATAATAAATAACCTATAAAAAGTGTAACCTTTTTGGTATATTTACAAGCATCCGTAAATCTCGAAACGTATTTTAAAGCATGCACTTTTAAAGACGACAGAAATTCCTTCTTACATTTATTTATTTTTAGTTAGTATTCTTTTTAGTGCTACTTTTTATTTGGCATGCTCCTTTTCCACTTACAAAGGGGCACCGTTTACGACGTGCCGAGCAGGTTCTCGAATAATTCACCTCAATTAAGGCACAAACAGGCGACCTTTAGAGAACAGACCCATTAAAATGTGCATTCGAAGTGCAAGTCATCTGGGGTGACTGCTTAGGGCGCGTCTACACTGCGCCCGAGTAATTTATACAGCCGACGATGCGTAAAATGGATGAGCGGTGCGGTAACTACTTTAATTAAGGGTGGTGTTTTTGAGTGGCAGTGTGTAACAAAGCTTTATCCTGAGATGTTTAAATAATTTTTAACGCGAAACAAATTACAAAAACACAAATGTTGAAAAAATTTCCACGAGCAGGATTTGAACCTGCACCCTTTTGATATATCGGGTCAGGTGCTCTCCCAATTGAGCTATCGTGGTTCTAACCAGCCCGCCGAAACTATTCGACACTATTTACTTTTTACTTTGAAAGCCAAAGGCGCCCATTCAATGTTTTTTTTTTATCCTGACATTTTGAATTTTAGCTCAGTTTAGTTTAACCACGTGGTACTGTTTTAAGTTCAGAGGTCGGTCGATTCGAATCATAAATGAGATGAGATAACTAGTTTCTCAGTAGCTGAGAATTCCGGATTAAGCGCGTTTCTTTTTTCGGCCTCATCGTCACTTACCATCAGGGCTCAAGTCTGCTGATTCAATAACGTGTCAATAGCGTGTCGTTAGCCTGACTTTGACATTTTGAGCCGGGCAGCCGTCACACCATTGTGGACGTTAAAATAGTAGTATCAAGACTCTGGTGAGATAAAGGCAAGCGCTTTCACGTTGTTGTGTAAAAATGTTTTTTTTTACAGCCGACGATGCGTCCAATCTAATGGATGAACGGTGCAGTAACTACTTTAATTAAGGGTGGTGTTTTTGAGTGGCAGTGTGTAACAAAGCTCTTCTTACCTGAGATTCTGGATTTTAGCTCTTTGTTTAGTTTTAAGTTGAGTTGAATTGTAGCCTTAACATCAAATAGAGAACATTTTTTTTATTTTTTTTATGCCTTGTAAGACAGCTCTTGACCTCGATCTCGCCTGATGGTGAGCGTAGATGAGGTCTACGATGGAGCGAGCTGCCCCAGAAGATGCCTATTAACTCTCGCCTTGAAGGAATTCAGGTTATAAGTTTTTGGGAACACAGCGATAGCAGAGAATTCCACTCCCTGCAAGTGCGAAGTGAAAATGATGATATGAAGCGCTTAGTACGACATAGTGGAATTTCTACTAGGTGGGGATGATATCCGGCAGTACGTCTGGAGGTTTGCCTTGTTGCCTTCGCCTTATCATAGAGTTACTTTTCTTCTACAGAGCGGCTAAGTTAACTCTCGTTTAAAGACATTATTATGAGGTTTAAAAACTTAATAGTTACTTGTCTGGTACTATACTTAAAACGATTGAAGGCTCATTTTAATATGAACTAAAAGTCAAAATCAAAGCCAAAATCAAAGTCAAATCGTTTATTCAATATAGAACTTTTTAGGCACTTAATGACGTCAAAACTATGTATAAAATAAAAATAACAATGAATAAAAATTTAGTTTACGGAATATACCACCACTTCGGATTTTGGGAGAGCCTTTGACCGAGAAAACTAGCAGGAAACTCAGGAAGCTTTTTTATTTATCTCCGAAAAAAGAAACGCGAATTGTTTTTCTTACCTGGGTTTTACTAGTAACCATACTTCTCTTAATAAATCTATCTGAGCGAATATACCGAGTTTGATAGTAAATTAAGAAAAATAAATTTTATTTCGATACCTTAAATAATGCAGATGTGAAGACATTTTTCTATTGATCCCCGCCTCATCCCTCCCTTTATTGAGCCGCCACGGTCTACGGCTCAAGAAGTTTCAGTCTAAGATCAAAAAGCCATTCCTCGCCGCTTCGAGTTGTCAGTTCGAATTATGGAACCGGTAGTTACGTGACCAACGCGTATCGCGATTTTAGTCCGTGTTATTGTATTTCTTTCTCCTTTACCCTTCATTTTTCAAAGCTGATTTCATTATGCAGTAGAGATAATAAGATTTCTCTTGACAAATTGGACAATGTTAAAGAAACCCTAAGGATAACTTTACACTTAATATAAAAGATATTTCCTTGATTATGTTTCCTGAGTATAATTCGGTTATACTACGAGTAATATGCACGGTGATGAATTGTTGTTCATGCGTTGAGTTTTCATCAGGCTAATCTGTCTGGAAGACGGTCATATATGGATAGAAAGCCAGTTGCTGTTTAGCTGAGGATTACGGATGAAGTGAGTTTTAGAAGTCGAGCCCTTTAATGTATACAATAAAAGTTTTAAAAATAAGTAATAAATTTAAGGTAATATACAGTGTATGTACAATAAGTATGTACAATAAGCGGGTGATAATTTTCTGGTAGAAAAATTCTTTCTAGTAGTAGTTTTCTAGTAGTATTAGACATTTGTTGCTTATTTTCAATTAAAAAAGTAAAAGTTAATGCTATAAGACGTTCTCAAATAGTCACACATCATCAGCTCATTTATGTCCCTACTGCTAGGGCACGAGCCTTCCCTATGGATGGATAGAGAGAACGGGCCATGAACCACCACGCGGGCCCAGTGCGGATTGGTGGTTGTTAACGACTGCTAATACAGCCGGGACCAACGGCTTAACGTGCCTTCCGAAGCACGGAGGAGCTCGAGATGATAAATTTTTGGTGACCCATCCGATAACCGGCCTTTGCGAAAGTTGCTTAACCTCAGCACTCGCAGTCCGGGCGCGTTAACCACTGCACCATTGAGCTCCTCATAATAGTCACACATTAGTTTACAAATCGATTTGGAAATGTGAGTTGATTATAACGGTTAATAGAAATAGACTTAAAACCGTGATTACAACACACCAGTACGTCATAAAAACAAGAAGTCTAAGTCACAATAGCCTAATGTTACAATAAAAAGAAACCAATAAAATAGAATGTATGAAAGAAGGTATGAAACCTTTTACTAATTAGTCCCCGTTTAAATTTCTTTGTTAAAATAGAATGCATCAATACAATGCACAAAGATGTTTTAAAACTCCGATTCTCTCTGTACTTGACCGCATTTTCTTTCATGCCGAACCCGCTACAGCACTCATTGTGGTAAGCGGTAAGAGAAAAAGTGTTCGCCCCAGATTCTAGCTGCGAGCACGCTGTATACGACTCTCGTTACGATATGGATCTTTAATTTAATTAGAAATGAAACGCAGAGCAAAATGCGAGTTTTATATTTAAGTCAGTTTCATTTTCGTCTTATACAATATTTTTTAAATTTCAATAACAAGGTTTTGTGGGATAGTGTAGTCCTCCCGTACGAAGTCGCGGGCAACAGAGCTAGTAGATAATGAAATGCATCAAAACAATGTAAAAAGATGTTTTAAAACTCCGATTCTAGCTATAACAACCTCTATTCTCTCTTACATATAAGAACTCACTTGTACTTGACCGCATTTTCTTTCATGCCGAACCCGCTATAGCACTAACTGCCATACTCAGAGACGTCAATTAAGTTTTAATGATAATTAAATGTATTTCCTTCTCTATTTAGCACTATTCATAAGAAAGTGACAGCAAGAGACTTAATCGTCATTAGTTAGAGGCATACTGTGGTAAGCAGTAAGAGGAAAAGTGTTCGCCTCAGATTCCAGCTGCGAGCAAGCTGTTAGGCTTCTGAGGGGCAGGCGACAGAGCCCTGTATACGGCTCTCGTTACGATGCGGATCTTTAATTTAATTGGAAATGAAATGGAGAGCCATAAGTGTGATTTTCAGTTCGTCTGATAGAAAATACATTTTTTACCTCGGTAATAGGTTTCTGTGGAATAGTATAGTCGTCCCGGACGAAGTCGTGGGCTAACAGCTAGTAGAAAATGAAATGCATCAATACAATGCACAAAGATGTTTTTCATCCCCCCATCTCGGAAAGAGTATTTTTGCTCTTCGATATCTGAGTGCAAAAGCCGTTTTTATCCCCTAGAGGATAAAGTAAATTGAACTTAGAACATCGTGTGCACAAAGTTTGTGAATTCAAAACATCATTAAACCTATTTGCTTCTACCTCCATGGTGCCCAATTTATCAGTACTATAGCAACCGAGACTCCTTGCTCGGGCATACTTACTGGCAGCCACCGTGGCCTGCATTAAAATATAGTAGAAGAGAAAAATGAAGAACATCGCGGACTCGGTGACGGGTCCCGACGTCAAATTGATTGTTATTATTTCATGTTGAAAGTAATATAAATATTTAAAGCTATAAAGCATTATTATTCGATACAACCCTCCGTTCCTTAAGTAACGACCCAGCGGGGTGTTACAGTAAACAAGTTAGTAACACCAACATTACAGTACCTAACAAAAATATTACACTTAGTAACTGTAGCAACGTTACTTTAAATTTTTCTTAATTATACCTAAATATTGTTTGTTTTAATTTAAAGATTATTCTGTAATACTTACCTTTTATAATGTAGTACTTAATACCTAAACTGAAATAAAAGTATCTTGTGATTGTAAATGTTTTTTTTGCATTTAGTCATTTCCTCGCTGAGGTGGGATGAAAAGTTAGGTGTTGCACTCGAGTGCAAAGATTTTTCACCTGGTGCTCTTTTGATTCCTTCGCTGACGCTCAGGATTCTAATTTTTGAATCACTCGCTGCGCTCGTGATTCAATTTTAGAATCCTTCGCTTGCTCGGTCATCAAAATTGAGCACGCGGTTAAAAAACAACTTTGCACTCTTGTATAACAAATAACTATTAAAACTCCAAATTCCAGCTATAAAAACCTCTTTTCTTTCCTATAAGAACTTACTTATACTTGACCGCATTTTCGACCAAACCCGCTATAGAACTAAGAGGTATATTGTGGTAAGCGGTAAGAGGATAAGTGTTCGCCCCAGATTCAAGCTGCAAGCAAGCTCTTAGGCTTGCGAGGGGCAGGCGACAGAGCCCTGTATATGGCTCTCGTTAGGATACGGATCTCTAATTTAATTGGAAATGAAACGCAGGGCAGAATGCGTGTTTTATATCTTTTTATTCAGTTTTTACTGCGTCTGATAGAAAATAAGTTTCTTTGTTGCCAGGGCCTGATAGTGTCTATACAACGTTCGTTAGAAGTTTAGAAGATTTGGATGAGAGTTAAAGTTAACTGTATAATTACAAATTAATAATAATTATATTCATCGGAATGATTTACAATCACTTGACGAGTTTGGAAGTGAGTTGCAAGTTGGTATAGTTTAGAAGAGTCGATTTGTATAATGACATACGTAATGGCACGATTTATCACTCCTAAATAAATATGAGAGATAAATACATATTATATATACATTGTAAAATTTATATCGTTTAAAAAAATCTATTTCAAAATTATAAAACTTATGTAAGTAGTCTAAACTTTTTATTTCTCTTGTGTTTCTGTTTATTGTCTATTACAAAGGTTATTAAAATTAATATCGCTATACCTAAGATTGTTAAATAAATAAACAAATATTACTATCACAAACCACATTAAAAAATATATAGCATCATAATGCGATTAAACTATTCTACAGTCATGTTTACATCCTTTCAAACCGTTTCCTTGCTAACAGAAACACCCATTCAGCGTAGACCGTCATCGGCAAAACATGGTAATGACCGGGAGATAACAAACTCACTTTCCCCATAGAGATAAGGGCTTAGACGCAGCAAATGCGCATCGGAGGGCGGGCGGCGGCGGAGGCTGCAGCGGCAGGCGGCAGTGCGCCGCGCGCGCCCTACCGGACAGAACGCCTCGCGCGACCTCTGCCGGCGAACCGGTAAACTACGCGCACGTGTGAATCTGTTTTGTATACATACGCATTCGGTGTGTACGTTAGTACACGGTCGAAACATTTCGTGAACCTTTTGATAAACAATTGAGTGTGAAAAAATTATATTTCTAAAGAGTTTTTATTGTGTATCTGTGGATATTTTGTGAATAGTTTTGATAGTAAATACTTTTTTGTTACAAAGTGTTTACTGGTTACGATAATTTCGACACAACAACGCTCGTGGATTCGGAACGTGCTCCATAATAATGGCTTATCAGATTTGTTGGAATACCGTCCAAAGGCGGGAATATTTATGTATGTCATATTTTCTTTTGCGGCCTTTTCTCCGTTTTCCTTTTTTACGGCTTAAATGTCTGTGGGGGATCTTGGTGGGCACACAGACTTGTGTTTTACGATATTGGATATTTTACGTACTTTTCTTATTTAAGAGTTTCTTCATTTGAAAACAGGATTATTTACTAGCTTTTACCTATGAGTTGTTGAATTAATAAAGGCGTGTCCCGTTGATTGAACACAAACATGATGGATGGCTAGTTTCTATTATGAGTCATAGCGACTAGCGAAGGTTTCAGTAACAAAGCCGTTATTCATAGTTCACACGCTATGACATGTTAATTGAAACTGCCTCTTTTTACTGGATGGATTGAATAAGAATGGAACGAACGTATATTGAAGTTCATTTTTAGATTATAGTTATGTGTAAATATATCATGTACTTTAAAATATTTTTTACTTAATAGTTAAGATCAGTCCATAGTCTACTTTGTACTAGAAGAAGTTAACGAAATGAATTACTTTGATGATATAATAGTGGCTTAACACTGACATAGGTTCAGCTTTTTTGAAACTATAAACAAAATAAAACATCAAACCTTATTTCATATAACATTTCTTTACCTTGACGATGGCTAAATGCACAAACCCTTAGAGCATTATTAATGCTTAGAGCTATATTTATACTTAGCTTAGAGCATTATTATTGCTCTAAGCACAAACTGCACCAAACCATAAACAAGAAAAAACATAAAACCTCATTTCACAAAATTGTAATCAAGTGTGCCTCCTACGGTATACCGTTGGAATTAAACAACCAGCCATCGTTGTACGGTGGATATGAAATTTTCATACGGCTTATTTGATATTCTCAAGTGAAAATTGCAGGCGGGATGAGTCAGTGTAGAATTATTGGGCGGAGACGTGACCGACTCACGTGAGCCGAATCACAATGGCGCGACAATACTTTGTGATCGGAAAACGGGAGACGTGCGCTGTATCGTCGCGTGCGTTATTGTGGTACGTTACTTTAGTAGATGACAGTTTTTTGATTATACAACGTGTAACAGAAAGGTGTGGTCAAAATGAAAAGATTCAAAGTGTATCCGATCTAGATCTTGTATGCAGAGTTAAGAAGTCATGTATATTAACTTTAATTGGTTATGTAATTTTTAATTAAATATTTTATAGTGGAGTCACATCAACATAAACAAGTGTCAGCCCTAGTGGTTTAGTAACCTCTGTGTACTAACATTTATGATCACTGCTGCTTGCTTATGCGCGCGCCTGACGCGCATCACTTCATTAATATATATTTTTTGTGCATTATAAGACAGCTCTTGACCTCGATCTCGCCTGATGGTGAGCGTAGATGAGGTCTACGATGGAGCGAGCTGCCCCAGAAGATGCCTATTAACTCTCGCCTTGAAGGAATTCAGGTTATAAGTTTTTGGAAACACAGACGATGGCAGAGAATTCCACTCCTTGCCAGTGCGCAGTAAAAATGATGACATCCCAACAAACATTTTGGCTCTAAGGGCAACCATTTTTAATGCTCATAATTCTATAAAAGGTTTAGAAAAGCTCCGATAATAACAGTGAACTCTACTGTGGTGTTAAGGATAAATAATGAAACCTTCAAGAGGAATAACAGTAATTAAAGAAAATTTTATAACTTACGACGATAGCATGGAGTTAGTCGAAATCGTTATATAACTAACTATTATAGCTTTAAGAAGTATATAACACTAAAAGAAGTTGTAAGGTGTCTGCTAACGCTTACTTACGACTGATGTTATTAAACAGAGTTAGTTAAATGCCTTGTAAAACTTTAAGAGTTATTCTTATAGCTTATGGAAGAGTAAAACACCAACAGTTTTTGAAAGGTGTTTACTAACATTTGATATTGTTAAATAGAGTTACTTCAATGCCTTGTAACACCTTAAGGGTTACTCTTATAGCTTAAGGAAGAGTAAAACACCAAAAGATTTTGTCAATTATATACGAACACTTTATGTTCTAAAACAGAGTTAGTTAAAGTTAGTTAAATACCTTGTACCACCTAACAAGTTCTATGGCGCTCTAAGAAGTAACAAGAATGCTATTAGTGTATTAAAAGTGTTAATTATAGACCCCATAGAGCTAAATGCTGCAAGAGTCGGAATCCACCTTTAAATCATTGCAGGTTATATACTGGGGTTAATCGGTCAACTTTAGGTAATACAGTGGTTTTTAGAAATACTTTTATATGGCGGCAAACATTACTTGCAAACTTTAAAACTTTTAAATATCACTTTAAGTTGAGTTACTGAATTAAAATTACTTAAATACATTTAATAGGTTATATTATCTGAATTATAATATTTTACGTTGTTTAAACTGTGTGACGCTGCGCAAGCAGCAAACATATAACAGGGTTCCGTACAAAAGGATAGTGATATTACTGACGATGAGTCTAATATATTGTTTCCTTTCAGTAGTTCAAATTCAAACACCAAGGTGTTCAAACATCAAGAGCAAGAATATGAATACATGAAAAATATAAATTTAAAAAATTATTTACGTACATGGGCTCTACAATAAATATAAGCCAAACTGCTTTGAAGTATTTGCTTTTAATTTTAAACAAGAGATTTACAGATATTTTACGCTAAAAGCTAAAAGCTCAAATTATGAATTCTGGCCTATATTGGCTAACACGTTTGAATGTAAAAGTGATCCATTTATCATTGGTATTTATTATGGAAAAAGGAAACCTAAAAACCTGAATTCATTTCTAGAAGATCTTGTAAAGTCGTCAAATGAAGTTATATTTTATTCTAAAGATGTAGATGTAAATTATTATTTAAAAAAGTGGTTTTCTGTCTTCTTACCTCTTTCACATACAGTAAGAAAATAAAACTTGTTATTATTTTTAAAAATGTCCATTTATTCAGAACACCTTATAGCATTACTTACAACAGTATTTTCTTTATTTTCTTCAGAGTTGATCTTTTCTACAGAATCATTTGTAACTTTGTCAACATCGTGTTGTTTTTTTTCCATTTCTTTGATCGCAGCGTCATCTTTTTCTTCTTTCTCCTCCTTCTCATATTCTTCTTCCTCCTCTTCTTTTTCTTTTGAACCTGTTATAATTTTCTCTAAATTGTCTCGTTTCTTTTTCATTTGTTGGACCTTACGTTTTTTTCTGTGAATGTTAGATTTGTTATTTTTCAAAGAATTGTTCAAAACTATACTTTTTTTTCCGTTTTTTTATCTGTGTTTCATCTCTTTGTCGACGTCTTTTTTTTCTTCCACGTCTATATTTTGATAATTTTCTGGATAATTTATTGGATTATGAATTGGATTTTCTTTATTTTTCAGTTTCGTAAACAGATGTATCTTCATCTTCGTCAGTAGTTTCGTCATCATTTGAAGTTTGCAGCTTTGACAATTTTGCACGTTTTCTTGAAGTGGAAGCTCTTTGATTCTTTGCCATTTTAATTCGTAAACATTGTTATCTGTTCTGATAGGGGAAGCAGCTAGTATTGTGCGTGTTTCAGCAATAATTTCACTGAATTCTGATACAGTAGTTCCTTTTGCGGGATATACCTAAACAAAATACCGAATTAGAAGTAAACTGTTTTATACCATGTCAGTTTTAAGCAAAGAAGATACAGTCGACAGAGAACTTATGGATATTTTTTGATTCAATTTAGTACTAGAGTTAACTATTAGTGTGTTGTCGGAGTTAAAAGTCCATGGACGGCATTTCAACTTTTTTATCCTTATTTATTTACGTTTCATTGCATATATCTATTGGACATATCTATGGACTTTTGATCCCAACTACGTATATGTTGAGACCTTGATTATAATGAAAGTGGTAATGTAGTTTAAATGTGTGTTCAAACAATAACTGAACCCTAAAAATTCAGCTTATTGCTCCACATAGGACCTTTATGCAAGCTAAACTTATCGTTTGTTCTGTTTTAAAACCATATTGTAAAACTACAAGTGGCATAGAAGTGCTAACTATCATTCTTTAAACACTATTGTAAGAAATAACAGAGTTAACAGGTACCATAAGTGATTGCAAATTGACGCCATTAAAATAAAGATAACCTATAAAAAAATACAGGAAGAAAACTTGTTTCAAACATTATTGCTTTACTTATTAAATCAAACTATTGTTACTTTTCTTTTAAAAACCTGTAGACGCTACCAGAAGCTGTTATTTTCCATACTTGAAGCAAAACATAACTGAGACAATATTTACTTTTCTAGAAAATATCATCAAAATAGTTTATTTTAGTAGCGCATTAAAATTTGAATGAAAACTAATATATATTCTTACAGAAAACTAAACACCGCAGTAAGATTTCACATCAGTATTACAACACCAGTAATCCAAAATACATATTATTTCTTACTTTCCATTTGCTGTTTTCACCAAACACTCGTATTCACTGCACTTAATGAAAATGACGCTGTTGGCGATAACAAAACACAAAAATTATGATATTAAACAACTTATTAGCGCTTTGTGTAATATGCACTGCTACCTTAATCATTAATGTATTACCAAAAGAGTTATCAGAGTTGTTTTTACAACTTATGTACTACTTTAGCTTGCGGTTGTGACCTATTAATACCTCACAAAACACTTAAAGTGGTAATAACTGCTCCAATAGCACTATTGTAACTATGTATTATCACTCAAATATCACTATTCTTTAACCCTTATATCACTTTAAGCTATAAAATCGTGGGCCCAAATAAGGTTTATAAGAAAGTTAGAGCACGCTATATCACCCATTGTTATTGCCTTTATGGCAACTTAGGTTTTTAAAATTTTACTTTAACGCTCATGTAGCACTTATTCTTATCACCAAAATGTTAGTTGGGATGAAGCGCTTAGTGCGACATAGTGGAATTTCTACTAGGTGGGGATGATATCCTGCAGTACGTCTGGAGGTTCGGTGGTAAAAGGGCCACCATCGCCCTTTTACCACCGAACCTCTCGTATGAGCTCGAAAAGCTCACCGGCACACTCTCCGTGGTAAAGTCGGTAAAAGACACACAGGCAGGCGACACGACGCCGGTAAGCGAGGCTGGTAAGCTTTGACTCGACAAGCGCGTCATCACCGATGAGCCTTATAGCTCTGCGTTCCACCGAGTCGAGTGCGGCCAACTGGTATTTGGCAGATCCGTCCCAAAGGCGACTGCAGTATTCCATGCACGACAAATTACAATTGCATGATAAATTAAAGTTAATAATTATGTCTTAGTAACAACACATACAATATCTAGATCGGATACATTTTGGATCTTTTCATTTTGACCACACCTTTTTGTTACACGTTGTATACACTTTTAGTAGAGCTGGGTGGCGCAGTAGTTAACGCGCTCGGTCTGCGATTGCTGAAGTTAGAAACTTTTTCAAAGGCCGGCTCCTACAGAAATCACGTTAAATCGTTGGTCCCAGCCGACTAGCAGTCGTTAGCAACCATCAATCCGTACTGGGCCTGCATGGTGGTTTATGGCCCGTCCTCCCTAGTCATCCATAGGGAAGGCTCGTGCCCCAGCAGTGGGGACAAAAAAGGAGCTGATGATGATGATTATGATGATACTTTTAGGGCCCTCTTACACGACGCTATTCAAACAAACTATTTAAAATCTGTATTTTACCAAAGAATGTCTAGAATGTCACATCACTAATATTTCAATGGCGGTACAAGACGCAACTAATCACATACTGGTTTGTAACGTTAATACTAGTTTGTCATTTGTTTAGTCCTTCGTTTGTTTTGAGTAGCGTCGTGTCAGAATGGACTTAAACTTTCGCGTTCTATTTACTTATGATAACTATAGGTACTAAGCATTTTGTAATTCAAATTATTCGGTTTGATTGAACAAGGAGACGATATTATAATTAAATAATAATTAACTTATATACGCAAACAAAAAAGAAAAACAATGAGTACCTATGCACAATTTTTAAATTTTTATCACAATTAAACCTTATAGGTTTTTTACTTAAAAATTACTAAAACTCAAGATAATAGAAACGGCTGAATGAGTTCACAAACACAACGGCCCCTGTTTACTTAAAGGAAAACCATTTGCTTTTACAGTCTTCCAAAGAAACCCAATCGCAATCTTCGTCTTACGGATGGAGGAAGCCATTCACGTGTGTGCTAGAAAAATCTATTTATCATAGTGTAGAATCTTCTGAATTCACATACCCTCTTACAACGATTCTGAGAGATATAAGAATTTGCAATATGAAGAGCATTGTTAAAAGAGATGTAGGCAATGGTTCCTGGCTCGGATTGCCAGGAGGTACGGATTTAATTACTATTAAAAACGTTTACATAATTTGATATCCCATACGAACTTACAATCTCTATTTTTTGTTATTGGTAATTAAAATTCAGGGTTCGAAGTTTTTATGAGATATGAAAATTTATAAACGCCCTTTTAACACTTTATATGCATTAGCTAATGGTGCTATATACATTTTATAGATATTTTTATTAGTATATTGACTTTGATTATTACAGTTCCTTCTTCTCAAACGAAAAGCTATTATTTTTCTATACTTTAGTAGTGCCACGAATACGATGACTAAAATTGAGTAGGTTCACAAATCAAAACATAACAGTTAATTAAAAAGAAACTTTGATAACACAGTTACCTCTTTATGATAAAGCCTTATTGACACACAACCATTGTTTCCCTGTGACATACTTTTTTTTCTGAGATTTTCCCCTCATTTTCCCTGTTCTTCAAATAGACAACAAAAAAGTGTCGCGTTACACAGCGGGGGCGCGGGAGGCGTACGCTTACATTTGTTTTTGATTAAACAAATTGGCCGCTCGCTTTATCGGCCCCAGCGGGCCAGCTCAGCTGTGACTCCTGCTGCATGATGGAGGTGTTCCCGTTTCCATTTGGATGGAGTGCGCAATTCGGGTTATTGCGATCTTTCATTGTTTTCTTTGACAGCCACTTGTTACGAACTCAAAGAGATGACGTTTGACGTCAACTAAATAGACTTGAATATTGAAGCACATTTGTTTTGTGCATTTGTTTATTTTTTGTTGTATCGTTGTTGTGGTTGTTTCTGTCATTATGATTTTAATGTGAAAGCGACAATATTTTTGATGTGTAACATCTTTCCAATCGCCTTCTTCATATACAATTTGTGGGAGTGATTTCGTAGAAAAGGGACGGAAGTATGTAACAGTGTGATCCGTAACAGCCACCAGTGATCGACACTTTAAGCCCAATGTCAGTTGTAGGTAGTAATATTTGTGGGAGTGATTTCGTAGAAATGTGATTGTAACAGTGTGATACTGCCGCACAATTTATGAACGCATTAAGTACAACTTACTGTGTTTGTGATCATGATATTTGAGGTGCTGACATTATGATCTATTTTCTCGAAACTGTTCATATGTTCTTTACTCATAAATAAATTGCGCGGCAGATAGGATGTGTCAGTGTGACATGTTTTCTAATGGGTATTTACTGCATTCTCTTTATAATTTGAAAAAAATATACGTAATTGTTAATTCTCTAATCTATTTCCTATTGTAATATTGATTTCAAAAGGTAAGATGTCAAATGTTACACATCATATGCGACTACTGTAAGCCTCGTTCATTTTTTTTGTTATTATATATTTTATCTATACTATTAACAAAGAGGTAACGTTTGTGACTTTGTTTGTTTGTTTGTTTGTTTGTTTGTTTGTTTGTTAAGCTTACCTTCTGTGGGTCTTCTTATCTGTGACGATGGCCTATTTGCTTGTTTGCCGACAAATTTCAGAAAAGCAACTCAATAACTAACTTTTTTCTTCCTTTATTTGATGGCTTCGTGCGATTAGCACATTTAGCCAGTGTCAAAGTAATTATTCTTACAAGTAATACATAAATAAACAATATTTCCTTCCAGTATGATGATAATGAATGATAATAGAAATGAGAAGTGAGAAATGATATACCTCCAACCTCTCAAGTATCTCAGTAAAGTAGATGTGAGGCTTTACTAAGTCCTCACGCGGATTTCTTGAGAGAATTTGAAAAGTGACGTTGCACTGTTTTGTTTCATTTGCCAACACTCATGCACGCTCACGAACACTTAACGGTTAATAATCCACCATTATTTCATATTAATATTCGAAATAACACAAATTTTACAAAATAAAACAAAACCGCAGACATAACTCTTCACTTTCCCGCCAAGAAGTCAACAACTAACTTAAAGGCAACTCGCAGTCACATTTTTCAAAAACACCGTATAATACCAACATAACTCCGCCGAATTTAAGAGCACGTTTCATAATTATGAGTTCACCGGTAACGGGTTATGCTGTTCGTGCGTGAAACCAATTATATGCCGCTGATAATTAAAACAGGATATATTTACGATCGTTGAGACAACATGGCGCCGGGGGGTGAGCTATAATTTATGGTCGTCCTTGATTTTAACCTCGTTTCGGCTGAAGTTTGTTCTAATTGTGTAATAGTAAGTGTAGATATGGTAAGATAATACTAGTTCTGTATTTTTAGAATCACCACATTATTTTTATATTATAATTTCTCAACATTTAAAAACTGATAGATTGTTGTTAATTCATATCATCAAAACATCATATACATTTCAATGACACGCGGCGACACTTTATTTTTTTTTTCATTTTCGCCGTAAATGGTGCGACTCTTGCGGCGCGTTTCGACAAAATGGCCGTGACGCTAGAGAGGATACAGGTAAGATTAAGGATAAGGCTCTGCTGTAGAAAAAAGAAGGTTTTGTCTCTACATAACATTCACTTCACATTTTCTCCTTTTTTCTAAAAGCTATTGTTGTCAAAAGATTGTTATAAAATACCGTCTAATCACGATTATTTTTAAGCTAAAAGTCTAAAGGCTAAGCTCCAATTTGCATTTCATTTCAAAAAGCTCGGATTTGCTTCCTAACAAAGTTTCTTAACCCAGACCTCAGACACAAATCAGATGAGGTTTCTGTTTTCGAACAGGGGTCGAAAGTTGACCCTAATTTACAAAATAGGGAACTTTTATACAATGTGTGTGTTTTTTCTTTGGTTTATACAATTTGGGACCTAGTTACCTATTCCAGTACAGATATTTTATTCACCCTTTTCAGGTTCACACAAACTATGCTTTAATTATGTTTGTAATAGGTGTAAGTTTTTTACCTGTTAATGATAAGAAAAATAAATTTATATTCTATTCTATTTCTTCTGTACTCCTTTTCCAAATGAACTTAAGCTATGCCAAATCTCATACTCCGTGCGCGCAATGTGCTTAAAAATGGGCCCGAAGTTTTCTCTCCAAGTTCAGTTGATATATAGATGTTAGATTCCATTAACTATCACATGTGTTTGTTCATCAAAGCTCGCTTTAGCAACCGTAAACAAATGATAAAATATTCAACGACCACCGCAGCTTAGCTTGGAGACGACACACAGGAACCACGTATCGATTTCCCATCAAGAAGCGACCGGTTAATTTTTAACGGTAGTGTCCCAACTCCCTAATTCAGTGTGATTACAGTCTGCCACACGATATCGGAACGTCGGCATCGCATCAAATATTTTTTGATAGAAAAATATTTTTTCATGAAAATCTTTATTATCATGTTTTTTTTGGAAACGAACGAAGCGAACAAAGCTGCAGGTGAAACCTAGTTATAGATAATTAAAAGATTTTTGTTAGAAATTTATATTATCCATAACTAAATAGTAACTTAAAAGTTTTATCTGAGGATTAATAAAAATCACCGTTGGTGAATTTGCTTACCTGTGGTTTTTACAAAAAAAAAATTATGTGTACTGTATACTAAAATGAGTAAATGAATTAATGATTTACATTTTCAAATACCACAGTTTGTGACACAATTTAACAACGATATAAATGTAAAAGTAACTAAATATGTATAGATTTCAATATAACCTGTTTCAAATGCGAATAGCGTAATATGTTCCATAGCAAAGTAGAAAAGTTCAAATGTTTCGAACATAGCCAACATTGCGAGTGTTCTGTACAAACTTGTTATCAGGATGCAAACCAGCTATATTCTCGCCCCGACTTTAATATTTATAACGGCGTGGAAAGTTTATGTTGGTAACCTCCAGACTTTTATTAAAATTGGTGGATAACAGAAAAAAGGGTGATAAGTAGTTTTTAAACTTTCAACATGCGACTTTGTTTTTAAACATGGTCTGGTGTATGGTCAGCAATAACATGAACAACTAGTGGACCCGGCGGACTTCGTACCGCTTTGACAGTTTCCATTCGTTTCCGTGGGAATATCGGGATAAAAACTATCCTATGTGTTAATCCAGGTTATAAACTATCTGTATGCCGAATTTCATCCTAATCCATCCATCCGTTGCAGCGTGAAGAAGCAACAAATATACACACATACACACAAACTTTTGCATTTATAATATTAATGTGATAACAACAATGTCATTTGGAAAAAGGGGAAAATAGAATTTGGAAAAAGACGAGAATAGCATAAAAATTGGTCTTAGCATTACATGGCATCACTTACCAATAAGGTCTGATTAGGTGTGATCCAGTCATTATCTTATTGTGATTTAAAAATAACACAAACTTACCTACCAAAGTACTTACATAAAATTATAAAAATATCCTTTGTAACTATATTAAACTAGCTGACCCGGTGGACTTCGTACTGCATATCTTTTTTTTTATATAGCCTATGTTACTCAGCGCTAATGTAGCATTCTAATGGTGAAAGAATTTTTTAAACCGGTCCAGTATTTTTTGAGTTTATTCGTTGCAAACATACATACAAAAATACAAAGCTTTCCTCTTTATAATATTAGTATAGATAAACCTTATCATACGTTCAAAAGTATATTATGTCTATCTATATCAAAAATATATAACATTATTCTGATTACCAGTAATAATAAAAGCTGAAGGCGGAAAGGAAACAGTCTACACAGTAAATAACAAGAAAGGGGTTAAAACAAACAATGACATTGGAAGTTAGCCTTAAATACATGCTTTTATTTATCTTACGATCTAATGTATGGGTGCCGTGGCTGCTATAAATGTAATAAATACGACGCGAGTTGGTACCGAAATTCCTCAAGGTGATTTTAACTATTATTACTTTTTGAACAACATTAATGAACGTTAAAGAAAGAGTCACGAAGGCAGTAGATTTTTTGAATCAACAAAGGTAAAGTTGCTTTCATCTAAGGAAAGGACAGTATCCTCAATCATTAGAATTGGACACTTTTAATCCAACTGCCGTAACAAAACTATTCTTGACGGACGGTTTTAAGATGAAAACCTAATTAATATTTTTGACAACGTACTAACGTTTCGCTTTCGATTTAAACCCGCACTTTCTGACATATCGGTCAACTGCACTTCACAAAAAGATATCAAATTGTAAGTAGCTTTTTCGCAAGAATATTTACGCAAAATATTTACTTATAAACGTACTATCGTGTTATGTAAACCAGAATTTGTTATGTTATTTCCAACAATTTACAGTTAGACCGTCAAGACTGAATCCATTAAGAGCCCTATTGTTTTTTAAATGTGAATTAAAATGCAATAACGTCGTAAATCGAAACAGTCGCAGAGTTATTTCGTTCCATCTCAAATAAGTCGGTAGTAGAAAACAAGCGACTGCGCTCCACAATAAATTACACCAAAGGGTTCTCCGCTTCTAATGCTGCTTACTCACGCTACGAGTTGACAGAAGTTTCTGCAAATCGTATGCGTTTTTTGTAATTTAAGCCCATATTTCGGTATGTAATGAATACGAATAAGGTTTCAACAAAGAGTTGAATACAGACTTCTTTACATTAGGAGAACGAGAAACGTTACATCTATACTTATATATTATAGGTACTATTAATAAAGAGGTAACTTTTGTGACTTTGTTTGTTTGTTTGTATGTCGGGGCTAATCTCTGGAACTTCTGGTTCAATTCCAAAAAATCTTTCACTGATAGAATTCTATATACCTTGTGAATAATATGGGCTATTATTTATTTAGATTTTTTTATTTTATTTAAGAATTAAATTATTGAATTTTGTATGTACAATATGAAATCCACGTACTGGGTACTCTGCCTGATGGGGATGATCTAGGGCAATTTTTTTATTTAGAAATTGTGTTAGATAGTTTTGAAGAGTTTAATTTTAAGTAGTTTTATTGACTTTGTAAATATTTAGTAAATATTATGTTCATAAGACAATAAAGTATTATTTCGACTACAATCCACGTCGACGAAGTCACGGGTAAAGTGCTAGTTTGCAATAATTTGCGTGGATTTGATTGGTATTATTTTTTACTGATAATTAATTATTATCAATCATTTATTTCCCAAAAAAATATCAAAAAATGTTTCCAGAAAAATCCAAAAAACACTTTGCCCGACTGGGAATTGAACCCGCGGACCTACGGGTATCGGGCCGAGCGCATTGCCACTCGGTCACCGAGGCGTAGCGTTTGCGTAAACCGTAGATTCGAAAAAGAGTTTTTATTCAAACGAATCACCGTCTCATAGTCCACAAACGAGTCGTCTAGAACCCTGCGCTTCGTTTGGGCAGGCACGTCAGGTGCAACGCCGATTCCGACCGAGTGGGGTCAGACAGACCGCCTGTTTAAAGAAAAGGCTAACCGAAACCTTTTATAGCCTTCCTACCCCCGGGTCTAGTAAGCACGTCTCACATGGATTGTGATTTTTATTAGGAAATTTAGAAGAGTTTCGCTAAACGTTTAGCGCAGACTTTGATGTTTTTTATAGGGTTTCCAAAGTTAGAAATGTTTATTTTCTGATTATTTTTATTGATGTTCATAAATTTTAATGCGACAAAAAAATCAAAAATGATGGCTATGAATGACATTCTTGGCATGAGCTGATCTACTAGCTTTATGTAGAGTTTGATAAAATTAGTGAGTAGGTACTATAATCAGTACATTTAATAATTAATATTTCAATACATTCGCACAAATCATAACGTCACTCGTTCAAATTGTAAAGGTTATTGTTAGTTGTATCGGAAGGTTACACTTCTATTCAAACTAGCTGTGCCCCGCGGTTTCACCCGTGTAAATATTTTCCCGTTTTAGTCATAGCGTGATGTAATATAGCCTATAACCTTCCTCAATAAATGGACTATTCAACACAAAAATATTTTTTCAATTCTACCAGTACTTCCTGAGATTAGCGCGTTCAACCAAACAAACAAACAAAGTCTTCTGCTTTATAATATTAAGTATAGATATGACATTACTATCTCATTTTTAAAATAAATTGTGTGTACTGAAACAGTATTGTACAAAAACAAATTGGCCAGCGTCACCGCTTCTTTTTACATTACATGACTAGCAGTTTGCCCGCGACTTCGACCACGTGGATTTTGTATGTTTTTTCGTAAATAAATAAATACTACGTTTCCCAAATCAAAAAATAGAACGATTATAGCAACTGATGCTTCTTTTGCATGCATTCCGCATATCACCACGTTTGCAAAAACACGGCGGTTATGTGAGTCTCCCCAAATGGTACGAGGGTGGGAAGGGTTACCCAAAACTTAGGATGGATCACATCCAATAAAGCTTTAACTCTTAACAAAACTATCCATCACATAGCGATGCTCAGTTATGGACTTTACTACGTTGGCCTGCGAGAGGTCGGAGCCAATCACCGCCGTTAGGGTGCGGCGTTGCTGCTGCGAAGTCGTACACTCTTGCAGGCAATGCTGAGTAGTATCTGCGGCAGTATCTTCCTGCATAATGGTGGCACAATGGGCTTGGTCCTCTCTAAGCGATCTTATGCTGGTACTTCAAAAACATCGGTGTCCTGACAGTACCTGCACCAGACGAAATGTTAGCGCTCCATGTTTGCGCTTAGTCCAGGAGTTAAAGACTCACCGCGTCCAAGCCTATAATAGTATCTACTTACATTTTCCACATATTTTAGTTTTTTATTTATTCCAATAATCAATGTTACAAAGCTTCTTTAATAACAATGTTTGTTGTTTCTTGTTTTGGTTGTAAAACTATGATAGCACTCGGGCCAAAATAGTTGTTCATGGGAAATGCACCCTTTTCTCAATTCTTTACCCACCAGTGCGAATGTTTGCCATTAAGACTTATAAATTTAAAAAAAGGAAAAAGAGATCTGTTTAAGAAAATACGTTTCAGCAGCTTCTGATAAGGTTAGTATGATCGCTACGGTTAAATTGTCTAGCAATATTTTTTTTTTAATAGGTTTGTACTATTTTTTACAGATACATATAAGTAGTACCTACTATATGCTGTCCCTATATGCTGCTTGGCTAAGGCCTCCATTATTGAAATCAAAGCATGGTTACAACTGATAGGTATTGGCTTAATCACCAAGCTTCCGAAATGCGGGTTGGTGATCTAAAGCTTCCGACAAATGCTACCGACAAACGGAACTTTCAACCGCCTCTGTGGTCTAGTGGATAAGACCTTTCAAACTTTAAATCGTGGCCATAATACGTAAATAGTTGAAAATCCTTTTTGTGTTCTATGACGATGAATATATTAGTTTTTTTTCTATTCACAATGATAGAAAAGCCTAATTATCTTTCACTAAGTTTGCAAGTCTTTTTCCTTGCTATTTGAATAAGCGGTGAAAAATCCCATCGTTATCGCAAACAAGATTTAATCGGTACCTAATTGCAGCAAATTGAAACTTATGAATAATACGCGTTCGAAGTTAAGTTTTTCTTCATAAGAAATTAATGCATTTGAGTTTCCCGTTTCCCTATTGAATAGCATTTCAGGCATATTTCCACGATTCTTCCATGGAAATAATTCTACTTGGAGGTGAGTTTAATAGCTCCATTTCACTACTCGTACAACATTTTAAATGAGCAAGTTACTAGTCCAGACGGTTTAAGTTGAACATTGTATTTCGAACGTAGGTATGTATCGTATTGGCATCAGTATTCGACATTTTAAATCCAGTTTTCGACACAGTTTTCGGGGCCGAAAAATAATAGATTTTTTTCCTTTAGTTGATGGCTTCGTGCGATTAGTACATTTAGCCAGTGTCAAAGTAATTTTCCTTACAAGTAAGTAATACATAAATAAACAATATTTCCTTCCTGTATCATCACCAGCTTATATACGTCCCCACTGCTGGGGCACGAGCCTTCCCTTTGGATGGAATAGGGAGAACGGGCCATAAACCACCAAGCGGGCCCAGTGCGGATTGGTGATTGTTAACGACTGCCAATGCAGCCGGGTCCAACGGCTTTACGTGCCTTCCGAATCACGGAGGAGCTCGAGATGATAAATTTTTGGTCACCCATCTGATGACCTGCCTTTGCGAAAGTTGCTTAACCTAAGCACTCGCAGACCGGGCGCGTTAACCACTGCGCCATCGAGTTTCCTGTATGATGATGATTAATGATAATAGAAATGAGAGGCGGGTCCGCCAACCCCTCGAGTATCTAAGTAAAGATGTGGAGTTTTACTAAATCCTCAAGCGGACTTCTTGAGAGAATTAGAAAATTGCCGTTGCATTGTTTTGTTTCATATGCCAACACTCATGCACACTCACGAACACATGTCGGTTAATAATCCACCATTATTTCACATTAATAATCGACATAACACAAATTTTAGAAAATAAAACAAAACCGCATACATGACTCTTCACTTTCCCGCCAAGAAGTTAACATAGATTTTCTTCGAAGTTTTATTTATGTCAGCTTTATATAGACCACCAGCAATTTAATATAGACCACCTGTATCTTGGTGGTCTATATTAAATGGTAGCTAAACCCCTATGTTATAAAAAAAAAAAAGATTCAGACCTATTTATAAAATCATCCGCCAATGTGGTCTGTTGACTGTTTAAGGCGAAGGGTAAGGCACACTAGCGCCACCAATTGATAACTTGACAATTACTAACGGACCGGATCTTTTTTAAACATTGCGTACCGTCCGATAACAGGAAAGCATCCATAGTATTTATTTAATAATTGTGCACTACTTTTTGTTGCGTGGTTTATTCACAAAACGGGCTATCGCATTTATTTACAAACAATGGCCACTGTTGGTGTTAGAGAATGAATACAAAAAGAAACCTAAAAGTAGTGCACAATTATTAAATAATAGATGTTTGCCTAGTTTCGGAAGGTCCGCAATGTTTGGAAAAAAAAATCAGTTTAGCAGTTATCAAATTAAACCATTAGCGGCGCTAGTGTGCCTTACCCTTCGCCTTAAAACAAAAGATCGGTAAAATATTCGATTCCGAGGTGCATTGCATTTCTGTTTAATTTGTTTAGTCCAGTAAAAAAGCCTTTAGAAAAGTAGACTTCATAATAACTTTTTATTCGTAAGCTTCTCTCTTATTTTTTACTCACCTTTAAGAACTCTTAATACTACTAACTTAATTTTAACCTCGTCCACACGATATTACATCGTGTATCGTATTCAAACGTACGTGTCTATAACCAGAATTCCTCTATGTTATTTAGATTAGATTTAGTCTATCATAGCTTCCTACTGCCGCGTAGCGTTATATGTAATGTCTATGTACTTAAAGAGGTAGGGTAAACATAACGATTACATAACTTGAGGAACAATGTATATCTCTTTTTAAACTGTCACGATCTTCCCTGTGATTGCTGTAGCTGTAAGGGTCGGTCATCGGATGGGTGACCAAAAGTGTATCAACTCGAGCTCCTCCGTGCTTCGAGAGGCACGTAAAGCCGCTGGCCACAGCGGCAATAGCAGTCGTTAAGACGACACCTCGCTTTGTGAACATTCAAAAAGGCTGATCCTTACGGGCGCTGTCATAAGGTCGAAAATACGTAGCGCCTTCGACAATTGAGACCGCAAATTAAAAAATAAACAAAAAAATCTTTTATAAAAATACATGCAGCTACTAAATTACGAATATTGATGCATATCAATTAAGTAATTCTGTTGTAAATTGAACAATAGGTAGTGTTTTTTTTGTGGTGTTTCAGAAAATAACTTATTATGATCGAGTCAAAATTATACAATCGTGTATTTGAGCAAGCAAATTCAAGATAAAGACATGAAATTTACCTATATCAACATTTCAGATTCGTGAGTCTATAGTCTTTGCCGAAAGTTGGTGCATTTTTTCAGTGTGTCGCCATTGCACCGGACCCACGTGGTGGTTTATGGCTCGTTCTCCTTTGGTATTTCCCTCCATAGGGCAGGATAGGCCCCAGCAGTGGAGACATAAAATGAGCTGGTAATATGTGTGATCTTTACTTAGTCATAAAATAATTATCTTAATCGGATACTAAAAGATAAAATATATACTTGTATTTATGGGGATATTCCCGTCTCAAATACATGGGCACACAAGTACCTACCATTAATTACATCGACTATAAATCTGTTATAATGGTCTTACCTTGAATCATTTACCGTGCCCTTCTCGAATATAGCTTCAAATACTATATTTAAACACTAACGTTGTGATTAAAGTAAAGCATGACATTATCAATTGTTTTATTTTTGAAAAGAAACAATATTGACTATCCAGCCAGCCAGTTGTATAAACCTACTAAAAAGTTTAATTATTTCGTAATTTAAAAAGTGACATATTAACTGTCACTTGTATTTAAATAACGGTTTTTCAGTTGTTTTACCTTCTGGAATACAGCATACGATTTTATTTTTCACGTTTTAACAAAACTAGAAACTTATTTTTATATGTAAGCGCACATCTCCAGCTTTAACCTTCAAATTAAATACTAACCATAATATTTCCTCTTGCTTTTTCAGTTGCGTGTGATAACCTGAAACAGTTTTCCCTAAATGTGTTTGTCTACCATAAAATACAATGAGCCTTTATCTATCCCGTTCATAAATAAGCAGTTATTACCTGCTGGGGGCTATTAACGACTCCATAAATTATAGTCGCGGGGTCGAATATGGTAATTTATGACCTTGTAGACCTGCACCGTCGGTCAGTCAGGATCAGGGTTAATACCTGTTGAGTTAAAGCGGGCTTTAGAGTTGACCTTTGATGGCTTAACTGTGACTTGAAATGGGTAAGAGTAATGCTGGACGATCGGCTGGCTCATTAGGTTTAAAATTGCAAAGCTAATACTTCCCCTGTTAGAGTGCAAATAAAGTTGTGAGTTCATTGATGTTTGAAGTTATAAAAACTGTGTTTTATAGTTCAGCGTTAAGTGCATCAGACTAGATAGTAGACTAATTAGGTACTAACGAATAAACTTAACAGATTTTTTACTGCTTGTTCGCTTAGAATTTAACTTCAGTATGTAGATTCGTTGTACACTTTCTTTAATTATTTGATGCGAAGTGCGGATCGTTGACTTTGTGATTTTTGATAGTTGGATGCGTAGTTAGCGTGAAATTTATCAAATGTAAAAGATGACGTCATCTCAAAAGAAAAATATCAAAATGTCACCGACGTTAATTCAGCTCGCTGCCTCAAAGGTCTTCGTTGTAAATAATATCACAAACCAACAAGTACACAATATTGTACATATATGTACCTACTTAATTAAGTGCCTAAATAATATACCTACCCTATATATCCACCTATAGATATAATCGAAATAACCAATACTGAATCCTGTTTCCTAAATAAAATTATTCTTGTTATTGTGCCTATAAATAAGCTATAAATATGTCAAGTTTCATCCAAATCAAACTAGTACTTTTTATAAAATAAAATTTAAAAAATTTAACCTTCAAAAAAGTTGGTAGCAAAATGCGTTTGAATTCTTGGACTTGTGATTAAACAATATCAATCTCTGATCGGTAGATATCTCGCTAGCTCAGAATACATTAGTCTTACGCCCCCCAGTCCACACTGCCACTGCGAGGCTTGCACCGTGTCAGAAAGGCTATTTATTTTGTGGCCGACGGACGGCCGAACGATGGATGGTCCGCTCAAAGAATTTGCATATTTGCTCGCCGTCTGATGCAATGTAGGGTTAATATCAATTTGACGCGCTGTGAAGACCGATCGTACGTTGCCGGGTTAAGTTGTCTGAATAGACAGTTTGGCACTTGGATGACGTTTGAAGTATTAGTTTGTGTTCTATCCTCATCGATATCAATCTTCAGTACAATCATGCTTTGCTTATTATTCTTAGGTTCTATCCGATGAAATATTTTCATGTTGTTTGCGTATGGTGTCCGGCTGCTTGATGTGGAATGCGTTGTATATCGACTAATAATTAAAATACCGTAATACTATTTTAATTATATACCATGTGATAAGTAATAACAATCACACATCTTTTTTAATACTATTTTTCATAATGAATTTTTAATCAAAGGTAATGAAAACATTTTAAAACCATCTATATTTTCTATTACCGGTAAAACAAAGCATGTTAAAAAGAAAAAAAAAACACAATTTTGGATTATTAACTTGTAAAACTGATTATTTTATGATAACGTATCTACTTAGATTATACTTATAAGAAATGATAAAACAACAATAGTTAACTAATAGCATATTAGAAAGCAGTCACTTTAAAAAACCTACAAGTAATGCAGTAAGTCGATATTCTGATTGCAAATTGTCTCTTTTTCAACAGTTTTTTTTTTAATTTAAGCAATAGAACAAATTCCACCGGCTGTCTTGATTCGCTAATTTGGCATCTTACAACAGGCTATCTTGTAAAAGCCAGGCACTCCCCATTATATTTTCATTATTTTCCATCAAACCTCATCTCCCCCTTAATATAGCTTAATTTAATCAAAATTTGCTTACTCAACTGACTTTTCCTACCGTTATATTCCACACAAGAATTTGTAATTATGGGAAGAGATGGTTACAGTGTAAATAAACGGAGATTGATGGTTTGATGAAATTAAAAAGTTATTTGTGTTGTGGAAAGGGAAGATTGTATTAAATGCATTGACTTTATCAGTCGAAAAATTAAGTTGTAAAGAAAATTTTACTTTTTTTATTTTAAGTGCTAATTGCTGCACTGAAGCTGAATTAAAATACAGTGAAAAAACGAGCAAGCAAGTAATGACCGTTGGATAGATGGCACTCTGCTGCTAAAAAAGCATTAAAAAATTACAAAACAGTGACAAAATTCAGCGCTTACGTCGGTCGTCAGCCTTTCCGGTAGCATAGCGGTCAGTGCAGTCGCCCGGATTGCGGAAGACCCAGATTCGATTCCTGGCTGGGCCGGGTAGGAGTTACATTTTTTCACTGTATTTTATAAGTATTTTAATTTGTAAAGAAAAGTTATAGGGTTGTGACACCAGTGCTCGACGGGAACCAGCGATCGACATTTTTGTCCTTTAATTATTAAAATTATGGGTCAGCAGTTGATTTTAGTCTTTAGCAGTAACTGAATACAGACCACCTGCTTCGTTTCTGTAATCCCGTATAATTTCTATGAAAATCTATGTTAATTTTTGGCGACGAAAACTATGTCGAAGACTGGGCTGATACTGTCAAACACTGGTGCCATTACCCTATATAGATTACTAGCTTTTGTTCGCGGCTTTGCTCACGTGGGCGACACGAGTAACAAACATGTCACGTTATTTCAACATTAAGATTTTCATTTCTTATCAATATAAAGCCCACCCATGTGAGCTAAAATTAGTAAAAAGTTTCTAACGCAAAACAATAACTAATTTTAGTCCGTTTTGGAACCTCCTGTACAAATTGTCATGCCTTACTTAAAAAAGGGATCATTTTGCAAAAATCCTGAAACTCTTCATAATTTCTAACCAGGCCAAATACCGAAATTTAAGGAATGACATATTTCCATACCAACATTCCACCCTTATTTCACCTTTTTAGGGGTTGTTTTTCAAAAAATGCAAAAACACGTCGTTCTTTAATTTTATTGAAAAATCTATTTAACGAATCATTTATTCATTTTTATAGTTATTACTTTAAACAGAACGATTTTACCAAAAAAATCTTCTTCCCTTTTTTACCCCTGTAAAGGAAAATAAAGAAAATTCCTGAGACACGTCAACCTTTATTTCTTTTCAAATGTATTTTACTTCAAAACTGAGGAACTTTCATACAAACTTTCAACCTAGGGGTTGCAAATAGGTTTTCAAATAGGTTGACCACCTTAGGATATGATTTCCGTAAAATCCTTTCTTCATGGCTGGTTACGTCACTCAATTAACCTACAGTCTAAATTCTATTAAAAGATGAAAGAATTTAAAGATAAGTACGTTATCAAAAACATAACATAAAAAGTTAATAAGTACAAATAATTATTAAAAAAACATATTTAGATGGAGATAATAAAGGTATGTTCGTGCTCTATGGTTAGCATGGGTACTATTAGTGAATTAATATTCGTGCTGCGGTGCATCCGTGACGCTATTAATCTGATAAATTCGAACCATATTTCAATAATAAAACAAGATGTCGCCCCCACATTAATTAATTCCGCGCCGCTGATCCGTGCCCGATTTAATGCGACACAGTCCTAATTCCGTGCAAAAATCACCCCAATAAAGTACCTACTATGTTGGAATAGGTCGGAATAGGCGACCAGCATACTTGCGACTTAATGTGACGGATTAAGGTTTTTTAAAACACATAGAAAGTATTGTAGTTTTTTACTTTCTTTCTGTTAAACGGTGTTATTGAAAATAAAGATTTAAAAAAAAATGATGTAGACAATGTACTAAAAGTACGTGCGCACGTGACCTGCGTAAATATGTAAATAACACTTTTTATGACATAGCGAGCGGTTGACTTGATAGAAATTTCACACGCCCAACGATTTTATTTTTTTGTTTGGAGAGTGGTGTGATGACTGGTACCTAGAGCCTACCTACTTATTTTTTATCTTTCAGTACATTGCCTACATCATATTTGTTTAAATCTTTATTTTCAATAAAACCGTTTAACTTAAAAAAAATTTTACTCATTTTTATTTTCAAATTTTTTCGTTTTTAATATTGTTACATACTTCTCATTCTTTTTGATTCATTTAGTCAAGACCTTTATTTGATACCCATATTGAAAGGGTTGTGAAAAGAAAAAAAATGAACCTGCCATTTTGTTGGCGGCCATATTGGATTTTAATTTTATTTTCATAAAGAACTATTTTAGTTATCAAGCCCTTTTATTTGATATCCATATTGAGGTAGTAGTGATAAAATATATGCAACCTGCCATTATGTAGCGGCAGCCATCTTGGATTTACAATGATACCGAATATATTATATTGTCATCAGAACTAAAGCTGTGTACCAAATTGAATCATCAGATCAATCCATCAACAGGAAGGGGGTCAAATTTCAATTACTAGATTTGACCCAAACAAATAAACAAATTAATAAACAGGGCAAGCTAAATAAAACCGTCTAAAAACAAGAATTATATATTTGGCGGAAACGAGTTACTAACTTTTTAAATGTAACTTTATTTATGTTTGTTAAAATGTCAAAATTTAAAAAAAATATTCGTTTAAAAATCGTACCGTACGTACGTATACCATGAATGAGTATGAAAATTTACATAACAAAAAACAACTACCTAATCGATTTTTTATACATGCTTTATCAGAAGTTTAAAAAAAAAGAGATTTAATGAAGTTGTAGAAACGCCAGACAGCTGCCATGAAGTATTTAATGGTTATTTCTACATAGTTTTAGGCAACGAAAGTTAAATTTAAATTATTTTTTAGGTGATCATTTATTTACAAACAAAGCAATAACAGGTAAATTAAAGTACCTACTTAAAATTAAACTTATAAAAACTAACTACTACTAACTATAAATAAAAAAAGCCCCAAGTCATCCTCATCAGGCAGAATTATCACATCTAGTATTGATTTTATCTTTCATAGGCAGGAATCTGCCTATAAAAGATAAAATTTTTGAGTAAAAAATATTGAAGGGAAATCAATCGGAGCCTATTGTGGCTAAGAAAACTAAAATATTTAATAATCCGTTTTGTATTTTCATCATGTAGTAATAACGTAATAACCTTGTAAAAGCTTCACCGTATAATATTGGAGTATGTCGTCCCCCAAACATCGCATTACATTATGATGTGGTATCATGAAGAAACTTCGGTCGGTCAGAAATCTGCATATAAATGGGAAAAGAGGGGATCAACTCAGTTCAGTAGCTCGGGGTTGGTGTCAAAGTACTTAGACGTTGATCTGTTAGTTTAATAGTTAGATTTTCGATCAGACTTGGAGGTTCCAGGTTCGATTCCCAGCGGAAATACTTAAAAAACTCATACCTGTATCGGCTTGTTTTAGCTTCTGCCATTTTTCTTTGTCTGTCGCTGTATCTTTATATTTTACACAAAGAATAATCTCGTATCTTACCCACAAACAGAGTGCGTAGTATGTATTTACGGGAACCATAAAGTATTCTTAACAATATTCTTCCTACAAAAAAGTTTTGTAGCTAAACAGAAATTATGGCTAAGTATGTGCGAGGAGCAAAGTAAAACATATTAAAGACGCGTATACACATATAAGGAAAAAGCGCTTTTATGACCATTGCGAGACCTGGTACAGATAGCAAATGGAGAGTATATGAGTGTGAAGCCAAATAATGTTATGTAAAAAGAGGCGAGGCGTGAAGAGGCACCTTGTGGGCCGGCAGCGTGAGGGTGATGATGCTGCTTTGTTTAACGCTGTATCAGTTGCCTTCGCTTCTGGACTACATTTCCACTTAACACCAGGTGGACAGACGTAATTTGCCGTGCTAACTAAAAATAACCGACAGCGCTTTACCTGCTGCTCGTCGTGATAGACTGACAGATTTTTGGCAGGGTTTAGATTAATCAAAATTAATCATTAAAGGGTTGAACAATTTTAATCTGATAACATTTAGTTATTTTAGAGAAGAGAAGTATTTTGTTAACATTTAACATTTATATCATGTTTCAAATTAAACTACCTGTAGAAATAATGTAATAAAACTTTATACAATGAGTTTCTTTGCAGGAAATAATTAATTTACACTTCGTTCAATTGTTTTTAAAAACGTCAATTAATATTTTTTCATCCCCCTATCTCGGGAAGAGTATTTTTGCTCTTCGATATCTGAGTGCAAAAGCCGTTTTTATCCGCTAGAGGATAAAGTAAATTGAATTTAGAACATCGTGTGCACTAAGTTTGTGAATTCAAAACATCATTAAACCTATTTACTTCTACCTCCATGGTGCCGAATTTATCAGTACACATGTCACTAACACCAACATTACAGTACCTAACACATATATTACACTTAACTTAAGTAACTGTAGCAACGTTACTTTAAATTTTTCTTAATTATACCTAAGTATTATTTGTTATAATTACTTACCTACCTATCATAATGTAGTAGTTAATACCTAAACTGAAATAAAAGTATCTTGTGATTGTAAGTGTTTTTTTTTTGCATTTAGTCATTTCCTCGCTGAGGTGGGATGAAAAGTTACGTGTTGCACTCGAGTGCAAAGATTTTTCACCTCGTGCTCTTTTGATTCCCTCGCTAACGCTCAAGATTCTAATTTTTGAATCACTCGCTGCGCTCGTGATTCAATTTTAGAATCCTTCGCTTGCTTGAACATCAAAATTGAGCACGCGGTTAAAAAGCAACTTTGCACTCTTGTATAACAAATAACTATTAAGCTATAAGAGTACACTGTCCCTTTATTTTTAATATTGCATTCAAATAAATAACAATACAGAACACATTGATATATATCAATACATCTGATATTGAGCTAGACTACTTTTAATTCGGTAATAACGCGATCCACGTATAAGCCAATAATAGCATAGTACTATTTCAAACTGTGCCAAACACAGTGCGCCCCTCTGCTGGCTGTACGTGCTATGTTGATCCCTCTGTAATGGAACGTATGCCCGGTGTGTCGGGGAGAGAAAAAATAATTATGGGGTGGTTTTGTACAAATCGGATTTTGCCGCCGTCCGACCCACTACGCAGTAAAGCAGCATAGTGCTTTTTGACTCTTTTTGACGCTCTTTTTTCTGTTTTACGTAATGGGGAAGCGCTTGGCCTTGTCTTACCTGATGGTAAGAGGTATCCTCAAGTTAGGATAGTTATAATAAGGTGAAGCTTACTCCCCGTTACCCCTCAACTACTGTTAAAGTCCGTCTGAAGCCATCAGAAAACTCTCTCCAAAAAAGCATCAATAAATTTTACTTTTTATTTTTAAGTGCTAATTGCTGCACTGAAGCTGAATTAAAGATATATTAAATACAGTGAAAAAATTAAACGCCCACTCGACCCAGTCAGGAATCGAACCTGGGTCTTCCGCAATCCGGGCGGCTGCACTGACCGCTATGCTACCGGGAATTTTCCCGGTAGCATAGCGGTCAGGTAATTTAAAAATATTTAAGCATCAATAACTTAGGAACTGGTAATTTTTTTTATAGTAGCTACCTATAGGTATATGTTTACTATCATTGTTGGAATGGTCAGAATCAGATAATATGGTGGTAAAACAAGCTGAACCTACCTTATAGCTTCCACCTAATCGTAACATATTGGCAGTCTAAGAACAAGCACTAGCTTCCACCTTTGATCTGATCGTCGCTTCTTTTGAAGTGGACAACGTTGAACAAAATATTTGTTGCAATTTAAAACGTTTTTGGTAACTCAAAACTTATCTCTAAAGATCACCTCGCGTCTCTTGAGACGCCTTCTCAAAAACAGGGTACCTTATTTCATTACCATATCAAAGGATTACCAGATCTCTGAGGCTATGACCACTTTCATCGCCTGCCCCTACACAATTAACCATGATAAATGGTTCGGGAAAAATCTAATCTAAATATTTAATGGGTGGCACCCCTAAGAGTGCAGTGGAAAACTAGCGAATGCAATCCCTTGCATTACAACATAATACTGTTAAAACACTTTTACAGTAGCAGGGGTGAACGCGGGAGCTTTTGAGGGTCAAACATTTGAAGTGACGTTTTTCCGTCACTTTCAGTTACACAACTGTCAGCAATGATTTGAAATGTTATCGGTTGTTTTTATCGTATTACCACTTATTTCAGTTTTCCTTTTCTAATTATTAAAGCTCGCATATTATTTTCTGAAGTTTACGAGAACACCGTACATTGAAAGGAAACACTTCATATGAATCTACTCGCGATTGTTTTACCTATTGTTTGAAGTCGATATAGTTTTTTCATCAAGATAATCATATAATTTTAGATTTAAGTAATAATTACTTAAATTATCTATATATTAATACGTGAAGCAAAAACTTTGTACCCCTTTTTACGAAAATTGCGCGGACGGAGGAGTATGAAATTTCGCACACTTATAGTTTATATAGAGAAGGATTGCAGAATGTTATAATTTTTTTTTAAATAATTAACGCATAAGCATAAAAAATACATTAAATCAATAAAACAAACATTACACACACTACCATGTATTTGACACACACGCATATATACTCTTTTCAAAAATTTCAAAAATGGAAAAGGGAGCGGCCGCAGTCTGTCAATGCCAATCCAAACTCACATTCTATCTTTTTAATTTTTCATTGCTTAGGATACATTCCGTGCAGCCTTAATAAAATTACGGTCGAATTTCGACCACTGAGCGACCACTAGTATATATAATTATTTATATTATTACCAACTTATTGCAAAAGAAGATTAAACCGTCGATAGCCAAACGAATAAATGCTCTTGTTCAATGCAAGAAATCGTGGTGCAATCCCAATAGCTTCACAGACGCGAACACATAATCTAACACAAGCATATTAGCTTTCTGGATATTTTACAGGATATTTTTCTGGATATTTTTATTTTTATTAATGTGTTAATGCGTATTAATAAAAAAACTTGAAAAAATATTGTTTTCTAAAGTTTACGCGAACACTACACATTTAAATGAAACAACTTTTACGGATTTACTCGCGTTCCCTCCCTCCCTAGCGTTGTCTCCCTGTGACCACGGGCCCTGCAAAGGGTTCGAAACGTCAGGATAAACATTAAAAAGTAATGTGTAAAATAAACGCGAGTAGATCCGTAAAAGTTGTTTCATTTGAACTTGAAAAAAGATAAATAAATAAATAAATAAATACTTTCCTACACTCACACCAATTATCTAGCCCAAGAGAAGCTTCGTTATGAAAAATAATAATAATAATGTTATCAATTTTAGATGATTTGATAAGAGAACCTCTTATTAAAGTTTTAAATTGTTCAATGAACGACCGCGTTTGGTTACAGGCTTCGCTTCCTGTACGCTTCGGAGGCCTAGGAGTTAGGAATTTATCCAGTGTGGCCCTGCCAGCGTTTTTGTCTTCTGCCCATAGCACGTACAATCTTTACAGGAAGATTATCAACCCATTATTGGGTTCCGTAGAGTTGTCGGGCAAGGCAGATGCTAGTAACGCTTGGTTATCCGCCTGTCAAAATTCTAGCCTACCCTTATTACCACAATCGCAGAAGCAATGGGACGAGCCCTTATGCAAGCAAATATTGGAGGGGCTTATATCCACATCGGCTGACACGGCCGATCTCGCTCGTCTCACTGCCGTTTCCGAGAGAGAGTCAGGCCACTGGCTCCAGGCTTTGCCATCTGCCAATGTCGGTACCTTGTTAGACGGGCCGTCTCTTACTCTAGCGGTCTGCCTCCGTTTAGGCGCCAGATTAGTCCACCCTCACCGCTGTGTATGTGGGGAGGCTGTTGACGAGCTTGGCCATCACGGCCTCTCTTGCGCTCGTAGTGCTGGCCGTATGATGCGTCACTCGACACTTAACAGCATCATCCGCAGTGCTTTTGCCACCATTGGTTTACCAGCTGTCTTAGAGCCAGCTGGTACCTCTCGTAGCGATGGCAAGAGACCTGACGGAATGACCATCGGGCCCTGGAAGCTTGGCAGGCCGTTGGTGTGGGATGCAATCTGTGCTGACACCGTGGCTCCCTCGCATGTTCGCGCCACTTCACTTCATGTGGGGGCTGCTGCGGTAAGCGCTGAAAATAGCAAACGGCACAAATACGCAAACCTAGGTCAAAATTATTTATTTGTTCCGTTTGCGGTGGAAACAATGGGTCCATGGGGGCCGGAGGCAAAGCAGCTGGTCAAAGAGTTAAGTGCTCGCCTTATTGAGGCCTCCGGTGACAGGAAGGCTGGCAGCTACCTTTGCCAGCGTATTAGTTTGGCAATCCAAAGGGGCAATGTTGCCAGCATTCTTGGACCGTTCCCATGAGCCCACAGTTGGAGGACATCTTTTATTTATAGGTCTTTAGTTTTTAATTTCTAATTATTTTTTCTCTGTTTTTTTTTAAAGTTAAGTTCTGTATTTAAGTTTTTTTAGATTAATAATAATGTAAATATATTATATAAGTTACTTAATTTAATTAACCTGTCTGTAATTGTTTGTTAATATAATGTGTTTATCGACTTAAATACATACTTATTATACATAGAAAACACAAAAAAAAACAAGGTAAGATGTATCAGTGCAACGGTAACATGTTTATTTTCACGTCAGGGGATTGACTTCATTTAAAAAATATGTTTTTTAAAAATATTAAAAAATCTATTCTTAATGATTGTTTTTCAAATACTACAATATTTTCGGCGGCAAATTCATTTCAACCCCAAAATTATTGGTTGAATTATTTGCGTTGGAGTTGTGAGTGTGTGCGTACGTGAAGACAAGTCTACCCAATGCATTCCTGCACTCCCTCTAACAGTGTGCAGGGAAACTGCTGGGGAGAACAAGATATCGATAGTAAGCGATGTCGATCAATTAGGGTAAATATCGATAGTTTAATTAATGTTAGCAATATCGATCAGGCAACCCAACAGGTATGATGATAACTATAGCAATTCATTTTATAACATTAATGATCCTATTCCAACACTTGAAAAATTATGAACCACTTTTTAATTTAACTAACACGTAAATTTCTGTGGCTACGGTTCTCTCGTTTCTCTTACATTTTTTATAAAAGAACATCGTACCGACAGCTATTAAAAATGTCTCTGTTGACAAAACTGAGGAGCTCGATGGCGCAGTGGTTAATGCGCCCGGTCTGCGTGTGCTGAGGTTAAACAGCTTTCTCAACGGCCGGTCATCAGATGGGTGACCAAAAATGTATCATCTCGAGCTCCCCCGTGCTTCGGAAGGCACGTAAAGCCATTGGTCCCGGTTGCATTAGCAACCACCAATCCGCACTGGGCCCGCGTGGTGGTTTATGGCCCGTGGTGGTTTCCCTATCCATCCATAGGGAAGGCTCGTGCCTTAGCAGTGGGGACATAAAGTGAGCTGATGATGATGACAAAACTGCCAACAACCCGATTAATATTTCTGTTTAATACTGTAACACAATATTTTGTCGATAATTTCCCCCCATCCCTATAGACCTCACCCTTGCATAGCAAATGCAAATAATATTTCTTTCGTACAGACCTATAAAATATTGCAGTGTTAATGTCACGGCATTGTATCGCACCGGCCCCGTTGTGTGCTGACCAGGGCCGGAACTAGGTCTGGTGAAGTCTGGTGATGCTTATGGTTATTCTGGATCTTACCGTTTTTTTTAGTCTAGGTAAAAGGCTGTTTTAAACATACCTACATCAGGGCCAGGATGAAAACTGGTGTATGCCAAACTGGTGATCCCAATCACTCTAGCGGCACGTGAACGGGATGTACAGTGGTTCTGGTAGTAGGCACCTCCTTTTCTCGAATTCCTATCGAGACCCCCGGGTCTGAACCCCACACAACAATTTATACCTCCCCGGGCGTGGTGGTAGGGCGACGAGTTTCCAACTGTCAAAAAAAAGGGTGACGCTGGGATATGTAGGACTGTTATTCCCCCAGCCCAGACACGAAAAAGTTAGACAGGGGGAGAAGAAGCTACCAACATAAAATCCTGCCGGCCCCTGCATGCCAGGTCAATCTGGCGACAGTGAAGGGTAGAACAGGAGATTTTTGTGGGTATGCCTTCTTTTCCCCCAGTGGGGGAGAGAGTGCCACATAACCGTGGCATTAAGCCAATAAATCTTTAACAAAATCGTGAAAGCGTTAACAAAGTCCAAAAATCCATATCATCATAGATATTCATTTTTCTATTATTATTAGTACATGTGGTACAGGCATCGCAACAACTCTCTCCTTATATTAACGCATGGTTTTTTGTGCACCCTTTAGTAACCCTTACTACGTATCTGCAACAACCTATTCAGTTTTATTAGTTCCCTAAACTTCCCTCTATTATGGGAGGGAAGCGCTGTTTGTTTTGTATTGGTCATATTAGTTTGTTGTGTTAATATCGTGATTTGAAAATGCAAATATTGACCAATTTCATTATTGGTCAGACGGTCAGAGGGTTAAATTGTGCTATTTAGCTAATAACTTTGTATTTAAACAATTTGTGCTGACAATAAAAAAATCCATTATACTTTTAAATAAATTTTAGAATGTTGCGCTTTCGCTGCCTTAAGTTTGTTTATTTTACATCATCAAGTTTTTGATCAATTAGAAACAAAGTTATAAATAATCTATTAGTCTAATTATTAGAGTATGTATGGGCAAGTTCTCTTTTATTCGTATTCATATTTTTTACGTGGAATAATTAACTAAGTCCAAGTTCTGTATATCTGCGACAATCTTATATCGGTTAGACCATTTTATGTATTTTTATGTTTGCAAATACTGATATGTTAGGAAAAGGGTATTTCAGACGGTACAAGTGGGTAGCTACGATCATTGGCTATGCATATGCTCCATTAACCTTTTTGCTACTTCACTGGCTTTTGGAAATGTTGTGCTTAGCTATTATCATAAATGATTCTCGATGGTTCTATGACCCAAATAATTTTGTATTTTAATGTAATGTTGCAAACTTATGCTGAGAGGAGTCCACTTCGTTTCGTAGTAGCAATTTGATTCTTATATTCGTTTTATTGTTAGAACGTAAGCCCAACTGCTTTTTGATTTTAATGTAATTATTGGCCAATATATTGTTAATTGCAAGAGATGGCAAGGATAGGTACACCCTTGCCAACTAAATGATCTCTTCAGTTCCTTTCGTTTCTTTGCTCAACACGCGTTCATTACTGTCTAAAGAAAACTTAAGTCTTAAAACCCCTCCATACAGCACCACCTTTATGATTATTCCTTTATCGTTAAAGCTGTTCATGTCTGGAACTTGCTTCCAGTTTCGATCTGTCGTGCATTCAGCTCGACATTTAAGGAGATCGTGAAAAAGTTATTTCTTTTCTACTGCTGTGCTATCTGCATCATACTGCATATCTGCACTTTTCGTTATTAATTTAACATAAATTATTTATTTATTTGTTCAAACACATGCATGTTATCAGAGATGGTATAGTTAGATCTTACTTGAGACTTTTATGTTTTACTAATATATTTATTACACAATGCGTAAATCCGAATTCGTAACAATTTTATGTGTATTCATGCTTTGCTATGTTATGTCTGGTTCTTATATACCCACTCAGAAATGTCTGATGATGTTATGGGGTGCTCTCTTCATCCGTCTGGTTGTCTGGCAAAGATCGTATTGTATATTTATTCGAAACGTATAAATCTTTACAAAACCGTAAAAAAACGCATTTCTACACAATAAAAACTTAAATTAAACACTATAATACCTATATATATATTTTTTTAAACTATAAAGAGAAAATTCAAATGACTATTAAAATATACTATTTATTCTTTAATCTCAAATAAAAATTCACTTACCATCTGCACCATTAGATTACAACACTTTTTAAACCGACTTTAATTAACAAACATTGCTTCCAATTCGCGGAAATCCCGAATAATTCCCTAATTCACTTTTATTGCATGGATTTTACGACAATACGAATTCCCGGCACCCAGATCCCGTAAACTTCGTCTTCCTGACCCATTTAGAGGGATACAAGAGGGGAGGTTACGTTTCGAATCACAATTTCAAACCACTAGCAACCCATCCTTTTCTATAGTAAGAATTATGAAAGGGATGTCTTGCCGTTTACCTTTACGTGGTAAGTCTAGTAACCTTGTTACTGTCTGGTCTTAGTAAGCCCTGACGTCACACCAGTGCAATGGCAGCTACTGAAGGTGTACACCTTCAGTAGCTCGAGTACTCGAGTAGATCTTTAATAAAGTCTATTACATCGTATTGTAACTATGAACAATGACCATCGTATGTGTACGTAATTAAACTAATGATTTTCATAATTTGAATTCGCTTGTGTAATTAAAAAGTAGTAACAGCGCAATTTTCAAAATTCAAATTAGTATTCCGTTTAGTCTTTAAGTAGATCTAATGAATGTCACTGTGCCATCGGTTCGTAAGTCTAAACAGAGCGGGAGACTTTGCACAGAGAAAAACCAGCAAGAGTTTCAGCAAGGGCATTTCTTTTCTCTCTTTCTTTTACAGCGTCACCTATTGGAAATTTGTATACCAAAATGTGTTTATTTCACTACCAACTAGGTTACGAAGCTCTTTGCAAACTCAGCCGATATTCATAGCAACTAGGCTGACCACCATTTCCCATCCTACGTCAGCTACCACGGCTCCACACTTAGAAATCAGAAGATCAAAATGCCGGGTTAAGTACGCTTTCACCTTCATTTTTATCTGTTTCTGTCAGCTGTCTCTTCACATCCATCAGGTGAGATGAAGGTCAAGTTATTGCTTACCCGTAACAGAATTAAAAAGCACTCAAGTTCATATTCCACTGAACCGCCTGCGATAAGGCACGACAGAGCGCATAGTAAGATCTATATTTAATTTTTTGATTCTAATTCCATCGCTCAGTATAGCATTCACCTCGCACCGCTCGCCATCGTAGGACAAGCACAAGGTAATATTTCGGATAAGTCGCAGGGCGCCAGTAAATCACTTAAGACGGAGCCCCCAGTTAAAGTTGCCGTTTTTGCTCGCTAGGGAGCGGGGCGGGCGATAAGAAATATTTGAAACAGTAATATTAACCTATTTTATTTAACGCCTCCAGATGTGCGGAAAATTCCGGCGTGTTGTTTTTGTTTCGTTCAAGTCCTTTTGTATTGACATAAAACCATCGGTAATACGGGGCTATTTTTGAATCAAGTGTTACATTGATCACAGCTCTTGTTCTCTAAAGTGGTCTTCGATGTTTAGTTCTACGATACCGTAGAATGATTAGGTACCTCCAGAATCACGATTCTCTATTCACACTAGAGACGCCTAGAACACTAGGAAAATGGGTATTCATTTTAGCAGCCGCTATAGTATACTTAGGATCTATAGCTGCCCATCAATGTTACACTTGATTCAAAAGTAGCCCATTCTACAGAACCTTAGGGAAGATTTTCTGAAGAATAGCTCATCGACGTTGGGTTAGCGTTTGAGCAAACGTGATAGTTGCAATAAATAAATCGCCCATGCATATTAGTTGTGATAGGGGTTTTACAATTATGAAACGCTGTAAAGATAAGGAAATAAGATATAACCCAGCTAGATCCTTACCGAACTTTCAGGTCTCCCGCCGTAGACTTACAAACGATCAAAGGCGTAATGACACGCACATGCACAAATCTCTGAGCTCAGACGAATTTAGCAAGCAGTGGGTCGAATACGTATACTGAGAGAGGGATACATCAGCAGGCCCCACTAAAATAACTGACTCGAGACACAATACTGACGGACAGTCAGATTAACAGACGAAGACTCAACATGAAGGCAAAGGTCTGCATCATTTAAATTAAGTCATCGCTACAATTGATGGGTATACGTTTAAACCACCACGCTTGTCAAATGCGGGTTTGTGATTACAAACCCTGGCTATGGATCGGATAACCCGAAACACGCTTTTCCAACCTGGAAATTGAAATCAGGACCTCCTTGTCGATGGCCGAGCACATTGCTACTCGGCCATCGAGTCACTAACTATGTAGATTTTGGTATGTATGGAGCGCTAAATTAACTTGACAAACGGTTAAGCAGTTTTTTTGTAACCTATCACATTAGAGCAGGCACCTGCGTGGGTTGTTATGTTGTTCGAATAGCCCGGGCTTTATTAGTAGTGTTGTGCCGTTGGCGCAGACCCAATATTTTAATTACCCCGCTTCCCAAGTGAAAGCTTTACTATCATAGAGTTTATCAGTCTGGTACGTTAATATTTGTATCCGTTACATTTTTCGTTACATTTTATTGCAAACAGTAAAACCTAGAGACAGTGTAAAAAAATCATAGGTGGAATGAAAGCTCTCATTGACAAAAAACATGGGTGTTCAGAAATGTCGGAACGGATATAACAGTGAATTTAAACTATCTTCGAAGCTGTTTTATCTTCAACATCATCATCATTAAGACTTCATCCTTGATAACTAACCAGACTAGCTGAAATTATATTTCAAGAAAAAAACATAACAAATACATTTAAATAATTACTTCATACATAAAGCGTGATATAGCGTAAAGTTGATTAAAAATTATAAGCTAAGTCAAACGTACGCTTCCGATACATTAACAGGCAGTAAAGCATCCCCCAGTTCATAGAGTCGCGTAAAGTTCAATTGTGAAGTTGTCGGAGGCGAGCACGTGCTACAAGCTACCAAGTAAATAACTAGACGGTGTCGAAACGAACGAGAAAACTCCACGAGCCTTATGGGAACACCGGTAGAGCAATGTCTACTGAACGAAAATGCTGCTAATATGATACGATTGGGTTTCTAAATTAAACAAAAAGTTTTCATCATTAAAAGACGTTTTCCGTCCTTCCTATGACATGGGGTCCTTCAAACAAGGCGTGAAGAGGCACCTTGCGGGTCGGCAGGGTGAGGGTGACTGATGCTGCGTTATTTTCACGCTGCACCAGTTGTCCTTGCGTCTGGACTCCGTTTCCACTTAACATCAGTTGGAGTGGAGTCGTTTGCCGAGCTTACCTAGCTCTAAAAAAAAGTTATAAGGCTAAAAGTGAAAACTCATTTATCCCGGTATTCTCAACTGGTTACAGACTATTTTATCATTAACTATCGGAATGCTACATATAATGCTACATATAATGCTACATTGGTGTTTTAAGGAATAAAAAAGTCCGTTGTAAAGAATTCGTGCCTTTTTTGAGGCGGCGGTCGATGAAACTTATAAAAACTAATGCAGGTAATTATTACAAAATTTATTTTCTATTTTTGTGACATGTCCACAAATTAAACAACTGTCGGAACACTACAATGCTACATTGGTGTTATGACGACAGACGTAGGTGGTGGTAGTTAGCCAAGTGGGCTTAAACAGGGTAATGTTCTTAGACAGGGTAATGTATTTAGGAGGGATGAAACTTACTGCATTCTTTTTTACTCTTTGGTTCGCCCGTTGCTCGAGTATGCATCGACGGTGTGGAACCCACACTATGGGGTGCATATCGATACCGTCGAGCGAATTCAAAACAAATTTTAAAAAGTACTAAAGTATAAATTTTGGAGGAAAGTTTTTGTTTTCGAATCACTTGTACGTCGTAGATCTCACCGTGACCAGATATTTCTTTTTAAAATATTAAATAACATTGTAGGTGCCCCATATCTATTGCATAGAATAAACTTTAGATGTCCAAATGTCAGATCAAGAGGCAAGAATTTGTTCTCACCGCCACTGTGTAGGACCCAATATTCAAAAAGTAGATTCTTAGTCCGCTCGTGTGATTGCTATAACAAAAATTATGTAGATTTGGATATTTTTAATACGTCGTTGTTGAGTTATAAAAACTCAATAAAGTGTAAAGTTTTTAATACATAATAAAAATATTTTTTGATAATTTCTTTTTTCATTATTATTATTTTTTGATTTGGGTAACTGCATATATAACATATAAATTTTATTGTCAAAGTCTTTTAATATTGTATTGTAGTGTATTGTATATTTTTTCTTAACAGTTGTGTAAACTCAGTACTTATGGTAAATTTTTGGTAGATACTTAATTGGCCTTTGTATTATATTTTGTGTGCTGTAATTTGAACTATTATGTGCTGTATGTTTCTCATAATGCAAAATAAAATTTTAATTAAAACAAACGCCTCCTGTAGGAATGGAATAGGACCTCTTTATCTGAATCCGGTGAACATATCCAACCAATAGATGCTAAGGGGAAATATATGTCTAAATATCGGCAAGGGTGAAAGCGAGAAAAAGAAGCTTGCAAAAATATTAGTTAACTATAAGTCGTATGCGCTAATAAACTTGGTATCTCTCAGTATTCGTGTAAAACTCTAAAACGAGACATCGTTTTTAGTACTAACTGTATTGAATTTGTAACTTGTACGGGCGTGTACCACATGAGTAAATACAAGTCCCTATATATGTACATACTCATGTGGGTGTACTAGATGTTGCTAGTCAGCTCGTTAGCGATGGGCTCTTGTACAGACATTGTTGGTGAAGCCTTTGATTGGGTTCGAGAGCAGACGTTAATTACAAAGAATACCGGTCTAAAACAATCAAGAAGAATTCATGTTAAGTAATATTTATCTTCTTTAAATCAAAGTAGACCATTCGTTTAGACAAAAAACACTTTACGAAGCGCCAGGATAAAAATGTATAAATAAAACGCAAGTAGATCAGTAGGTTTAAAGCGTTTCGTTTCGCTACACTCACATTTAAATTTAAATATGATTTTATTGACATTAAAAATGTTACTACCACACACAAACTTTTTTATTATGTTAATTCGAAAATTATAATAAAATACTTTATCAGTTTATTTGTACTACTGAAATAGACATTTTTGACCTGTAGTAAAACAAATAGTGTCATTAATTATACTTATGGTAGATACATCGATGAATTATCATTATTCATGTATTTACTAATTAACACACCTAATACAATACAAATCCATCTCGCAAAACTTAATACTAGGTATTAATACAAGAAACAAAGTCTCGTTCGTACAAATCGTGTCCCACATAACAGGAAGCTGGTCTTAGGACATCAAGATATTTATTGCTTAACTTATCAGTAATTAGGTTAGTGCAGGGACACTTGGGGCCAATTTGTCAGGGCCTCGCTTAACTTTAGTAAGTTCATTTGGCCCCCACTTTATTATTGTTCGGAGTTTGCTGCCGACGACGGAGAAGTGAAAATGCTAGACGCTTAGTGAAAATATTAGGAACGCAAAACGATGCCGGCATGACTGGCTGTTCTGAAGTTAGGCTAGCTGGAAATTACCTTAATTACGGCAGGTAATCAGCATATGTAAGCATATTTAAGATTCTATTATGATTTAAAATTATAGTGAAGTTAGGTTTTTAATAATTTCAATAGGTTTTTTTAACAATTAAATTTTTACACTTTTATTTTTAGATGAAACTTGATACACAGGTAGAAAATATTCTCGATTTACGGATAGGTCGCTTTAAATGTCAGTGAAACATCCTAATTCAATTATAAACTTTTGCTTTATATCATAAATAAACAAAAAAGATCTTAGGTCAATATTAATTCCAGTGAACTAAAATCCAGTGAAAACGCGGAAAATTAACTGTTGAATAAATATTCAACAGTTAATTTTCCGCGTTTCTTCATACATTTCGTATCGGGTTTTAAAATCAACTACTTACACTTTGCGCATTTTAACTTTGTAATTTTAATCTTATTTTTTAATTTGTGATTTTTATTTTTATTTCGAATTATTTGATAAGTACTATCTATACTTATGATCCTAAGTTGGTCGAAATAAACGCATTTTATTTATTTATTATTTATTTAAGTCAATCTGCGTTCAAAAACAAAAAGAAAAGAGTTACCATGTCTAAACTCTTGTAAATTCCTCATTTGACATAAAAATCTTAATCCTTACTAACGATCAATATGGAAACGAAGTCCTTTCAAAACTTTTCAACCGTTTTCAGGTCACGTTAACACGAGTTACTATACTGGCGCGAGTATACACTTATATACACCTATTTATACCTATATACACCTCGCGTTTTGTGAAAAACACTTTTCAACGCCATATTATCTCACATCGGGACTGCAGCGGATGTGCATACACTTTTTGTGAAGACGCCGTTTGCAGTAAGAACTGCCTTCCGGCATTAGCTTCGTGCCGTTCAAACGTATGCAAAGACAGATAAAAACATTTTGAACACTTTAAACTACAGGTTACATGTAAACATCAGTCGTACTTAGAATCTAGTATGTGTATGTGCATAGGAACTGAAATAGGGGTTTAAACGCAAACGTGATAGTTTATTATTATTATTTAACCTTATTGGAAAGTGATAATTTTATTGAGAAAACTGAAAGAACATTAGTTTTAATCCGGCCTAAATTTCTAATTGAAAAATATCACTTTTATAGCACCTACAAGCAGTTGGAGGACATATATTTTAGGTAGTTAAAAAAAATTATTGCGTTTTTTTTGTCAAATATTATTACTTCCATATTCATTATATTTTCTAATAAACTTCAGAGTTTTCCTTTAATATGTTTAAACGTCTTCTTACCAAAAAACTTAAACTTACTTTTTATTTCAATTTACAAAGTAATTAATAACTTACTATTTATTATAACAGCTCCGAATGTAAGGGTAAAATTACGCTCTTCTATCGCTGTAAACCAATGAAATAACATTACTAAATCGTTAGTGGCGACCCTACAACACTAAGTTCAGTTGTTAAAACAAACGTTCGCCGTACTCGAACCCCTTCCTTGCATTCCATGTGACTGTAAACAAATAAATGGCTCCATTAGATAAAACAACACAGCACATAGTCCCATGTGGCGGTTGCGTCGACTTAGTAATTAGTTAACAATCAACTCATGTTCGTGTTCGATCACACTAAATGATTACTAGTGTTCATACTACTCGTACAGTCACGAGCGTAAATAACTTGCTATGGACAAATCGACAACTATATCTGCACCAGAGAACTATTGAACTGTTTCTGTCTACGCGATGATAATTCATATGCGTAATTCTAGCCTCAAAAATATGTGACTACTTGTCTAGATAATATGGTAATAATTATATTAATGCTCATGACTGTACAATCAGCAGTAGCTAAAGTGAATGTTCAAACCAGAAAGCTAATACTAATGAAACTAAAGATTCATAGCCGTGGTAAGTGGTACGTAAAGTGGTACGTTGCGATATTTCACAAAAATAATAATAAGTATGTTATGAAAAGTACCTACGTGAATAATCGCTGATATATTCTATGTTGTTCTTTTATTTCACTTTTATTGGTATACTGATTTTGATCATCGAATTTTGCTGTTGACTGTGCGTCTAATCTATCGTGACATCACGTTTCTCTGTATGTAATCAAGCGGTATTCCAACATATCTGCCATTCACAATATAGTTAAAGGTAATGCTGAAAATTAATAATGCAACATTACAATAATGACAAGCACAAGACGAACAACAAGGGTTGGTCAGTGTATTGTACCAAGCGTAGATTGGGACTCTCCTTCCACCGATACGGGAACAGTGAAACGAAGAAGGTCGTGCCCAGAAACCTCAAAGCAAACAGTAACGCAAGAAACAATAGCTGAAGTACAAACTCCATCGGATTCCAGCAGTGGAACTTCTAGGAGCATAGATGACACTGACAAATCTGACTCTCTCATAGACGTCGAACATAGAATCTCCTGCATTATTAATGAAAACAGATCTTCACAAAGTAATTCTGAATCTAGTGACGCTGATATTTTTATAGAAAATTTGTTAGAAAACCCAATTGACGAAGACCTCTTTATTGTAGTCAAAGATGAACCTATTTTGTACGATCGTAGCAAGACTTTTATCAAAACGCATGAGCCTAGGTCAGCTAGCTCTGACACGGCTCTTACCAGAGAAACGACAGTTGATAGAAAATGTAAAGATAAGAATCTGAAAAGCCTAACTCCTATACGGAAAATTAGCAAAACAATTGATGTAGTTAAAAATAGCCCTAAATCTAGCAAAGTAAACGACAAAGCTGGCGTACTGCCAATCCACAAAAGTACATTACAGGGATCAAGCATTGATTTCAATACGAATAACTGTAAAAGAAAAGTCACTTCAAAACTAAAACTACCATTCACACCATACAAAACAATGGATAAACCAAAAATCAACTTCTTCCAAAATAAAACCAATGTACAAGAAATCAAACCATCTCCTTTACTCTCGTCTCCCGTTAGAAGAACAATATCAAATGAATATGTCAGATTAAAGTTTACAAATGACACAGTGATGAGACGAACAATAGACGGAAAATCTATACCTAAAATTACACCAAAGATACAATCCATAATACCCGAAAGCCCTATAGACAATGAGGACCCGTTCCTCAATCTTAGTCCTAACAAAAAGTATACAGTGACAGTGAATAACAAAGTGCGTTGTGACAAAGACAATTACGTTATATTTGATCCTAGTACTGGTTTTAATCCAGAAGATGGAGCTAGACAATCGCGAATACCTTTAAAGTCTCCAAGTGGTGAAAAATCAAGGATTCCTCTCAAATCGCCCGCGGGTGAACACTCTGGGGTAGTTCGTAAATCCGCGAACGTTAGTGATACTGACAGTGGTATACTGTCACCCAATTCTCCTGTGGATACTAGTGAGAGGGGAGCATACTACGTTAACGCAGCAGCGTTTAGTGCCACAGCGAAGAAATGTGCAGACTTGGACATCACCATTCTGGATCCTGGACTGGCCAAGAAAGCCACAGAGCAGATAAAGGTCAGTATTGTAATTGATTTGTTTGTACTTCTGCTGTGTAATTATTTTTCAGTAGATTTTATATTATGTCGCAGTCTCAAGCGCGCTTCATTCGGAGTCCTGAACCACCGAATAACTGGCTGTCTTACTTAACTCTAACTGTCGGAATACAAAAATGCTACCAACATTGTTGTTATGGCGACACACTTAGTTATACAACAGTGGACGCTATCCAGGCGGGCACACGGTATTATCAACTAAACTGACAGCAATATGTACTTCCGCTGGGAATCGAAACCGGGATCTTTGGGTCTGAGTCCTATGGTCTATCCACTAAACGAGCTGTATTTTTTAAAAATTTTTATTATCATTTTGATCTTTCAGTCTAACTTTTTTATTAGGATGATTTTTTTTATCATTATTTTTATTTGTACGGTTACATACTTAACCGTGACATTATGCAGCTTTAACAAAAATAAATATGAAAATATGCTAGTCATTCCGCAGTATCTATCTCATTTAAGAGTTTTACAATAACTCACACTTTTATATGTAAGTAGTTTCTTTGTTTCAATGGGAGTATATTTACTCTGTGGTTTCAATACTACGAGTGCGAGTAGTAGCAATGTCAGAAGAATGTTATGTTTTGTTTTGTTCAGCATTCGCTTGTTTTCACCAATATTCGCGTCCATTCCTGAAAGGAGCGCGCTCGGCTCCAACCAGATGGTCGAAGTTGAAAAATAATCGACGATATATCTTGGCGCCAAAGATCGCAGACATAATTTAACTTCCGCCCGAAAAGGTCATTTTTCATTGCAGCCTTTCTCGGCAACCCGCTCTGTTGCATGTTCGCATTTATTTTTAGGAAAATTTTCCGGTCGTACCGATGCATTTTACTGGGACTACAGTGTATCTGGCTGAATATGTGTTTGCTGAATAAAACCACAAGCTTTGTATGTGTTTATTTATTTGCTTGTTGGAAGAAGTCAAATATCATCACATATAGAAGTTTTCATGTGTTATGTAGGTATGATATATTAATTAGAGATTTTTTTTCTTAAATCTCAGTAGTTCTTAATTTTGTAATATTAACATATTTTTGTGAACCGTTGATCGTAAATAATATTATTTGAAATTGTTTAGAAATCATTAGCTATTGCCTTTTTAGAGACTTAGGTATTATTAACCAATTTTTGGAAATAAAGACTACATAACTTACTATTTTTAAAAGATATCTCTAATCTTTCTTTAAATCTATGTATATAAGTACATGAAGAGGTGGTCTCTTCGTGCCTCTTTTTAAGCACATTCCGAGCGCGGAGTAATGTGACTGTGAGATTTGTATACCTCCTATCTAGTTAAAGTGAAGGAGTTGCGAAAGATAAAATTTATGTATAATGTGTTACATTGTACGAGTATAGGTGAATAGGTGAATTGCAGTTGAATTTCAACTACTTACTGGTAAAACTTAATTCTTCATTGTTTTTTTTTATTTCGCTATCAGAACATTATCTATACTAATATTATAAAGAGGAAACCTTTGTCCTTTTGCATGTATGTATGTATATTTGTTTGCAACGAATAAACTCAAAAATGACTAGACCGATTTAACAAAATCTTGAATGCTACATTAACGCTGAGTAACTTAGGCGAAGCAGGGACGGGCCGCTAGTCTTGAATAAAACAGTCAATTAAATCCCCACTCTGTACATAAATCCGTACGTCTCAATAAGACTATTTTTCGGTGTAACTGAACCATTAATTTAATATTTAAACTTTCGCTTGTAGCGCCATCTTGCTACCAGTAGCAAAACTAATTGTGAGCTTTTACCTTATTTTTACTTTTTTTTTAAAGTAAAGTTTTGTATTGGTAAATATTTGAGAAACACTTTTTTGTTTAAATTATATTGTTACGAATGCCGGTTTCGGGAAAATAGCATTGTCAACTTGAATATTAAGCATGCTACTTAAATGAAGCAGGTATGCTTTCAACACAACGCGTAACGCCTACCCGTCAATAGATGGCGCTCTACAGTCAGCGCCACCCAGCGTTGCTTTAGCGAACTACTTTCTCCACCAACTTCTCCCTTCCCTCGCTTGTTCATTTGTGTAGACCGTTTCCCGTGATAAATATCGGACGGCACTGGCTCGTATTATTCGGAAGCAATAGTGCAGTTAATTTGGAAATGGGCCCATTTAGCGAAAATAACGTGCCTACATGCGGCGAACCCGGCGCCCGAACACGCTTTTGTAATAGCTACAGTCTCGTATGCATGGCCAATTATTTCTGCCACTGATTGTACGTCAGCCCACCACATTGTTCGTGTGTGATGATGGGCGGCGATAGATACTATCATTAGATGTACATTTTGACGCTTTTGTCAGTTGGCAGAGGGGAGTTTGTTTTTTTATAATAAATGGCCTGTTGATGCGTAATCGATACGTGGAAATTATGGGCTTCAAGACAAACTAACAGTGTTTTCTCGACTCTTCATTTTGTTTGCTTTCACGATGCGGTAAACTAAGAAAATAGTTTATATAAATGGATTTACAGTTAGGATTTCAATAAATTGGCATTTTAGTTGACACTCTTTAGTAGTTTAATATCATTTCGTACTCTTCAGTTGAAGTTGAAAAATACTTAATTGATTTTCAATTTCTATGAACCAGAACAAAACCTAGGTAGTTTACGCAACAAAAACAAATGAAAATGGAAATTTGCAGTTATTTTTTTTATAATTAGATACGCTTGCATTTGACTACTATTTCATCTGATAATAAGAGATGATGATGTAGGCTACGATGTAACTGCTTGCCTAGAAGGAACCTATTCACTCTTGATTTGGAGATTCCAATATTAAATTGAATTGAATTTTTTTGAAAAAACGAGATTTTTTTTAACTTTCCCATACAAAGCCTCTATTGACCGAACATGGTTTGTATGGGAAAGTTAAAAAAAAAATCTCGTTTTTTGACTTATGTTTCTTGGGAAAAGTTGTTCAGTTTCATGGTCTCATCAACACCCACCTGCGGGATTAAAATGATCAAAAAGTGACGGTGTATAATATCAATTCAAATGGCTTCGTCGAGCGACTACAATTTATCTCATTCAACCTATAGTAGACACCTTTATTATGAGACAACTGTGTTGATATGCAGCACACGAATGCAGCAATCAGACAATTCTCACACGTCGCTCTAGGGTTGTTGCGTTCGGTTTGCGAACATGCAAATTGAGCTACTTTAGCAAAACCAGGTGGGCGGGATTATCTTTTTAATTAAAAACGCCTATTTACAGCTAGTAACGAGTAGTACGCCTGCGTAGCTTATAATTAATTTTTATGATTACGGTAATGCGTAGGTAATGGTAGCGCGTATCAAAGCAGTTACGAGTTGGTAACATTACTTCGATAAGTTCTTTAATTCGAATCGTGATGCCATCCTCTATAGACAACCTTAGAGAATTCGTCTGCTACGGCTCGAGGTAATACTATCTTTATGTCTAAATGGTGACTGGAGGAATTTAGCTCTGTGTCGATAAAGGTGGAAGGGAGAGTTGACCTGCTGTGGGTGTAATCTTACGTTCTTAAATATTATTAATAATAAAAGTGTCAACCCTGCTTGCGTAGATTCCGATTTGCCTGTACATTAAATTACAAATAAGGTTGATGCTTCGCTTGTTGCGACCGTTATCAGAATTTCGATGACGACAGACAGTTTTACTTTACGGTAATCAAGGCTAAATTATTTTAATATAATATTGTGTTAGTAGTAGTTGTAGTACTAATAAGTCTTTAAGCTTTTTAACCTTCCGACGTTTCGCGAAGCATTGTGAAGAATAAACAAATTAAATAATGTTACACTCTTTTGGAAAATAGCTGGCTAGCAAGACATGAATGTCTCGGTGGCTGAGGTGCAAAACTGGGTTGGATTTCAAAGATACAACGGCCGCGATTTCAAAGATTCTCCATATCGATACATTACTCATATAAAATAATATAGCTTGCTAGAACACAGTCATTTGTTTTAACGATTCGCCTGCTAATCGGTGCATGAAAATTTAATCCCAGCCATTAAATTCGTTCCATCAGACATATTGTAGAGCCTCCGTAGCACGGGATAATAAAGTCGGTGCTATTCCAGTATTGTGCCAAGTCGACCGTATAAGTATAACACGTGTTTGCAGGCTTTAATAGAGATACTAATGCGTTGTTTTAAATCAATATTTAAAAAAATAAAGTTACCATAAACGATTACGACCTATCAATCGGTGCGTGGCCTTTCTTTTTCCTAATGGTATGTTATGATGCAGTGGGAAATAGAAGCAAAGTCTGCGTCTTACCTGGTGGAAGTGACGATAAGGCCGAATATGGAAGTGTACTTTATCTGAAGTCCTCAACCAATGAAGAATTAGCTGTATTATATGTAACTGTCGGATCAATGTGGTTGCTAGCTAGGCGGACTTACAACAATCCCTACCATCAACTAAACCGAGTACCTACATTAAAATAAACCCTCGTTGGGAAAGGAACGGGAGACTTCTTGGTCTGAAGCCGGTGGTGTAGCCGTTAGACCACAGAGGCGGTTACACTTATATTTATGAGTAGAGACATACGATAAGATGAGAGAGAAAATAAATGAGTAAAGCCACGTTTAACGTTACCACACGTTACTTAACTTTCAAAAATGTATTATTTTTGGCTGCTGTTAATACCATGCTCCTAATTTAGCGCCGACTGTACAGCACCGAGATTTTACGAGACTTTATTATTTAAAAGCTCTACATAAAAAAATCTTTAGAGAATTTAAAAGTGCCCAAAAAGATTTGAAGTAAGAGCGGTCCTTAAATTAGGTAATAAACGCGATAGGGGACGGCAGCGCCTTACACAAGCACTCTGTAGGTAAATCTTTTTGTACAGTCAAGGGAAAAATATGTGAGCACTTTTCTCAGTTTGCTACTCACAATTTTCAGAGAAAAGGGTTTCTGTAGCGTGAACGATGTTGTAAAAAGATGTAATATTTTTACAACATCGATGTAATTTTTTTTAAATAAGTCTAAATTTTTAATAAATATATTTCACAGTTGTAAAAAAAGAATATAACAGAATTATGACTGTATAAAAATATTTTATCGCTAAATTGTAACTAAACTAGACCGCTAGTCACTTTCACGAAATTTCTTCACACTTTGTTTTCCAAAGAAACTCAAGTAAATTCTTTTAATTATTTTAACTTAATCTTAACACGAGACGCGTTCAAGTTTACGAAGGTGAAGTAAGTGCCGGGTTTCACTGCACCACAAGAACACTGCACGTGAACGGGTAACAAAACGGTTAATGACACAAAGAGTGCCTAACGTTTTCCAAAACAAACTCTTATAATGGGTGAATACGAACGCTTAAAAGTTTAAAATGTCAATGTACATGCACTGTTTATTGCACAAAGAATGCAGTGCGAATGAAAATATGTTGTTGCTTAATTACGTAAAGAAGCTGTAAGAAGTTGTTAAGTGTAGTCAAACGTGCTTAGTGAACTTGAAAGCAGTTCCTATATGAAGAAAATGGGTATCTAGTTTCAATCGCCATACGAACACGTATATAACGGCGTGTGACTTATTTGATTTATTATTAACCAGAATATTGCATTTTTTATTGTATTTGTTCTTATTTGTTTTATTATTTTTTTGGTAATAGTTTGATTAGGCTGTATGAGATTGGTTTATTTGAGTCTATAGATTTATTTATAGAGCGGTTAACACCGAATGGAGTTGTGGCCGTGTAACTGTCATGGCGGCGAGTGGCATTCTTGTAACGGCAGCCACACAGTCCACACATACACAAACCCATTGGCTCTAATCTATCTGTATCTATTTAATCATTAGTTATTTTCATTTGTTAATTTCAGTTAGTAATAAAACAGTGAGTGATTGATATTTTAGTGCTTTAATTTCAACTCCATCAACATAATTTACGCCCACCATGGATAAAGGAAGCTACGGGACACCGCTCGGGAATCCCTTATCAGAAGTGGGATTACCGCAACAACAATCAGGTCAGAGTATTGATACTTCTTTTACAAGTGAAACCGAACGTTGGAAAATGGTATTTGAAATGCAGCAACGCCACATGATGGAATTAATTAGTGCAATAAAGGAACCGCATTCAACTGACTCGAAAATCACGTTTCCCGAGTTCAATCCTGAAAATCATGATAGTGATGCACGAGCATGGTGCAACACTGTAAACCTATGCTTACAGGAAAAACAATTATCTAGTAGTAGCTTGATTATTGCTATGAGTAAAGCGCTGCTCTCAGCGGCTGGCTCAGCGTCGTCATGGCTTGCTCAGAATAGTTACCCTGGCGTAACCTGGCCTCAACTAAAAGATTTATTTCTTGCTCGATACGATTATGTGGAGACTCCAGCAGCAACTTTATGCAGGCTATTTAATGAAAGTCCAAAAGAGGGCGAATGTCTTTCTTCATATGCTAGCCGATTTTTGAGCACTTTAACTAATCAATGGCGATCTTTAACGAATGAACAAATAGCTATTGCCGTTACCATGGCACAAACATCCAAAATAGAACCACGGCTGCAGAGAATTATTTTTACTACTGAAATTGATACTAGAGTTAAGATGCAACAAGAGTTAATGTTTTTTAATTATCGCAAAAGGGGGCCATCATTTCAAGAAAAATCGAATGGGCCTAGTGATGCGAAGAAACCACGTCATGAACACTTGAGACGCTGTTACAAATGTGGCAGAATGGGCCACGTGTCTCAAGAGTGTACATCAAAGAATGTTGTAGGTAATTCCGCTAATCCTCGATCTCAGTTTTCAGGGTCTACTATATCGCATCAACCTCAAGAGGACGACGCACCCAAGAAGTTACCTCCACCTACCTGCTTTTACTGCGGCGAGCCGGGTCACATCGCTACGCGCTGCCCAAATAAAGGAGCTAGTAGCAGCAGCACCCACGTAGAGCGTCGCGTGAATGCCTGCACTATCAAGCCAGCTACGGACCAACTTTCGATTGAAACTGGTGAGAAGTTTTCATTTTGCTTCGACTCCGGTGCTGAATGCTCTTTGATTAGAAAAAGTGTAGCAGATAAGTTTCCTGGTAAAAGGCAACATAACTTAGTGACTTTGATAGGTATAGGCCAGTCTAGCATACAGTGTGATGTTTAGTTATTGACGACTGTTTCTATACAGGGGAACTTCTTAGAGTTAGAATTCCACGTGGTACCTGACTATTCTATCATGGACAGTATAATGATTGGGCGAGATTTACTCTCGTTAGGATTTTCAGTTGAAATTTTTGAGAGTCAGCTTTTAGTGAAAAAGCTCAAAGTTATCTCGGTTTGCGACGTAGGACAGAAAGTAACCAATTTTGACGTTATTAATACAGACGTACCTTTAGAAAGTAAAGCCAAGCTTATCTCTTTGCTTAACGACCATTCTGATTATTTCGTGGAAGGCACTCCCACAGGTAGAGTGACCACAGGGCAATTAGAAATTAGGTTAGCTGACCCAAACCGCACAGTGCAGCGTCGCCCTTATAGGCTGAGCTTGGAAGAAAGACAAGTAGTACGCACAAAGGTTAGAGAGTTATTAGACGCTCATATCATTCGCGAAAGTTGCTCACCATTTGCTTCTCCAATTCTGCTAGTTAAGAAAAGAGATGGTACGGACCGACTTTGCGTAGATTACCGAGAGTTAAACAGTAACACAGTACCTGACCGCTACCCACTTCCAATTATCTCCGATCAAATAAGACGCTTAGTAGGAGCACACTATTTTACTTCCCTTGATATGGCTAGCGGCTACCACCAGATACCTGTTCAGGAGGAGTCAATTGAGCGAACTGCCTTTGTTACACCGGATGGACAGTTTGAATATTTAACGATGCCGTTTGGCCTTCGAAATGCTCCATCGGTGTACCAACGTGCAATCAACAAAGCTCTAGGTGCATTGACTGAGTCTTTTGCAGTAAATTACATTGATGACGTCATTATCCCATCTCGAACCGTAGAAGAAGGTCTTAACCGATTGCGCCAAGTTTTAAAAGCTTTGACTACTGCTGGATTTTTACTAAATTTAAAGAAATGCTCCTTTTTAAAGACTGAGGTTGAATTCTTGGGCTATCATGTGTCTGAAGGCGAAATAAGACCAAACCCTCGAAAAATCAAAGCACTTACTGAGCTTCAACCACCTCAAACGGTTACCCAACTACGCCAATTTATAGGTTTGGCCTCTTATTTTAGGCAGTTCATACAAGGGTTTTCTCAAATGACAGCTCCTTTATATAGGCTTACTTCCGGTAAGGGTAAAATTACCTGGACCCCAGCGTTAGAATCCATTAGAAAGGATATTATAAACACTCTGACGAACAAACCTGTTCTCACTATTTTCGACCCAGATCTGCCTATTGAGCTTCACACTGACGCCAGCGCTGAGGGTTATGGCGCCATATTAATACAAAAAGTTGATGGTAAATTACATGCTGTTGAATATTATAGCCGTCGAACCTCCAGCGCTGAATCCAGATATCATTCTTACGAATTAGAAACGCTCGCAGTGGTAAATGCTATAAAGCACTTCCGCCATTATCTGCATGGTCGAAAATTTGTAGTTGTTACGGATTGTAATGCAGTAAAGGCATCCAAATCCAAAGTAGACCTTACCCCACGAGTCCATAGATGGTGGTGCTTTTTACAGTCTTTTGAGTTTGATATCGAGTACCGGCAGGGTAAAAATATGGGGCATGTTGATTTTTTATCCAGAAATCCTGTTATAGCATCGACATCACAAAACCTTAAAGTACAGCAGAAACGCATCAACTTTACCGAAATATCGGATATTTGGTTGCAGGCAGAGCAGGGAAAAGACGATGAAATAAAATCTATTATGACTAAATATCAAAATCACGATTTAGGTGAAGATGTAGCCAGGACTTACGAAATAAGGCAAGGTATTTTACATCGTAAAATTGAACGTAATAATAGGAGTGTTTGGTTACCAATTATTCCAAGAGCCTTTCAGTGGTCCATTATAAATCATGTACACGAAAGTATAATGCATTTAGGGTGGGAAAAGACTTTAGAAAAGGCTTATTGTCATTATTGGTTCCCAAACATGAACAAATATGTAAGAAAATTTGTAGAAAACTGCATAACGTGTAGGGTATCTAAGTCACATTCTGGTAAGGTTCAAGCGCAACTACATCCAATCCCAAAAGTTACTAAGCCTTGGCACACTATACATATGGATGCAACGGGAAAGCTTAGTGGAAAACGAGATTCCAAAGAGTATGTATTTGTTACAATAGATGCTTTTACAAAGTATGTGCTTTTGCATCACTCTAAAAATATCGACTCTGATAGCGCATTAAAGGCCTTAAAGGCAAGTGTAGCTTTATTCGGCAGCCCTACACGTATAATAGCGGACCAAGGAAGGTGTTTTGTAGGAAAAGACTTTAAAGATTTTTGTATCGTTCATAATATAAGTTTACACCTTATCGCCACAGGTTCTAGCCGCGCTAACGGACAAGTAGAACGAGTTATGTCTACATTAAAAAATATGCTGACAGCAGTTGAAACTAGTAATCATAAGTCATGGCAGGCTGCATTGCCGGACGTTCAGCTGGCTATTAACTGTACACATAACCGTACTACTAAAGCTAGTCCCCTTGAACTATTAATAGGAAAAGTGGCTAGACCTTTACAGTTAATGACTTTAGATACAGATGAAACCGACATAGATTTAGATGCAGTAAGAGAGCAGGCAGCACGGGAAATAGAAGCAAATGCTTCCATAGAAAAAGATAGATTTGATAAGAATAAGGCAAAAGTAAAGAATTTCAAAGTAGGGGACTATGTTTTGTTAGAAAACCATGAGCGTAACAAAACAAAGTTAGAGGCAAAATTCAAAGGGCCGTACCGAGTGGCTGAGCTGCTTGATGGTGACAGGTATTTACTAAAGGCATTGGACTCCAATCGAACATATAAGTATGCTCATGACCGTATACGACTCATGCCTGAGTGCTATGTTCCATTGGAGCTGAATGCATTTCTTGGGCTGGAAAAGCCAATTAACTGCTCAGAGTCAAAATATACCGTTAACGGCGTTGGTAAGTTGAATATTTTTTTAGTTAATGTTAAGTTCGTTGATCAAAATAATATGAAGCCTGTGTGGCACCCGCCTGTGTGGCACCCGGCTGTGTGGCACCCGCCTGTGTGGCACCCGCCTGTGTGGCACCCGCCTGTGTGGCACCCGCCTGTGTGGCACCCGGCTGTGTGGCACCCGCCTGTGTGGCACCCGCCTGTGTGGCACCCGCCTGTGTGGCACCTGCCTGTGTGGCATCCGTCTGCGTGGCACCCATCTAAGTGAACCCGCCTGTGCGGCTGCACTGGTCTAGTGCAAAACCTCACTATGGGATATTCAAGTGCGAGTTAAACCTGGACTTGTGTTTGAAGTGTTGGGTCGTTGATTTTGGTCAGAATGACCGAGTGCAGAACTGAGTTAAAAGTGTTTCTCATTTGTTCAAAGGTAATGGGGACGAAACACACGAGGACGTGTGAGGAATGCAGGACGGCCGTAACGGCGTGTGACTTATTTGATTTATTATTAACCAGAATATTGCATTTTTTATTGTATTTGTTCTTATTTGTTTTATTATTTTTTTGGTAATAGTTTGATTAGGCTGTATGAGATTGGTTTATTTGAGTCTATAGATTTATTTATAGAGCGGTTAACACCGAATGGAGTTGTGGCCGTGTAACTGTCATGGCGGCAAGTGGCATTCTTGTAACGGCAGCCACACAGTCCACACATACACAAACCCATTGGCTCTAATCTATCTGTATCTATTTAATCATTAGTTATTTTCATTTGTTAATTTCAGTTAGTAATAAAACAGTGAGTGATTGATATTTTAGTGCTTTAATTTCAACTCCATCAACATAATTTACGCCCACCATGGATAAAGGAAGCTACGGGACACCGCTCGGGAATCCCTTATATACTTTAAGTTAAAAAACAATTATATTGGGTAGGTACGCATTACGCCGTAAGCCTTGTTTAAAGTAATTTATAGCCAATAATAAGTTTTATATTGTGAAGTGAATCAGTGTTTCACTGTTTTATATTACTCAAAACAAATTAAAAAATAATAATAAACATTTACATATTGAAAGTAGTAAAATATTGAGTATACAAACTCTTTGATACCTAAACTTTTTAATATTGTAGTATTCATCTAATGCTGGCAACAATTTTAAATAAAATTTGATTTAAAATTATTTTTGAAAATTTTGATTGCATTTTCTTTGACGTTTTGCTTTCCTTAGCTTCTTGGTTTATTAGAAATTATCAGAGTTCATTGATATCTCGAGTCAGAAACATCTTTTGCAATATGCCACAAGCACGCAGGCGTCATATGGACTCGCTGACAGCAACCAGAGCCGTTACAATGATTGAAGAAGGTCATTCGCAGCGATCTGTGGGTTTGCAATTGGGATTTTCTCGAAGCGCTATTCAAAATCTATGGAATCGTTTCCAAGAGACCGGCAGTGTTAGAAGAAGACCTGGTTCGGGCAGAGCTCGCATTACAACAGCTCAAGAGGATCGTTACATTCGATTAAGTGCGCGCCGAGATCGCACAACGACGGCCCGCAAGCTGCAAAATCGTTTACGGCTCACAACGGGTACTCGTGTCAGTGACCAAACTATTCGTAATCGATTACATGAAGACCAGCAGGCATCAAGAAGGCGAGTTGTCCGTATTCCATTAACCAGAAATCATCGTGCAAATCGTTTAAGATTTTCCCGTCAACATTTGGACTGGGACATAAACCAATGGGGCATGGTGCTCTTCACAGACGAATGCAAAGTTAAATTTTTTAACGACGATCGGCGTATTAGAGTATGGAGAAGACGCGGCGAGAGATTTTCAGAAGCCTGCATCCATGAAGTCGATCGTTTTGGTGGTCCAAATGTAATGATTTGGGGCGGGATAAGCTTACACGGCAAAACTGAGCTCGCTATTTTAAATGAGGGTACTGTTACTGCTCAGCGGTATATTGAGGAAGTCGTCAGACCACATGTGATCCAATTTGCCCAGCGAGCGGGTCCTGGATTCATCTTGATGCAAGACAATGCTCGTGCACACACGGCTCAAGCGACTCGGTTTGTACTGGAAGCGTCTCAAATTCAAGTCTTGCCGTGGCCGGCGAACAGTCCGGACTTAAATCCAATAGAGCACATGTGGGATCAGTTGAAACGAAGAGTTAGAGACGGTGATCAGGAAATCCACAACCAACAGCAACTCATCAACGCTGTTAAAAGAGCCTGGGAAGAGATTCCAATGGAAAATGTCAGGCATTTGATAGAGAGCATGCACTCCAGGCTTCAGGAGTGCGTAACGAAACGAAGGGGGCATACCCGTTACTAAAAGATGAGCATGGAGTATTTTCTTTTGTTTTCAGTAACTTTACATTGTTTTTATTTTTAACCTTAAATGTGTTTTTTCTTTCAAAAGCAAATAAACTTTTTAATCATTATTATTGGAATAAATTTATTGGTCTACTCGGTAAAAACAACATTAGTTTTCGTTATGGAGACAAAAAAATTAATATTGGTTTTATTATTTTCATGGTACAGACAAAATACCTCGTGGCCCTTATTTTGTTTTGAGTAGTATATTATGTTTGTAGTTTAGTGAAAAAATGTAAATAAGTATAGGAAACCCGAACGCTTTTTGCATAGGTTCTACATTTACCAACGTAAGTTTTCTTAGTCACTTTTCGTTTTGTTCGTCTCTTTCTAACTTGAACTTATTGCTTAGCAAAATTTAATTTCTTTAGGTAAGTGACAAATGTATTCAACGAATTTTTTTTAAAGAATAAGAATAAAAGACATTTATTGGAATCACATAACAAAACATACAACATATTTTCATAAATTATAATGGAAATTCACGAAAACTATTTTTGGTATGGCGTTGAAACAGTGCCTCCTGGCCGAATACGAGGAGAGTTAAAATTTTGATATACGAATTCTCGTGTTCATTATCGTGACCGAATTAAAATTAGTAGTTAGCTACAATTTGGGGGTAAGAGACTAAAACAACGAGCGTGTGACCAGCTAGTGGCAAGTTGGTTTTACTACTACAAATAAAATAAACAAATAAACTAGTCCCTTAATAGATGCTTTGATTCCATATAAATATTGTAATTTATTTTAATTCGATCAAATAATTAAGAAAACTCACACTCGACTTTCTGAGTGATGTATTATTGTTGAATTGTATGATGACTGTAAGTGCTTATTGGTTTTCACCGCCGACTGTACCTAACGTGAAACACAAGAAGCCAGTGCAACTCCGAACAGTTTGCGAGTCGAATCAGAGAGGGCCGCGAGCTGTTGGGACTCCACTCACGCCCGACCTAACCGAATTACGGGCGTAGACCTAACGAGCGATAGACACGGCGAACAAATTGTTGGGAAAAAGAAGCAACCGTTGGTGAATTTGGTTTTACGGTTATTAAATTATTGGGTTTATTGGGATTGTTTCACCACACTAATTGTCTCTATCAACATAAAACTATTGAAAGAAATACGACGATGTCAAAACGGATAAGCGCTGGATCTGCATTAATTAATATATAATTTTGCTACGTAAGTTATTGACTAAAATAAATAAGAAACATAAAATTTGATTTAAAAGTATATGGCCGTAAGCCCGCCTTTTGTACCTACTTATTTTCATATTGTGCAACAAAGTTTAAAATAATAATAATAATCATTCCTTTTATTTTTAATAATAATATTAAGTAAACAGATTTTTTGTGTCCTTATGCGCAATTCTGTGTCACGCCAGTTAAAGATTAGATAGCAAGTTAAGTCAAGTTAAGTCAAGTGGTTGATGATTCCTGGTGCGCTTCAGCCTTCAGGTTAACCGTCACTTCTGGTGAAATGTAAGCCAAGCGCAACCTGTGGAATAAAAACATAAAGTTAAATATCACGATCGCTTTTTTTCAACATTACATTTCTACTCGTTCTTTTATCTGTAGCATTATCAGTGTAGGCTTCCGGCCAAATTTTGGAACCCCAAAGAGCCTATTTTTCGTTTGAGCGAGGGTGCATTGCGTGTACAAAGGTGCCCTGGTCGCATTGCAATCAACGGACAGACATTGGGATCGGGAATAAATTAAATTATTGCGGTTCTGCGGGCGCTGTGAGCACAATTCAAATCGGTGTCTTCGTACAAAATCCACATAAAATCTCTTTTTTATCAGCTAACAAACATCGAACCTTGACTCAGGGTTTTCTCTGAAGGACAATTTAGCGGAAAGGAAAATTAACATAACTCTTTACACTGGCGTTACCCTTAAGCGGTTTGGTGGGAGCTAATATGTGACACCTAGAATATAAAAACTACTGTTAGATCTGCTATGTCTAATATCATACATTATGTATTTTATTATTTAGCTAAAATTACTATAGGTAATAATAATATATTTCCCTTTTGAGTAGAACGTGAATGATGAACGTGAAAATCTAATTAAAATCTTGTTTTAATAATTAATATTGAAATAAGAATCCATTTTAAAAATCTTGACTTAGCTTACTTACAAATTTATCTAACAAACATATTTTAAATTGTTTTCGTACCCAAAAATAATTACGTTACATTATATTTAGCTTAACTTACATAACAAACAAATTTCAATAATGTCATCTAAAAAATAATAATTTACGACCTTCCTGTCAAAATGTATTACGTTATTTTGTACTGAGAGAAATATTGACGCAAAAAAAAACAGCTAGCTACGACTATTTGCCCTACGCGTTAAGATAGACGCACCGGAAGTAGGGGTTCATATATCAGTCGGGCAGGCCGTAAATATAGTGAGAGCTCGTGAGTCTTGACATATCATTTGGCGTGTGCCACTCGCTGCTGTGTAAATAGCAATTTTGGCATAGAAAGCACCTTTTTGTGTAGGTTTTGATTAATTTAGCTCTTTAATGTACAGACACTTACATATAACTTATCCAAAACTGTCAAATATCTTCAATAAATGTTCAACCATATGCCATATCTATACTAATATTATAAAGAGGAAAGCTTTGTATTTTTGTATGTATGTATGTTTGTAACGATAAAACTCAAAAATTATTGGACCGATTTAAAAAAATGTTTCACCATTAGAATGCTACATTAGCGCTGAATAACATAGGCTATATTAAAAAAGATAAAAAAAGAAGTGCGGTACGAAGTCCGCCGTGTCAGCTAGTGTTACATAAAGTTTAAAGTCTATTGAGGAAATTTGTCAAATAATAGAAAAAAAAAGTTGATTGAATTTTTGCCATTTAAAGTCCACTATGGAAAGTTTCAAATCGCATTAAATCGGTTAAACACAATGTTTTTAAATGTTTTCTATTAACTGTTAACATCTCTGTTCTTAATAATTTTAATTTTTAATTGATCTGTTAATATTTTGTTATAATACAACGCATAGGCATATAGGCTTTTATTATTTAAGTCACATCTAGTCCAGAACCCTGGATAGCTAAGGCTGGTAATATATATCACAGTCTTCTTCAAAATATTTTTAAGAAAAAGACAAAATGTTGTAATACTTATACAGGGTCGTAGTAAGGGACTATTTATAATATTGTAAGATCTACATACAAACCATACCAACATGATGCAATAAATATAGGTACGCTACGTACCTATAGGTATGTACATCTAATAAACTATGAGCGGAGAGACGCATCTCTCTCCTCAAATACGCAAAACAAACCGAATGTATTATTAACTGGGGGTTTCCCCTGAAAGAGGCTGCGAGGGTCGCCCACCAATCTTGTGGGGCGGGCGTGCCGAATAAAGTATTTATACAGCCTTCGATCTGACGTGTAGTACTGATTCACGTTTCGGGTATGATTTTATATGGACTCATGAATGTAATGAAAACGTTTTGTATGTCTGTTTGCACATGGAATAAATACTGTTTAGTTAAAATTAGGTTAATTAATTTTATATATCGCCCATCTACTGCGTTTATGTAAGTTTGCAACAGTACAAGGATAAACCCAACTTAACACTACTTTATCTACACTAATGTTGTAACATTCTACTTATGTTTCCAATACTTGACTTATAATTACTACTGTTATAGCGCAGACAACAAAACACTCAATTTAAGCAATTTCACATGATGGTATAATATCCACATCGATATCGTAAAATCTCATTATAACATCAATAAAACGCGACCAATTAACCTGGCGAGCCTTATGTCAAAGTCCTCATACAAGTTGTATAAAATTTTGACATTAGGCTGGCTTTTGAAAACAGTTGGGTTATACGTGAAAACTTCGTCGAAACTACTAAACTTACATACACAAAACTCTTTGGTAAGATCTTGTGCCAATTGAATAAAAAAAGAACAGCGCGCGCTCGCTCCTGATTGGCCCTGCGCGCGCAGCTGCGCTCTCATTGGTTATTGGATGGTGGATGGATTGGTTTGGTTGGTAATTAACATTAACTTTCAAAATTGTACCATCCAAAATTTGAACAATTATTATAAATAAACTATTGTCAGCTTTTACTCTTGTTGTTTGACTAATTGCATTAGTGAAGATAAAGTAGTGTATGCAACTGCATATAACACGGGTATTAAAACACTCGTTACTATTATGAAACTCGCTGCGCTCGTTTCATAAACTCACACTCGTGTTTTAATACCCTTCATTATATGACAGTTGCATAAACTACTATTTAAAGTTTATACTGACACCCCCTACCAACCGTTAGGTCACAAAGTAGGTGTCAGTCATCCTTGTGCAAACACAAGGGACCATCTACGTCAGGTCATAACGCCAGATCAGGACGCACCGAAGCGCATTCTTCATCCGGTACTTTTAAGACTAGTGTCTCGTTGCCCCGTGGACACGTATAGTCCACTACCTATTATCCAGATACGTTACCGGAGCTGTAAGCTCGCTCACTTCTCGTTGCACTAAGAGCACAACTCGCAGATTCCACTGCTCGGGTCATCAACTCTAAGTCGACTACCAAATATCCTCTTTGGTGGCGGAGTTGTAAGCCCACTCACTTTTCAGTACCCATCCAGGCACCTTGCCAATTTCACAATCCTACGCGGTTGGCACAACCGGAGGGATTGCATCTAGCGGGCACCTCTACTAGTTATCCAGACTAGTGCCGGAGATGTTGGAGTTCTGCTCGGTGAAAACCAACGAGCATGGCAACCAACTATGGGCAACTCACGTGCCCCGCAAGTCCTTTCGCATCGGGCCCCTCGAGACCGCTACTTGGACCCGCTCGCTGTGCACGAAATGGAAGCCTGGCCACATCAACCAGGCAGACGAACATTCCCACTTCTACAGCTAACCACATGCCACCACGAGTCCAACCCATGTCCGGGACCTGTCGGAGACGCCCGCGAAGGCATAACCGACAGGGGGCCTAGGATCCGGAACAGTACAAGGATAAAAAAAATATACAGAACATAAACAAAATAACTATGTGTCAGTTTTAACACTCTATGAGGTTACATCTATTACTAATAGATCTATAGCGGGAACTAGCAACTTGGATTAGAGGCGGCTATACAGCCCAACTTTTCGTTTGACACAAAACATGATTATACCTAGTTTTTAAGATTTCTTCCAGACAAACAGTTGTATAAAGAGAACTTACACTGACTTACTTAACTATTTATTTACATAATCATATAATGACAATATGTAGTCACAAGAAAAGTACAATTCATAGTCATAGAAAACCATCTGAAGTGTAACTTATAATACAAGTTTGTTACGTAGGTACTAAAACGCAAAACTTTTCATACACTTTCGAACACTTCACGAAGGCAGGATCCGTCTTAACGAATTACTACTGTCTTTCTGAGATCTTGGACCCTGTAAAGGGTTCGAAACGTCAGGCTAAAATAATATGTAAATAAAATTAAATAAACATTAAAAACAATATTAAAATTCGTGAAAAGTGTTTAATTTCAAGATTCATTCGATGACAGTGCAAAATATATGCCAAAGTGTATTAAGTGTAGTGTAGATTAGTACGAGTACACAAAAAACAAACGAAGCAACAACCACAGCTTAGTATAACGAACTACCCGTTGACAGAAACGTATTCTTTGTAGTACATACAAATTTTACTGAAGGGAAAATTCGCGATTTATTTTGCACGTGTGACTCAAACATAAATCAGCTAAAACGCGTGCGGTATCGGGAAACGTGCTCACAATTCGTTATGTAGAAATGAATAAGCAACAACGAATGCTCCAATATTTATTTTTCATCATCACCTAACAAACGTACCACATCATCATCATCTTCACCAGCTCATTTTATGTTCCCACTGCTGGGGCACTAGCCTTCCCTATGGATGGATGGGGAGCTGGTCTAATTCAGGTTGATGGATTCTAACGTCTGCCATCTTACGACAACAACCGGGACTTGAACTGATTTCATTGATTATGTAATATATAAAGTATTCGAAAAGGTACGAAATATGATTATGCCAAATAAACGCGAACAAAAAATTAAATTAATTAATTAATTTAATTAACTGTTAAATTTATTTTTGTATTTTGTGTGTGAATATATTATGATTATAATATTCAATTTTTTTATTCTGTAAGTATAGGCAAGTATTTGATCGCGATCTCACCTCATGGTAAATGATGATGCGGCCTAGGTTGTAGCATACTTGCTTAGATAATGCCTTTTAGTTACCTCCTATTCCATTCTCTATAAAATTATTCCATTCTCTATAGACAGATTATTCTCGATGTAGAGGAGTGCAGTTAGTACTGCTTATGTTAGAATCATTACTATTTATCAATTCTTAAGACAGGGACGTAAAACAATAAATACTTTTTTAGTTTCACTTTCATCATTAGTTAAAAAAGTGACAGTTGGATCACACGGTTCCTTAGAAACGTACCCAAAAATAATATTTTTTTTTGTTTTCTTAAAAAGCTTCACCGCTCATATAAAGGATATGTAATGTCCGCATCCTGGCTCAGATTCGGCCTCTTGTTAGAGGATTACGAGCAGTAAATTATTTCCTTTCGCTGAGTTATGGGCTATTGAGGCAACAGACCGTTGTTTCAAGACTTAATGGGGGTGACGTACAATTTTACTTTGTATTTCTGAACATTCCTATTTTTGGGCGGCAATCGTTCGGTTGTTACGCTCAGTTCCGTGGCAAGGAGTTATTTCACTTATCGAAGTGTCACCAGCCAGGTTAAATGTGCATTTTTTTATCTGTATACAAGTATATTGTGCGTAGCATCAACAATTTTTTTTTCTTCTGAAATGTTGTTACTTACTACAAATTATTGATAGATATACTAGTAGGATGTCTATAGGATACATAGGATGCCTTTTCGAAGCAGTTTTTTTTTAATTTTATTTTTAATTTTTTTTTAATTTTTTTTTTTTTACCTGTTAAATATTATGACCATGCCCGGACCCGGTGATAGGTTCCTGTGGGATAGTGTATTCCTCGCGAACGAAGTCGTCTGTAACAGCTAGTGTTAAATAATATCTGGGTGCTTAGTGAGAGTTTTGTTTACTATCCGTATTCATTCGTTTACAAACCGTCTTCGTAAAAGGGAGGGTTCTCCATTCGTCTGTTCATACAGGTATGGTGGAGGAGATGGTTCATACATCATCATCATCATCATCATCATCTCAGCCAAAAGACGTCCACTGCTGGACAAAGGCCTCCCCCAAGGATCTCCACAACGACCGGTTTTGTGCTGCTCGCATCCAGCGGCTTCCCGCGACCTTCACCAGATCGTCGGTCCACCTTGTTGGAGGCCTGCCCACACTGCGCTTTCCGGTACGCGGTCGCCACTCGAGGACTGCTCCGCCCCAGCGGCCATCAGTCCTGCGAGCAATGTGCCCTGCCCACTGCCACTTGAGCTTAGCAATTCTTCGGGCTATGTCTATATTCGATCTCGCAGAGAAACCCCGAGCATAGCCATGGTTCATACAATACCTATCTATTATATGAACTTGGTATACAACGATCTCATAACCCTTTCTCAACAACGTTTTAATCTTTGCAATGTCTATAAGAAGCTTTGTAGAAAGTAGCTCACTTTTCGCCGATCGCTTCTAATTAATCGGCCCATTGACAGTGTAATCCCTTGGTTAATTAATTGAATTATTCCGTCTCATTACTCCATTGCCTCCGAGATTATTATTGAAATATAAAATGTGTAAATCATAGCGGGCTTCAGTAATCCTGATTGACCATTAATTTGATTTACAGCGGTTACAAATAACTCGTGTAGGGTGTAATTTTTTTTAAATATGTTACAGGACGTTGATCTTCTTACGGTTTAAGTTGACATAGCACTCGTAAGAAAATAGTTCTTTGTTTACTTAAAGAAGCTTGTTTTTCTAAATGTTATGTTTTGTTAGATTGTATACCTATGTATTTTTATATATAGGTACTTGACAAGCCTGGCAATTGTAATTCTAGTCTTATCTTAGAGATAGGTACTTGTATTTAGAGACAGTTTATTGTATTTTGGTATCACTATTGAATGCTGTTACATTTTTGTTGTTTCCGTATAAAAACTAAAACTTCGTATATTTAATTCTAGCTACCTATTGTCTTACCTACATACAACTCCTTATATATCTATCACTTAATTAAATACGAAACATCATAATTACCTACGACTGGTATGTCAAAAAACATTTTTATAATCAAAACGATTACGGGTCAAATTGCACGCAAAATAATATCGCCAACAAAAGTGAAACAAAAGAGGAATTTTTCATTAACAAAAGTGGTACCTACCGCAGAATTAATCGGCGCACTCCTGCCGGCCATTAGCATTACTGCTTCATCTATTTCAGCCCAAGATTTTATATAAATCGACGTGAAATTTATCTAGGTGCCCCTCGTCTACGGACGGACGACAAGGGGTGATAATTAGTGCGTTCGTGCTATTCCGGGAGGAATAATCCCATCTAAAAATGGCTCAATCAGTCAAACCAGGAGCCAGGACACCGAATCACGCGAGTCGGATGTCGTTAGTGATAAACTATTATGAATATTTGATGAGTAGGTACAGAGTTATCAAAAACTTAAACGTACCTAATTGTTTTTGTAATCGAACCATTAAATGGACACTTACTTATTTTATTTTTTATTTTTTTATTTTATTATTTTTCGCCCAAGGTTGCCTGGAAGAGATTGCTTGTTAGCAATAAGGCCGCCTATTTTGTACTATATGTGTTTATCAATTTGTCAGTATCTGTTTTTTTTGTGTGCAAATAAAGTTGATTATTATTATTATTATTATTACACATGCATCGCATACGCATTGACTCGTATTAACTGTGTTACTATGTTACATGAAGTTATTGTATTTTTAATCTTGATACTAACCAATTAAATATACATATAAAATAGGTATTAACGCGGCATTAGAATTGCCATAAAACTATTAATAAAAGAAAGAAACTCTTTTATCTTTCTTTTCTTTTCGCAAACGTTTCTACACGTTACTATAATAAACTAAAGGCTCTAGCTACTGATTTCTTTCGACATATAATTTGCTATAGTTCTCTGTGCAATAGCGCGGAAACTCCACATGATCTGAAACAATCCTTTTAGCTCTTTATAAAGCACTCTATCTGCGGGGGCAATCACGCTTTACAAAGAAAATAGAGGAGCCGTGTGTTATTCAAAGGGCACATTTATAACTAAAACATGCTATTACTATATACCTATATACTGTGACTCTGGCTAGAAAAAGAATGGGACTCCAGGGATTGGCCTATCTGAAGTCAGAAGACTTCAGCATTCCTTCGATTTCAAAGACGTTGCTAAATAGTCTACAAAGGAAGAAAAGTGAAAGGATGGGGTTGCACAAAAGATTCTGATAGGTCGAAGTGCTACTGGAAGAGAGAAACCTAACCTAAGCAGAATGCACTAAGATAAGATACCTGCTATTTTATTTTAACAGTGTTTTTTCACTAACGTAATTAGTTAATCTTCTCCACAGTAATACTGATTATATCACCTCAAAATATAGCTAGATTAAATCATACCAAATATAGCATAAATATAAAATTTTAATATGCTATCTCTGTGATTGGTAAGTCTATGAATAAATACTGAGTTGATATTAACGAACAGTTCTTAAGCGCCGACCATGCGTGTGACCGACAAACAATTAACTGAAAAATTCTAATGATGATAAACCTTGTCCAGAAACCACCACCGCAGCAACCGTAGTTTCACAGATGAACTAATAAAAAGAAAACAAACAAACCAAAAAAAATTTACTATGAACTTTTCAAAGGTTACGCAAACACTAATAAAAAGTACATTTACTTTAACCCCTCGTTATTAATATGTAAAACGTCTGCGTAAACTGTAACTAAACACAGGTATACAAACATTTTGAGAATGTAAATTTTAACGTAACGTAAAGTGATTAGCACCTATGAACTAATTGTAAAATGTTTGCAAAATGAAAACTTCACCCAAATAAAGTTGGATCTTTGAAACAGACTTACAGATAAAGTGATAGCAGGTAAAAAAAAAGGTTCGTTGGCAATCCATTGAACACCTTGAGTAACTTTACCCGATGTTCAAAAGGACAGCCGCCTCAAATAGATGGCCTGTCGCACTTTGGATTCGAATTTGTGGATCTTCTTAGAGTTATTCAATTTATTTCCGTGACGATGTATAAAAACTGGATGTGGTATGTCATATGCCTTACAAAAATAAAATCTTAGGGCCAGGAAAACATTTAGTAAATCTGATCTAATGTTCTCATTCAACAAGGCCATGGTTTTTTATCTTCCATTAAAAAGAGTGTCCACTGTACTCAATGGTTATTCAATAGTTACTGAGCTTATTGATGGGCTCTTTTGGATAGATGATTGGATAGAACCATTGCGGTAGAATTAAACTATTTAACTTACAGAGAGTGAGCTTACTTAAAGTAGTAGGAGAAAAAGTGTCAATACAGGTAAAGGCGGGTACAGATCCTTATTTATATAGTTTTTCAATGGTATCAGCCACATCCAGTCTTATTATCAGGGAGTGCGTGCATCTGCATCCCCGCGGGACGTGTAGGGGATCGATCTGCTCGATCCGCCCAGTCGCGTGCCGCTCGCCGGCGAGGACGATTGCCCGCCCGAAACCTCCTTTTAGGCAGGACTTTTGCCGCGCGACCTTTTTAGGCGGGAATTTATGACAGTTCGAAAATTAAGGTTGTAAATGAATTGGAACTCTTTAGAAAGTTCTTAGTGGAGTGTAGTGTGAAACCTCCTTTTTGGACAGGACTTTTGCCGCGTTACCTTTTAAGTGGGAATTTCTGACTGATCAAAAATTAAGGTTGTTAATGTTTTGGAACTCTTTAGAAAGTTTGTAGTTGAGTGTTAATGTGAAACCTCCTTCTAATTAGGACTTTTGCTGCGCAATCTTTTACGCGGGAATTTATGACAGTTCTAAAAGAGAGGTTGTTAATGAATTAAACCTCTTTAGGAAGATTTTGTAGTGGAGTGTAGTGTGAAGCCGCCTTTTTATGCAGGAAGTCTTCCTGCTAAATCTTTTGGGCGGGAACTGAGTATTATTTTATATGATCATCATGTGTAAATTAATGAAAACTTATTTCTGAGTTTGAAGTGGAGGTTTTTGTGAAACCTTCTTTCAGATAAGACTCTTTTCATTAAACGATTTAGGTGGGAAATGATGTGAAACTCTTCTAACCAACAAAACATAATTTGTGCTGATCCTTTAGACGAGAACTAATAATAGTTTGCATAGTAAGCAAGTTGCAAGTTTGCTTATATGTGGAGATTAGTAAATGGCATTGGTTAACTCACATTGTCTAGTAATAGATAAATAAAAATAAATAAAAAAAGCTAGATTTTATCAGGTCTGAAAATATTAGGTATCGTGAAGTTGTGCTGAAGTGTGGTCGTAAGTGTTGGTAAACAATGTTTTGTTGACGTTGTGATAAGAATTTCAATGGCGATTTATTTTAATGATAGTTTAATTTTTGAATTTACGGTGGCGTCCTTGATTATTAATGATGATATATTATGTTTTAACATACCACTAGCAATAATTGAATAAGTTTAGACATTTTAAAGCGGTTGGTTTGAATGGATCCATGTTTAATTTAATACTATTATATCAGTTTTCAAAATGTCCTGTCACTCTTTGTATTTTTTTTGTACGTTTTCATTTGATAGACTGATACTTTACAAGATTCATAAGTATGTATTAATATATATGGGCGTAAATGTTTATTACTGAGGCGATTTCTCTAAAGATCTTTTTATAGCTGGGTATTTATTTTTTATATTTCGCTATTACTTGCCAAATTTGATTCGGTAATCACTAAATGACTATGTAAAATCCAATATACCTACCGGAGAATTGAACTTTTGGAAATCAAGCTGATCGCAAATGGCAACTCGGCTACCAAGGCATTTAAACTAAAATAAAAAACGTAATAACTAAGCTGTTTGGTATAAACTATTAACAAAGTTATTGAAATCAAAAAGTTTTATCATAACTTCATAAGCCATTCGAGTCAGTATTTACATCACAAATCTACCGAACGCGGCTGTTTAAAGAGACTTGACTGTTTGGGCGACATAAAAACTTTAAAAATATCTATAAATTATCAACAAAAAACATCAACAACAGAAATGTTTTCACCGATTCGGCCTATAAATTGCAACGTCGTCGCCGACTGGGCCCCTAAGCGATTCTGTTGCTAAGTCGACAACTCGCATTTGTCACCGAATCGGGGAAGTTTATTTTGGAAACTCCGACATTTTCCGAGATATTTTGTTACTAATGACAATAAGAGGAATAGGGGAAAAGGTGGGACGTAATTCTTCATGGCTCATCTAATATGGTTATACATATTTTGTATCACTGTATAATAGGTATTGGTCTTTGGTTTTTAAGAATAATAGTTTTTTGACTTGTTCTTTTTATATGGCAATGTATTATCAGTTTTATTATGACTTTATTAAAAAAAAAACAAAATTCAAAATTCAAAATCATTTATTCAGTTTAGCATACAAATTGCTCTTGTAGACGTCATTATGCCACCGGTTCGTAAGTCTACTCTGGGCTCAGACCTTTTACTGAGAAGAACCGGCAAGAAACTCAGTACTCAGCAGGTGTCAAGCTCTTTTCTCCCTTACAGCGTCAAAAATATTGGAAAATCTCTATCATAACAAAAAAAAACTAACTAACTAATAAATAACTTTCCATCACAAATAAAAACACAAAATATAAAGGACAATCACAACATGTAAAAAAACACAAAAAAGATTAAATAAATAAATAAAAGATTTAAATTATAACCCTTGAATACTATACTTTGCATATTTATTTCGATTCGTAAAAATAGTTTTACCTAAATACTTAACACTAACCAGTGCAACTATTATGTAAACAATAGAAAGCTTATTTACCATAAATAATTAAAATACACAAAAGCACGTAATACTCTGTAATTTAAAAATACTCCACTTTTTGTAGAGTCAGAAATTTTAAAATTTTTGTTTGGATCCTCTTATATGGTCAAGTATTTTATAGGCACTAGCTGACCCGGCGGACTTCGTACCGCTTTGACAGTTAACATCATTGAAATAAATATATATCAATGGTGACAACAACACAAACAAATAATTTTGTATTGGAAAATAAATTTTTTAGTACATATTTTAATTAATATTTTATTTTTTAATATAGCCTATGTTACTCAGCGCTAATGTAGCATTCTAATGGTGAAAGAATTGTTTAAATCGGGTCAGTAGCAGATACAATTTCTCTTCAACTGTACTAGGTACATAATATTCGTAATGTCGGCAGTGTTTAACACTGTGACCCAGTGGTTGATATCAGTTTTCATCCCCAAAATTTTACTTTGACAGCTAGGCATTCAATACAGTTTGAAAAAGACAAAGTGTTAAAAAAATTCCACGAGCGGGATTCGAACCCGCACCCCATGACATGCTGGGTCCGGTGCACTACCAACTATGCTATCGTGGCTCATTCCAACTCGCCGAAATTAATCAACACTATCTACTCTTACTCTGTAAGCCAAAGACAATTATTTCTTACAGAATTAAGAATTTTCGTTTGACCAATCCATGTAGAAAACATTGTATTCTTATTGACAAATTACTCATGCCACCAAAAGTTAAAGTAAAAGCTTTAGCTTGTAGAAAGTGATTCCCAGTTTTCCGAACCTTTGAGTGACCTCATTGAGCCCCATTTTAAATTTGAGCTTAACGCGTGTCTGGGCCCATGTTCCATCAGGAGCTTGTCAGAGGCGATTAATCCTCCCCCCTCACCCCTAACAACACCCGCGTAACACTCGCGGCCGCCTTAATCCTGACACACGCAACCCGCACAATTTGTTATATTAATTTAATAAATTCCCTTTAAGTGGACGATAAGATAGTAATAAATGATGACAGTTTAGTAGGCAAGTGCTTGGAATTGAAAAGTACTTTTTTATCTTTTGAGATTTTGTAGGTATTATTGAAAAGCTATTTATTTAGCGTTTTTACTTACTTAAATCGTCCAACTGATCCCAAAACTCAGATCCCCATATTATTTTATGCGCCTCGGAGCAATAGTAAAATTCAATCGAATTTTATATATTTTTTTATTATATTTTAGGCGATGCACCATAGGTTACTCTAAAAATGTGTATTTACATGTTTCTTAATTTGTCAAGTAATATCCATCCATAGGCTCGCGCTTAAGAATAAACTACTTATAATTTTACTATAGGAGAATTACACATAACACAGACTTAAGTTTAATAGTCTCTAGAGAAGCGTCAGTCTGTTTTCATCAGTGTAACTATTTACCAAATGGCCGTGGTATAACAACTTATAAACGGTCATATTTTTAACGTTCCATGTTTAAAGTTTTACTATCTGTGGTGCCGGAAGCGGATGCGAGCGAGCGGACGCTTCGGTTGAGCGGTGGAGGGGAGGGACGGAACTGGGATGGGTGGGGGATCAACCCGACTCATTAAACCCAGAGATATTTACAATCGGATTGATACAGATACAATGACCCTTTCTATCAAATGGGCTTATCGAGACCGTATGGGATTAGAAATGTATAATTAGTGCTTGTTCAAATGCTTAGAATAGTTGAATGATAAGTGTATTAGATACTTTATACTTCGAATGCTCTTAAGTATCCTTTTTTCAAAGTCTTATACTTTTGTATACCTAATATACTCGTACATACTCATATACTCTCCCTTCTTATAATTATTGTTTAATCCCACCTATCCTTCTTATCTTAAGGAACGTTTCAGATTACGGTCATCAGAAAACTTAAGGGGGTTTTAAACCCCCCCACACAGCACCACCTTTTATGATTATTCTTTTACCGTCCAAGCTATTCGTCTCTGGAATTCACTTCCAGTTGCGATCAGGCGTGCGAAATCTATCCACACATTTTATTTTTATTTTATTTTTATTTTATTTTATTTATTGATCACCAACATAATGAACATCAACTAATACAGTTACGGTTTTGGCACAGTTTAGGAAAGCTTAATGTTATTATAATTATAGGCGAAGACCACATTCACTAAAAAAAAAGCAAAAAGATACATAATTGAATAATAAATAAGAGAGTAAAATTACAATTTGAATTTATAAAAAATAACAATTAACAACCCAATCGTACAAGGAAAATAAGAAAAATAATATTTAAAGAAGTGACTTTCTAAACTTGCGAATGCCATCCCTAAAGAGATCCAAATCTTTAGACTTACTCAAACTGTTAAACTCTCTGATGAGGCGGTTTACCGGTGCATGATGTCCGAGATTGGATTTACTTGAGGAGTTCACAAGAAGGTTGTACCTCGAAGCGCGAGGGAGTTTCAAAGGAGTTGAAAAGGTAAGAGCTTCTAGTAGTTCGGGAGCCTCAAGGATGCCATTCGCAAGCTTGTACAGAAACAATAAGTCGTGCAAGCGTCTTCGATCTGAGAGTGACAAGATATTAAAATGATTTAGTCTTTCAACATATTTTTCAAGTGACTTACCCAAATTACAAGAGTAGGCAAGGTGCCATAAGAATCTCTTTTGTATGCTTTCCAGTCTTTTATTATAAATATCATAAAACGGATTCCAAACGACACTACAGTATTCCAACCCACTACGCACCAATGAGTTAAATAAAATAATCTTTGTTTTGGGGGACTTGAAATTTTTACAGTTCCGTAGGACAAACCCTAGATTTTTGAAACCTTTGGTACAGACTTTATCTATGTGTATGTTCATTCTCAACTTACTATCCAGCCACACTCCAAGATCTCTAACAGTGTCAACATCAATCAAGGTATCGCCGTTAATACTGTAATGGTGACTGGTATTATTTTTTTTCCTAGTAAAGTGCATGCAGAAGCATTTCGAAACATTAAGGTCCATTCGATTTTTCTCGCACCATTCGATGAGTCTCACTAAATCAGCTTGTAAAAGACTGGCATCGATAGCCGATTCCACAACTCTAAAAAATTTCAAATCATCTGCAAACAATACATGGTCTGAATTTACGAAACAATTACCTATGTCATTAATAAATATGTTGAATAATAAAGGTGCCGAGTGCGAGCCCTGAGGGACACCAGAACCAACCGGGAAAGCATTTGATGAGTAACCGTTGACCACAACTTTGGATGTTCTGCCCAGCAAATAGGACCGAAACCAACCCAACATGGGTTCGTCGATACCAAGAATGTTAAGTTTGTGAAGTAAGATATCATGATTTACACGATCAAAAGCCTTACTAAAATCTGTGTAGATTGCGTCTACTGATAAACGTTTATCAAGAATGCGGGAAATGTTATCAGTAAACAAAGTGAGGTTAGTAGCTGTAGACCTGCCGTTCATAAATCCGTGTTGGTGGGAGTCAATCAATTGTTTAAAATGCCAGGACAGAATAGGGTTGAGTAATTGCTCGAAAACTTTGGCAAAGACCGAGAGAATCGATATTGGCCTATAGTTTTCTATAAGTTCCTTACGGCCAGTTTTAAATAAGGGGACTATCAAAGAGATTTTCCACTCAGATGGGAATGATCCTGTAGAAAGCGATTTGTTGAAGATCATCGTTAAGGGTTTAGCTAAAGCAGTAGCACATTTAGCTACAAAGATCGAAGGTATACCATCTGAGCCAGCGCCCTTATGAATATCAAGTCTTTTTAACACTTTAAGAACCTGGTCGTCTTTGAATTTGATAGTGGTTATGAAGTTATTAGTGGGTGAGGGTATATGTTCACAGGGTAGGGTAAGTTGTGTTCGACCATTATTATTGAAAGCAGATGAGAAACTATCGGCAAATAAATTGCAAATGTCGAAGCCGCTCGTGGCAGTCTTATCGTTTAGGGTCATTTGAGCAGGGTAGTGGCTATCATTGCCCCTTTTGTGTTTGACAAAAGACCAGAAAAGCTTCGGATTGTCGCGTAAACTTTGTTCGAGATTCGCGATGTAATTGTTGTAACAAGTTGATATGAGATGTTCTGAGCGTTTTTTTAGTATTTCGAAAGATAACTTATCAAGAGGATTTTTATTAAATTTGCGGAGTTTATTGCGATACTTCAGCTTTTCTTTAAGGAGGTGTATTAAGTTACGTGAGAACCAGATAGGATATTTTCGGGACCTTGGTTTTGACTTAGGAACATGTTTTTGGATTATATTACGTAAAGAACAGTAGAATACAGAGACCATTTCGTCTATATTGGAACAGCTTACAAATTCATTGTCCCAGGAAACCGCGTTTAGGTCCGAGACAATTTTATCAAAATCTGTTTTATGGAAACAGTAGTGGTAATTTTCATTATGAGATAAAGAATTTACAGTATTAAGAGTCAAGGAGAACGATAGCGGTGGATGTAAAGGGTCAACCGGGACAAGTGAGTCACTACAAGCGTTTAGCTTTGTAACTAGACTGTTGCTAAGGACTAAGTCCAAGATTTTTCCTTTGATATTTAACCGATCGTTGTACTGTCCAAGGTCGTGGAGTGCGGTAAAATCTATAAGCATTGTTGACAATAAACTGTTATTTGTGACATTCGATGAATCAGGCTGACTGTCATAGTTCCATTTGATATTACCTAAGTTGAAGTCACCCACAAACATGACCTTTTTGGCATTGTGTTGTTCCAATAATCGATCTGAATTACTAATGAACTCACTGAGAATGTGTTGTTTAACAGGAGGTGGTAAATATACTGCACATATGAGCAGTTGCTCTGTTTTGCCGGTAACATCATCGCGATAATTTAGTCTAATCCATAAATCTTCACATTTGGATTCGAGAGTTTGTAAGCGGGTGGAGGGAATACGTTGTGAGATGGCGACGAGAACGCCACCACCCTCTTTTCTTGAGTGGAATCCGCTAGACTCTCTATCACGCCTATACACTACATATCTCTTGTCAAAAAGCTCAGAGTCGAAGACGCTGCTGTTTAACCACGTTTCACTAAGATAATTATGTCGTAGTTATTAACTTATTACATATCACGTTGTTAAAAAATTCGGTGCTTTTAGTTCTTAGACCTCTCACATTTTGATAATAAAATTGAAGCATACGGAATATAAAAACTATTAGGAAGGAAATTACAGACAAGTTCTCGAAATCAACCGTGCAAGTTACAATTAAGACGGAGAGTAAGAGTAAAATTACGTTAACTTTTCTAAGATTTGGGAGTCCTTGATATGAATGTAGTTGGAATTATCACTTTTGCGAACAAATATTTTACCGTCCCGAACCCACACAAACTTAAAGTTAAGTTGTTTAGCCTTTATTCTAGCAGCAGCATGCAGCGATTTTGTTTCCGGTGTGAGGTGTTCCGATACAAATACGGCACTCTTCTTTGTGCCGCCGTAACCTAAATGTGAGGTATTTAACTTGTCCGAGGGGTTGTTCCGATTAAACTTTATAACACTAGCTAAGAAGGTATCTCTTAAACGGCGACTGCTGAACTTAACCAGGATCGAGCGCGGGTGGGTACTACTGGTGTTGTACTTAGCAATGCGGCTACAATACTGAACATCAGAGTCAGATATAGGGCATTTAATGACCTTGCCTAGTTGTTGAAGGGTATTGTAGAGGTTCTCGTCCTTGTGTTCAGGGACACACTGTAATTCTAAGTTGTTTGCCCGTGAAAGCAGCTCCAGCTGGTGCAGGTGATGAGACAGAGCTAGTGTGTTGTTGCGCAGGCGTTCGTTTTCGCTTTTTAGCTTCGCTATACGTGTCTTGTGCTCTTCGATTTCAAGCTTAATTTTTTCTTGCTCAGAATTATAAAAGGTAAGGCATTCGTCTATAGAAGTTAGCTTTGATTGCATTTCAGTAACAACTGTGTTGAGTTTTCTGTCCAACTCCTCTCTTATTATATCACGGAGAAGCTCGGGAGATATACAGCCACAGGTTTTGGCGGTTGTTGCCGCCCCAACGGCGCTAGATGCAGTTCGCGCCTTTGAACGGATTGTTACGTTTTCGTGTGACGAACCCAAAATCTCCGTATTTTTGTTAGTAGATACAGAGGTTGGACAGCGTATCGGCGTGTTAGAATTATCTCCACGTTTAGGCTCTTTGCATCGGCAAGACGGGCACACCCAAGTTTCTTTTGATTCTTTTGTGAGATTTGTAAAGTCGTCTTTAGTAAAGTTCACACAAGTATAGTGATATTTATCAGGGCAACGACAGCAATTCAAGAAATTGACTCCTTTTAGAACGTTAGGACAGCCAGAACATTTTTGGTTCATTGCGAGAAAAAAAAATATTTTTTTTTTGTTCAAATTAAATAAATGAAATGTTGTGCGCAGCACAGGCCATGCAGCGGTGAAGCGCTGTAGCGCTTAGTTGTGAATCAGTAGTCCGGAGCAGCAGCGGGTAGCCCGCGCCGCGGGTAGTCAGTCAGGGATACTCGCCGTTAGTAAATTATTTATAAAATGTTTTTGTTCATTACTCACGAACCAGGCTGAGTCCAGAAAAGATGTGAGCACTTTTAGAAAGGTAATTTCAAGACCTTTCAAACTACGTAAAGCTCATCACCAAACAAACACTTTCACTACTGAATTTGATTAATATTTCGGAATATGATAAAATACGGTGTTGCTTTGACAGCGTTCGGTCGACAACTTTCCATTCCAATTCCAACATTTAAGTAAAAAACTTCTACCTTTCCATTTGAGGGTTAAATGGCTCCTGCTTGCTACAAAGCTGCCATATCTGCTACTTAGGAAAGAAAGAGACTAATATTATGTATATGTAGGTTTATTTATTTATACTAGTGGTCGCCCAGTGATCGAAATTCGACCTTAATTTTATTAAGGCTACACGAATTGTATCCTAAGCAATGAAAAATTAAAAAAGATAGAATGTGAGTTTTGATTGACATTGACAGTACGTGTGTGTCAAAATTAATGGTAGTGTGTGTAATGTTGTTTTTGTTGATGTAATGTATTTATTATGCATAATTTAAAAAAAATATTAACATTCGGATAAACTTTTCTATATAAACTATAAGTGCGCGAAATTTTATATTCCTCCGTCCGCGCATTTTTCGTAAAAAGGGGGTACAAAGTTTTTGCTTCACGTATTAATATATAGATTAAGATGGTATATTTATCGTTATAATAATTTTTGCTTAATTTATAAAATACACACTATTCTAGTATGTTTTAATAGTTTAACCTCTGATCTTACAGTTTATTAGCTCTCTGCATCCGACTGGTTGTCTGGAAGAGCTTTAAAGCGATAAGACCGCCAATTTGTAACTTTGTAAGTTATTTATAATTATGTTCATGTTTATGTTTCATAGTGTTGTAATAAAAGTATTATTTATATATATCTATCTATATACCCTACTAATGTTGAGTTATTAAAAATGAAAAGCGTATACAACTTTTCACATAGATATAGGTTTAAAAAGAAGAAAACGCAAGGTGGTTCTTTATGGCGATAAAAAATAAAAGAAACATTGCAAAACGCATTCCGCTACGTATTTTAATCGTTTTCTCAACCCCGAAGCAGCCTAACGAAACCTTTTTAGTTTTTCTTTCTTTTAGCTTGTTGCAGCTTTAGGGTGCGTTCATAGACGCTCGGAGCTTAGCGTGGAGCGTGAAGCGGGCGCGAGAAATTAAACTGTATAGATTGACACGCATGTTTTCACGCATGAAGTTTATAGTTCGAATTCAATTCAATTATTTTATTGCACTCTATTTAAGTATACATTAATTGTTACAATATTGTTTAGATAGAACGTTATGGCCTCGGATTAGGCACGACAATATTTAAGAGTATATAAATAATCTTAAGTACGGTCTTAAATATTAATCTATGTTAAGATTCGTAGGCTTATCTTAAAGCAATATAATATGTAGCAGAACGGAACATGCGGCTAATAATTAGCTAATGATGATGATCATTATTATCATCATAATCAGCGTCCCACTATGTCGGGCTCAGGTCCTTCAACATGAACAAAATCACATAGGAGTATGGTTTAAGAACAAAAATTTGGTGAATACTTCAATACATTTTTGTACGAAAGTCGAAATAGTGTAGCATAAAAATGTTAGTAATCAATTACTAAACGAATGTAGAATGCTTTCCACGGCTCACTTAAGGATCTACTACCCGCTCCGCGTAAAGATCTGCATTTCCACGGACCCGCCCTTAAACATGCTTTCTTCACGTATTCTGTTCCTTTTCGTTCGCTTTATTTCACGGAAGCTGATTTCACGTAAAAGAAAATACCAAGACGCCAACCTTTTATTTATACAATAAATTTTCAATGATTTTAAATTTTCTGTTTGTTCACAAAGAAAGCGTATTTGTGTTTATTGTATCACACATTTTCACATATCTAATAATAATATAAAGATTTCCTCGTCGCGTTATAGTAATTTAAGCTTTTAATATTCCCAGCGGCTTTAACTTTTAATTGCTTAACTAGTGTTTACAAGCATTAAGCTCACCTATATCCTAAATCCTATAAAGTTTAAAGGTTATAGTCCCATTAATCAGTTCTTAGTTCACGGCAGTCATCCCTCGTACCATGATCTCGTAATTGGCCAGCCACCGTCCACGGCAAAGGGCGCAATTTGCATTTTAATAACGTGTTGATTTGAAGTAATGCCTGCTAGCGTGCATATATTAGCTGTGATCGATGTGGAAGCGCAATCCTTTAGAAGTGTAAATAAAAAGATTGGTGTGTGTGATTATGAACTAAGATACTGGTAAATGTAAATTTTTATATAGTAACTACCTGTGCCCTGCGGTTGCACCCGCGTTAATTACCGAACAATCTATTTTTCCCGTTTTTGCAACATTTTTCATTGCTGCTCCACTCCTAGTAGTCATAGCATGATATAATGTAGCCTATAACCTTCCTCAATAAATGGACTATTCAACACAAACATATTTTTTCAATTCGAACCAGTACTCGTAGTTCCTGAGATTAGCGCTTTCAACCAACCAACCAAATACGAGTAAACAAACAAACTCTTCAGCTTTATAATATTATAGTATAGATTTGAATACTAGATAACAACTTCAAACAATACTATAAACTGCAATAATATAGGTATGCTTTAAGATGAGTAAGCGCGACTGTCTTGATAGCTAATTGCGTATGAAAGTGAAATTGGTGGAAAATTATGAAATATGTTCTAAAATGAGGGCAAGTTAAAACCGATGACAAGCAAAATGTAGGTTGCTTGCTCGTACAATGAAAAAACCTGCCAATCATTTTTTACTTCTCTAAAACCAAAGGGGTTTAGTGAGTTGCGACATTAAATTTTAGACATTAATTTTTTTTTGTCTGGGTTAGTTAACAAGTAATATTATATTCTGCCTGGCGAGCAGCGGTCACGTTCGTGAGTTGTGGTAACTGCTTTTCATGAGGCGGTATGTAAGTTGGTTTTCCACTTATGGAAGTTTAAACATATTCATTTTTATTATTAAACAAATCACAAAATATAAAACTTTTTAAATAATATGTTTAGAGGCTGCATCGCATCGAACCTTGGACTTTTTATCTCTGCTTTTAATTAATAATACAGTCCGTAAAAGGCATAATCATAACAAATTACGTGTAGTAACCCAATGTCAGTAAGTTTGCACATTATAAACCCCGAGTAACTTCCCCTTTGTCCCTAGACGCCCAAACTAGTTAGTTTCACCCAAAGTGACAACATTAATTAACCCTATGTCTTGACCTTAGTTACAAAAATACAACGAAAAGAAAAGAAATAAGTAACAAATAACATTAAAAACTTCTTGGTAGAATCCATACAAAAATGTTGGAAGTCTATAAAAGGAACACCTAGTTATCTAACTGCTGCAGTTGTATCTAAATAGGATCCTATGTAATCAAGACCATGTCCTTGAAAATTACTTGTAACGTAATCATGTAGATTAAATACAGAAAAAAAATGAAAGTCTCAACATGTTTGTAACACATTAAAATGTATAAAGTTTGTATACAACGTTAGTTTAAATACGAAAGTTCGAGTTAAAAAAATGGCGTCTCCCCAGAAATTTCTTAAGTCGATTCGATTCGATCGATGTTATTTTGTTTAAACTCTTCAATTTATTATTTTTATTTTTAACTAAAGGCACCAACAAGTTCAACTTTGTTCCTGAAACTGAATAAACAGTTGTCAGATTATTGTAAGTATATTAAAAAAACGTTGCTAAATACCTACTATAAAATCATATTAATGTAACCGCTGGTAAACCACTAACGTTTAAACATACGGATCATAAGTACCAGTTTTCAGCGAAATTGCTTAACCATTTATCCAGGGACAACAGTCTCTATATCTGTTCATACACGAAAGCGGCTTACATCCCCTTTTATCACGTCGGCGAGCCGAAACACAATCCACTTTTGCTGACATTTTAATTAAATCTGTAGACTGCGTCGACTGTTAAGATTTCAGGCTAAAATAATGTACAATAGAAAATTATATCATCTATTAGTTTTACATTTAACTATTTAATTAGGAATTATATAATAGGCATTGTTGTTTTATGTAGTACAGTTTACTAATATCTTGATATTAAGTAGGTATACTAAACATTAGTAGGAGTTATTGAACAACATATTTAAGTTCTAGTAAATAAAGAGACCTACACAAGTGTTTTAATGTTGTTGAACAGCCTATCATAATGGGCCCGCGTGGTGGTTTATGGCCCTTTCTCTCTATCCTTCCACAGGGAAGGATCGTGCCTCAGCAGTGGAGACATAAAATGAACTGATGATGATGACGATGAGGTATTGTAATGATCGACTTATATTCAAATCTATGAAACGAAGATTAAGATTTCTATTTTGTTTCTTTAGTTTATGAGTTTACTATAAATTTCCTGTGACTACTACGGCCCTAGCTAAAGGGGTTAGCTTAACGCCAGGCTAATATAATATAATGTATATTAGAGAAGAAGTAATAGATGCCAATATATCCATATGAAGAGATTAAATTCAACATTTTTATTATCTAATAAAAAAATCAAAAAATAAATTTCTTTTAAAACATCATGCTTGAAAGATTGAATACATCGATTATTCTACGTTTCGATGCAAGACACCGTTCACGTTTTCAACAGAAAAATATAGAAATAAAGTTCCTAAGAACTGTGCAGTGCACGTCTGAGCTATTTCACTCGCATCAAAGAGTCGCGTCGTTTCCTGAGTATTTTCGAATACAATAAGGCGGGTCAAAAATAAACATGCGGGTAGATTGTCAAGTTCGCGCGTTGGGGAGCCTATTTCTGTAAGCCGGAGCAGTGTGGATGCACCTTTATTTTTATTTCTCTTAATAACTTGAAAGGTGTGTTAAGTTCGTTAGAATGGCTATTGAAATATCCGACGCATAAAATTGGTTAGTAATTTTGTCTGTCTCCGGTTTGTAAGATATATTTATTTGTATATTACTGATATGGAGTAAAGTAATCTTTCAAGAAATAGCTTGTGAAGGACATGTGGAGAGGAAACGAAGTCAAACGCAGCACCTGTGTGACTATGACTCTCTGGCTAGAAAAAGATTGGGACTCCTGGGGTCGGCCTATCCGAAACTGGAAGACTTCAGACTCTTCGCTCTTAAGGACGTTGCCAAACTTATGGCATCTACCTTTACAGAGGAAGAAGAGGAAGAATAGTGAAAGGATGGGGTTGTACTAAAGATCCCGATGGGTCGAAGTGTTACTGGGAGAGGGAAACCTCAGCAGGCCCTACTAAGATAAGATAAGATAAGAATATGGAGTAAAACAGCTTAATCCAAATAATAATATAGTGTCCCAAAATAAAAAAATGAAGATATTGGTAGGTCTCTTATTAAGTCCATATGGCTAGCTTAGCTACCGTCATCTTAAATCTAAGTATGTCGCCAGAACAACTATGTTAAGTAGTAGTGTTGTTCTCAGGTAAAGATGAGACAGCCAGTTACTCAGTAGTTAAGGGTTCCTGGTGAACTGAGCTTCCAACTTCGGCCTTGTCGTAACTCACCAATAGGTATAATGAAGGCCAAAATCTCCCTCTTGTGATCAAAACAAAATATTATGTATAAAAAAAAAGTTAGTTTGTAAATTTTAGGATTATTAGAACCTCGTATCAAAACAATATTATGCAAAGTATGATATGGGTTTCTCAGTTTTTTTACCACGTTTTTACTACTAAAGTAAAATAATATAATATATATATTTATGTATTATTTTCATATTCAGTAGGTAAGTACCTCTAAGCAAAAAAAAAAATTGCCCCGTCTCACAAAACTCCGTAGTTTATTACAAGTCAATATTTTTTGTCACGTATATCGTTAGGTCAACTGCACCCCACATGACATCCCGGATTCGTCTTGTCATCGAAACGTAATCATTCTACTGCATATAAGGGACTCAAAGAAACAGGGGAGAGAAGGGGAAGAATTCTACAAGAAAAGAATATCGACTTATAAAGGCTAGGATTATATTACATATTGAGCTTTATGGATTGATGTTTCTGACCAGTGGCAATAGTAGTACATACGGTAACTTTTGTAACTTTTTTTACTCTTTGTGGATGAATAGGTTATTTTTCTTTATGATACTGTATTTTTGGACAATTATCTTCATCAACATTATGTTAAACATGTTACTTCCCACTGTTGGGTTTATAAATTGTATAAGCCAGGAATGGCGAACCTTTACGTATCAACGCGCCATTTTTCTAAAGAAATGTTTATTGAGGTCACAAACGTGCCATCGAATAGTTTTGACTTTGTGATTATTGGGAAAATAATAATAATAAATACTCTATCTCTCTACTAGAATAGGTACATGTTTCAATTATACGCGTTGTTATTAGCTGACGTTAATTAGTTTTATACAGTTCTTAGGTTAATAAGCTTGGATATCGTAATGTAATTCTAATAATGTTCAAATTTACTAATGTTTAAAATTTCGAGTTTTTTGATTTTCATATAATACCTACTTCACACTTTTTTTATCGTAATGCATAAGAATTTTGTGATCAGTGACGTGCCCAAAAATTGTGTTGCGTGCCATTAATGGCACGAGTGCCATCGGTTTGCTGTCCCTGGTATAAGCAATAATTAAGCATTTACATGTAAGAACAGGCTGGCCTATGTCCAGCAGTGGGCGTGTATTGGCTGATGATGATGATGGAAATACAGTTGGTATAGTAGTCATGGATATTAATGTTGAGGTAGTCAAACGGATATATGCTATAGATAGAGATATAGTTTTTTTATAGATAGCTCAGCAAATGACTCCATCCCACCTGATGTTAAGTGGAAATAACAGACGCGAAGATAACTGGTGCAGCGTGAAACAAACGACGCATCAGTTAACCTCACTCTGCCGGCCCACAAGGTGCTTCTTCACGCCTCTTTTGAAGGATCCCATATCATAGGAAGGAGGGAAAGCGTGTGCTGGTCGACTATTCCATATTTTGGAGGTGCGACAAAGTAACGAGTCACCAAATTTCTTTGTGCGCGATGGGATATTTGAGACAGTGAAGCGGTGACTCTGAAGAGCAGGACGTGTACTACTATGAAGGAAAGGAAAAGGTGGGATGAGGTCAAAGAGCTCTTCAAAGCGCTCGCCATGGTATAAGCGGTAAAACACGCTGAGTGACGCAACATCTCAATTCCCATAGCTACATAAGACTACTACTGACGTGAACCAAAATTCAAAAGAATATTTAGCTTTCTAGATGAGTTAACAGGCCTGTACTTATTATGTTAATAGGGCAATAATAATATTATTTTTTTATAAGTATAGAAAAAAAACGCTTAAAATTATTATAATTTTTAGATACTTTTTTATGTTTATCCGATATATAGTAGCAAAAGTTTATGTTCTTATTTCTTTCATAGATAAAAGTTGTAATTTAATTGATTTATCTTTTAGTTGATGACTCTTTATTTATGTTAGATAACAATTCAATAATAATGGCGCGTTATATGGGGTTACTGTATGCGAAGCGGCTTATAGCAATTAGGAGTGAGGCGAATATATCGGAACAGATAAAAATAACAGGTTTCATTAAATAACAATATGGAACTGTTGTCTAAACCTATCCGAAACTGTTCCAGTTCCACATCAGCCCGAATCTAGGCCGAAACATGCTTTTCTCTTACAGCGTCAAAATTACAATGTATCCTATGTAAAGGTACTTATCATACTATGTTACAACACAACAGGCTGTTATTTTGGAACAGGTTTCCAGAACTGTTATTTTACTGGAACTGGAACAGCCGAAACTAGTTTCTTATTTTACCTGTTACAGCCCACTCCTAATAGCAATCGGGGCGGCTGCGGCTCTACCGATAATATCAGTCACGAACCAAATAAACGGGACTTGCAGATACGATCCGACAATCGAATAGTCATTGCAAACATAAGTAAAGTCTTAAGTGCATACACGATACTTTTAGAATCGCCGATTCAGTTGATTTTTGGAAGTTTGATATAGAGATTGTGCACTTACCTTTTGAGATGCTGCGGTATCATTTATATTTGTTCGTGTTTTTTACTGTGTTCAGTAAATATGTTTTTATTTTCATTGTCGTGTTTTTAAGAATATTTATTTTAAGCGCTCGACCCGATATCCGAAGGTCAATTCTCAAGTCGGGCAAAGTGTGTTCCGGATTTTTCGATGCCTAGCCCGGGTTTGTGGTCACCAACCCGCATTTGGCAAGTGTGGTGATTAAGCCGTTACCCATAAATTGTAATGATGACTTGATTTTAATGATGGAAGCCTTTGCCTAGCAGTGAGACAGTTAAAGGCCATTTATTTTACTTATTTTAATAAAAATTAAAAAAAAAAAACCCGCCTGCGTAAAAAATTATAACTAAAAATTACGCAGTCGGAGGCACGCACAAAGTGAGAATGATTTGACTTATAATTAAATTTGAGGTATTCCACGAAGCACACCAAAACGAAGTACACCCAGACGAAGCACACCAAAACGAAGTACACCCAGACGAAGCACACCTAAAGTATTCCACGAAGCACACCTACGAATACTGCATGTACGAGTATGTATGATGTTGCATAAAATTTCGAAGGACTACCGTATTGATATTTTTAATTGATACAGTACTTATGTTTGATATTGTTTCGATTTATTTCGCTAGCTTTAGGTAATTATTGAATATTTATCTTGTTCCGGCCTTTTCAGTAGATTTTCTATTAAGTTATTATTTTTTACGCAGGAAGGTTTTTTGTTTTTTTTTTTAATTTTAATTTAATTTAAAATGATAATCATGATATACCTTTTAGAAATCGTTGTGTTGAGCCCTTTAATTTGATACTCATAATGTAGTATTCGAAAAAAAATATTTTTCATGAAGTCCAATGGCGTCGCACAGCCGCCATGTTTTTTTTTTTAACGTAACCTATCTTAGAACACTTGAGCAGCTAAGACGAATCTAACGATACCTCAATCGTTCTCGTTCAGCAGTTCTGGAGATATGAGGTTATAAAGAATATTACATTACAAGACACGCGCGAATAACAATACCCTTCCTTTGCAGTCGGGTCAAAATAATACAGCCTCTATGTCTATCACGGTTAGCCCGTGAACTCTCACTATAAACTATCTGTTGTAATGGTGACAGAGTTTCATAAGGTGGTGGTCTAATATACCAACACATAACTAACATATTAGAGTTCCTAACTTTTGACCATAAATTTCACGTCTTGAAATATAAGTTTAAAAAGAAAACAGTCAAATACATTATTATAATCAAGACCACAGACATGACATATGGCATTTTGCATATGGCATTTCATTTAGGTTGCAGCAGACAAAATTGCATGCAATGAGATTACTGAGTTCCCCTTTTAACTTTGGAAACGTTTGGAAGAAAGTTTGAGCCGTTTACGTCCAGACTTATATAACTTAATTTGGTTTGAACAGGTAGAAATCAGAGAGAAACGTATGAAATTTAGATATACATAAATCCTTAATCAAATAATTACTCTGTTAGGTATAACATATTCTAAAATTATTCAATCTATCTTCATTTGTCTTTAAAGTAGTTAAATGTAAAATCGTGTAAAGATAAATGAGTATAAAGGTAATTTACGATGGTATTAAAAAATAAAAACTCTAAAATTACATAAAAAAGTTTTTTAAATGTATTAAAAAGAGACTTTTCTACATAACAAAACCATAGTTCATTTATGGTAGATAATTGAAATTCTCGAGTATGGTACTGTGATAATTTTCCATTACTATCAGATAATAAGTCCTGTAAACCAAAATAAAAATAGGAAATTCACCACAATTTAAAAACGCCTGTATAATACGATACCAAAGTAAAAGGTTTTATCGTAACAATATTTATCCCATTTTACAATGTAGGTCGATTTTTGTTAATTAAATCATATATTTTACAGCATGAACTGTGCGTGCTACCAAAATGGAGGGTCCGTATTTGGCCGTGTTATTTCACGGTTGCCTTTGTTACTTGTAACAACATTAACAATATGCGGAGTACAACAGGAAATTAATCGTTGTCGGGAAATTTGAATGGTGGTGCTTAATGTTCGCCTTAAAATACCATTTGGCTGGTGGTAGATGTTCCTTTGTTTTGATTTTTTACTTTATTGCGCCCATTGTGAAACAAAAGAATATCACTAAATCATGAAAGTAGATATTATATTGTCTTTATACATACCTACTTAGAAACTTTATATTACAGTTTTTGTAGCTGATCTTTTTTTTAGTTTTAGAATATAACACATACATGCTTATACAGTTTTTACTAGAATATAGCTGTCTTTTTTCGTTCTTGAAGAAAACCCAAATAAGGTGTAAAGAGAAAATACTATTTGTCTCGTGCTTTTTTGTGGTTAATGTTACTTTTTTTTTTTTTTTTCATTTTGTTGATGGCTTCGTGCGATTAGCACATTTAGCCAGTGTCAAAGTAATTTTTCTAACAAGTAATATATAAATTAGCAATATTTCTTTTCTGTTTGATGATAATGAATGATAATAGAAATGAGAAATGATATACCACCCAACCCCTCGAGTATCTCAGTAAAGATGTGGGGCTTTACTAAGTCCTCGGGCGGACTTCTTGAGAGAATTTGAAAAGTGACGTTGCACTGTTTTGTTTCATTTGCCAACACTCATGCACACTCACGAAGACTTAACGGTTAATAATCCACCATTATTTCACATTAATATTCGACATAACACAAATTTTAGAAAATAAAACAAAACCGCAGACATGACTCTTCACTTTCCCGCCAAGAAGTCTTAATGTTACTTTGTTTCGTATTTTTAATTTTTTTTCCTTTAGGTGATGGCTTCGTGCGATTAGCACATTTAGCCAGTGTCAAAGTAATTTTTCTTACAAGTAATACATAAATAAACAATGTTTCCTTCCTGTATGATGATGATGAATGATAGTAGAAATGAAAAGTGAGAAATGATATACCCCCCAACCCCTCGAATATCTCAGTAAAGATGTGGGGCTTTACTTAGTCCTCGGGTGGACTTCTTGAGAAAATTTGAAAAGTGACGTTGCACTGTTTTGTTTCATTTGCCAAAACTCACGCACACTCACGAACACTCAACGGTTAGTAATCCACCATTATTTTACATTAATATTCGATATAACACAAATTTTAGAAAATAAAACAAAACCGCAGACATGACTCTTCACTTTCCCACCAAGAATCCGTTTATTTTACCGAATGTGAAACAAAAGAACGTCACTAAAAATTTTATTTGTACATGGGTTTTATAGAGCCGACCTTTTTTCGTTTTTAGAACAAAACACAACTATGAACAGGCAACGTTAATTCACATAAACAATAAACTTTTGCAGAAATACGAGCATATTAAAAGTTCACACGCTCAAACAAAACAAAAACTCTTGAGAGCTAATTTTCCGATGCAATAATTTGAAGATTCAAAGAAACCGGTGTGGGGCTTTCTTCAGAATTCAGCACCCAAACTTACCTCTTGACATAGTCTTCAAACTTCGGTGCAAACAAATTTAGACCCTATTTGTTTCGAAAAGGATACAACTCGAGTGCACACAAGTGTTTTGCAATGTAGCATAAACAATGTTTAGAATGTTTTTCGGTAGGGGATTTTTGATCTTTTCCTTTTGTTATTAAGGTGCAAATTGTTTCGATCGCTTGTTACGCGTTAGGGCGGTGTGTTTACGCAGCGATCGATCGCGAACAAGCCTCCTCGCCGCGTGAAAATTGCAACCCGTAGCGGTAACCGGCAGCGTTTCAGCTAATAGAATTACTGGAAGGACGGCTCAATAAATTGTTAACAATTTTCAAGGGAAAATCTAAAATATTTTAATAATGTCTTTCTGTTTGCAGCAAACGGTAGATTGTTACAAAAGTAAAATTAGAGAAATAACTTTATCGGTAATGTCACGTCAGAATCTGATATTTGATTGATTTGATTTGACAGACATAATCACGTTTTTAAGTAAAAACTACACTAAAGTTATCGTTTCGTAAGACGTCGACGTAAAAGTTTAAAACCTTATCATGTTTTTTATTTAATAGGTATTTTGCATGTTGTTATTTCGTTCATGCACGAAATAACAACATGAAAAGTTCCTATTGCATTAACATAATAATACTATAATGTTATATACAGGTTGACTTTTTTATCACCGTCCAAAACTTCTAAGATAACTCCCGTGATACAAACGAACAACTCTTACTATTGGACCAACTCCCTAACTCGAAAATAAAATTCAGCTGTTCCATATATTTTGATCGAATGAATATTGATGTTTTGTATGGAACAGCTGAATATTATTTTTGTCTAATAGTAAGAGTTGTTCGTTTGTATCACGGGAGTCATATCAGAAGGTTTGGACGGTGAAAAAAAAGTGACCCTGTATAATATAAAAACCGTTGCTTAGGTATCTATATAGGTATGACTCTTAGCCTTTGTCTTCTTAACAAGTTGAAGCATTTAAAATATTGTTATCTAATGTAGATAACCTCTATCAGGCGTTTCCAGTAAAGTACAGGAACAAGGATTTCAGTGCCCTGCCAGGTGGGGTATAGTTTACAAATACCGCCCTATCTTACCGCGTTGAGGGGACGCCACCATAGATTTATTCCGCATCGTTTATTTTACCTTTTTTCAATTTCAACTTGAATTTTTTTCATTTTGTCGAGAGGTATCGCCATTGAAATTCTATCTACAAAATATTTTAACCACAGTGAAAGTTCGACGTACAAAAACTTTACTATAAAAAGTATACATAGAAAAAATGTGTTCATTAGTGTGAAATGGCAAGAAAATACATGGAGCGACGCTTTTCGAAGTCCCACCGTACAACTATACCATCGAGCTTCAAAGTGCCGGAGCCTTACGAGTTCTACAATAAGGCAACGCCCTTTGTCCAACGAACTTTATTGTTCGTCGCCGATGAGAACTCGGGTCCTAAGCCAGGCAGCAGCTCAGAACAAGATGTGCCTGAAGAAGTTAAGCCGAGTGAAGAGCAAGAAAAGTCCCCTAAAAAAAGTTTCTTCTTTTCCCCTTCGAAAAGTTGCAAGCATGGTCGTAGCTTTTTCCGGCTTCCGACAAGCCCTAAGAAGTCGAAGATGGAGGCTGGGGAGGGGACGAGCAGTCCGAAGCAAGGGGCGAGTGTGGCAAACGGACTTATAAGCTACGCGCCGGGGTGGTCGCTGAAAGGCGAACACCTGATGAAGTGGCAGGCGTCGGGGAAGACTACAGTTGAGGTAATATATTTTTAAATTTAACTTTCGATCGTATAAATGTTTTTTGTGTGACAGGTGTACAGGTTATGGTTATTGCTTCCTAGGACATAATTGTTTGCAATTAATTTTGACAATTTTAAATCTTTAAGAAACAAATTTTCAGTGTCTAGTTTGTTTTGTGTGTAGGTTTGATGTAGAATGTAATAAATTTGATTTTGTTATAATTGTGTGCGTATCGTTGTCTAAATCTCTATTTAGACATGTCCACATATGTAAAATGTTATCTATTTTGAGTAAGAAATTAATAGCGTAAACAAAAAAACACTTGCAAACGTTATCCTATCAGAATCAATTAATTGTTGACTGTATCAACTCTCTGTTATAAAAACAATTTTTATTTAATAATCAACTTCGAGACAATTTAATTTGTAGAATATTTCTTACATACCTTTTCATTTAAAAACTCTTCTATACTGCTATAACGTTTGCCCTTCCAACGCTACTAAGAGCATAGTACAGCAGAAATCGAGCATGCAAATCCGTTCGGTAACGGTTTGCCGAGTCTACGTTTGTGGGAGAGATTTATAAGGAATAAAAGGAAAAACACAAAAGAGCCAAGTTTTAACGTAAACTTTTGAAATAGTGCTTGTATTACTTTAAAATCTTCGTATTGAAACAATTCTTATAGTACTCGCAGAAGGTATTTGTTAGTGAGTGCTATACGACTCAAATTTTGATAACACTTATGCAATGCTACAATAAGGTGACTACGTACTAATTGATAATAATAATCATTAAATTCTGGGTGCGTCACGTAAACAGAAACAATACTTTGTATAGCCCCTTGAGCGTCGATTGACTCTTTCTTATACTGGATACCCGATAATCTCTAAATCTAGATTGTATTGTGTTCTATGTGTATGAGCTATAAAATGTGCTATCTATCGACAGATAGATAACACATTTTAAATAAGTAATTTACGCATAAGATTCTTCAATCGAGGAGCTCGATGGCGCAGTGGTTAACGCGCCAGGTCTGCGAGTGCTAAGGTTAAGCAACTTTCGCAAAGGCCGGTCATCGGACGGGTGACCAACAATTTATCATCTCGAGTTCCTCCGTTCTTCGGAAGGCACGTAAAGTCATTGGTCCCGGCTGCATTAGCAGTCGTTAACAACCATCAATCCGTACTGGGCCCGCGTGGTGGTTTATGGCCCGTTCTCCTTATCCATCCATAGGGAAAGCTCGTGCTCCAGCAGTGGAGACATAAAATGAGCTGATGATGAATGATGATGATGATGATCTATATAGATAGACATATAGATAGATCTATATAGATAGATGAGAATCTAGATAGATAGATATATATATCTAGATTGAAGAATCCTATGCGTAATACTTTAAAAAAATGGCAATGCATCAATATCTGTCAACAATCTCAAAAGCTATTATATAAGTTTTCACGTCGTATTACCATCACCATTATACCAGTCTTAAGATCTATCCGTCTCTTTTGCGCAATAAAGGTTTTCTTTAAGAGGGAAAAATTCATGTTTTCAAGTTAGTACCAGGAAAATTTAAGCCGCAGAGTGACGCACGCAAGAGGGTCGACGGCTGTTTTTGTATAGAAAATGAGAATTTCAATCTAAACGCGCCCCCGGGTGATCACCGCAGACGATGCTGTATCGAAACTTCTCGAAATTGAATTTTAAGCAGACAGTCGGAGTGCTTACGTAGATTTATTTAAATTTTCACGTAGCTATTTCAAGCCCTTTTGGTCTCACTAATTTGTACACTTGCCGCTGTAAAGTGCTTACCGGGGAGTGAAAGCATAGTTTGAGCAGATTGAATTTCATGAGATAATTACATTGTCTTTTAAACCTGTTATTACAAAACGTTTCTAAAAGTTAAAGCTAGTAGGTATTAATTTTATGCTGTCTGTATGAGCCTTTATTGACAAAAACAAAACATATTTAAACCACGATTAACTTTAGTCCTCGCTTAAATAAAGTCCTCGGAATAAGAGGTGTAGTAATCTTGAGAATGTTCGTTAGTTCTTCTAAGCCCCCGTACAATTCGACTGAACGTAGCGCAAAGAATGTTCTAAGCTTCCATTAAGAACTAACTAGTAAAAGTACTAACTTTTTCGTTATAAAAATTTTTATTCCTGGCATCACCACTTTCTCGCAAAGAGTCAACTGATCAAAACTCACTTTTACTTGTTAACGTTGCTGCTCGAATATCTGAGCTTTCAAAACGTCATAAGGCTTCGGCGCCTGGTCTAATATTCAAGATTTAGTGGGCGGCAGCGCGGATCGCAATAATATCGACATATCGCGTTTTCCGCTTTTTTTCTACAATCCGGAGAAGTGGGGTAGGGTTGCCACATCAAAATTGCTAAAATCCTGAGTAATTTCAGATTTTATAAGGAAGTTCCGTACTTTTCAAATATATTACTGGTAATTTATAAAAGTAATGTCGCTAAACATCGTGCTTGTAAGCGATCGATGCAAACTCTTAAATTTTCTGACACGCGGACAATGTGTACGAGCATTGAATATAAAAAAATTAAAAAAATTATTTATGCAACATCATACATAACATGCAGTCGGTGACATAAAATAATCATTCTCACTTTGTGCGTGCTTTCGACTGTGTGTTGTGTATGATGTTGTATAAATTGATTTTTATCGTGTTCTGGCCTTTTCAGTTGATTTTCTATTTAGTTACTTATTATTTTTTAGGCAGGCGGGTTTTTGGATTTTTTTAAATTTTGATTTTATTTATGTCTTTTTAGTTAGACAAATTTTATGATATACCTTTTTGAAATCCTTGTGTTGAGCCCTCTAATTTGATACCCAAAATGTAGTATTCGAAAAAAAAAATGTTTTTCATTAACTCCAATGGCGTCGCACAGCCGCCATGTTTGGTTTTTTTAACGTCTATCTAAGAACACTTGGGCAGCTAAGACGAATCTAACGATACTTCAATTATGTAAATCCGTTCAGCGGTTCTAGAGATATGAGGTAATAAAGAATATTACCTACATACAAGATAGGCCCGAAAAACAATACCCATCCTTTGCAGTCGGGTAAAAAATATATAATAACGTAATAAAACGTTGATTTTGAATGAAATATTTCGACCAATTGATAATTTGTTCCTAACCTAAATTGTAGGAATTCCGGACGTCTTAGAATTCAAGCCGCATGCCGGACAAAGATCTATATTACCGGACATGTCCGGAAAAATTCAGGACATACGGCAGCCCTAAATGGGGGTGAGATAAAGGCCCGGTGGCCCCTCGTAACGGTATAATGTGGATCTAATTTTCCTTTTATTAGGAATGTTATGGAAAAGGTTTTTTACGTCACGCGTAATGTGAGGAAGGAGATATTACATTAATTTGTCATTTGCAAGTTGTACTTGTTCGATTTTGGTTTGTGGATTACATACCGTATATCGTATTTGTAGGCTTACTTAGATTATTTATTTATTTATTTATTTATTTATAGGAAGACCAATAGCTATGATACAACTTAAGAAACTTAAAAATAGTATAAAAAATAAATATAAGTATAGCTGTCAAAACCATCAATGTTCTTGTGACGGCCTTATGCAAAATATAAATCAAGCATTACCACCAATTTAAGTCAATTGTATTATGCCCTTGGCAATCATCTCACTTGATAGTAAGGGAATATTCCCACCTGTCACCCCGTTTTGTCTACCAGGGTGACGAGACAATAAGACAGGAGATGGAAGCGCACTTCTCCCGGGACCCTCAGTGACTGAGGAACTGGTTGTGTTATCTCTACCTGTCGGAAAAACAACAAAGCAGTTGACACTTTTGTCCGATCCGATCCGAACCGCTTGGAGAAACTAATAGGGCACGGGGACACGCACTAGCGCGTGATTCCGTTCCGTCTAGAAAATCCCCGAAGGTGCTTCGTATCACACGGCTTGAGGAATCCTCGCAGGGCTCCAAAAAAGCACGATGAAGCTGAAAATGCCGTCTGAGGCAATCAGCAAACTCAAAAAAAAAATTACATTGTTGTAATGAAGGACTTAGATAGAACGTGAAACAAGCGTTTGCGCTTATCTAATACCTACCTTTAAACGAGCAATACTTGCATACATATAATCTGAATCTCTGAAACGGCTCCAACGATTTTCTTGAAATTTAGTATGCAGAGGGTTCGGCGGCGATAAATCGATCGAGCTAGGTTTCATTTTTAGAAAACGTCGTTTTATCCGTAAAACATACCGAGCAAAGCTCTGTCCTCCAGGTACTTAAACCTAATAAGTACTTATATGTCCAAGACGTTGAAGCATTCTAGATAAGGTATCGATAGGGTACCTACACTGGTTTGTTTACAGGCAAACCGGATAAAAATGTTTTGCTGCACATAGTTCAATAGGAAAAAAAGGCAAATCTTTTAGTTGAAATTTTTAACAAATATTTTTACAGACTCAAAATAATTCGTCCGCCAGCTTAATTGCGGAAAAGTCAACATGTTTTTGTAAACAAGCGTAACTTTTTTGAACTCCAATAAAAACTATCGGAACAACATTGTTGTCATCGCAAATAGTCCAATCGAAAACTGAAATGTTTGAGTGGAAATTGCCTTTTGAATTCGAACTACCAATTTGTCTTTTATTCGACTTTATTGTCTTTCAATATTCTACAAAATAGATATTTCAATCGTTTTAAAAATACTGCACAATTTGAATTTTCATTGGATACATAAACAAAACTTACATAAATATTGTTGATGCTTTATTGCTATTGCTTCATGCTAATTAAGTTCCATAGTAAGCTTAATTCCATTGTTTGTGAGAGACAGTGAAACTCAATTAACCTTTAATGTTTAGATTCTAGATCACAAAGACGACCAAGTATTAAAGATAATCATTTGTGAATCTTAGCTGCATCAGATGATAATAAAAAAGTTCAGTCTTATTTTAATGTCTTTCTAATAGGTACAATTTCAGACATTATAATGCGCGTTTAAAAGTGTGTGATAACTTATCCAAGTTACAAATGTCGATTAGTTATTGTGTTTCTCACAATCATCACTCAAACGCTCTCAGTACACTTTCAAATATATACCAAAAATCTCCAATATCCGTCTATCTATTTCGTTCTTAGATTAACCTCATTATCTTTTATTACCCTCGTTTATTGTATATCAAATAATAATAATAATACCAAATCTCCACCATCGCGACCCCATTCGCGATCTCTATTTTAGTTTCCCTCATTGCCGGCATTTACTTAAGTGAAGAGGAAAGAAATAACATTTATGTTGTTGTCTTTCCCCTAAAATGACGCCTCAATGCCATTGTTTTCGTTCGCACTACATTAGGAATGCACCCTCATGGAAAATATATGAGTATTTCTCGTTTTATAAGGTGTTCTGTTACGTGATGGATGTGCATTAAACATATTGAATAAGAATTGAGATTTATTTTGTGGTATCTGTGATGTAGTGCAGTTGTATTGAGAGTGCCTACTTGGTGCATTTTAGTATTCCCTGAAGTCCCTGCAGTAAACGTAAACGAGATTAATGAAAATTGATTTCGGTTCTTTGTAAAATAATGCAGGGACGTGAACAAAAGTGGTATCACTGTTTCATCTTATTTGTTAATTTAATTTCACTTATTTTCTTATAATATTTTATTTGATTCGTTTAATTTCATTACTGCAATCCATGCCTCATACTTTTAAATAAAGCTCTCTGATTGATTTTGATAAAATAAATGTTTCCATGAATTAAATTATTACATAAATTAATAAAGTAATTTGCAGGAGTTGCAGGAACAACAAACAAAAGCTAGTTTGAAAGTTTATTAAAATGGGGGTTAACTATTTATTTTGACATCATTCGACATTTGCAAATAAGGTTTAAATTATTCTCTTCCTCAACAAACAAAAGATCATCTCATATTTATACTAACTGCTTGTCATTTTTGGAAAAATAAAACATATTATTTATGAAGCACAGACAAGCTGATTATTTGTTCAAGTCAAAGAATTTTCAAATTGAGCCTTTACGGACGCTTGGTGACGTTAGAAACAATAAAATGAATAACTTAAGTGTAAACTAAACTACTAAAACTGCCACTTGTTTAAACAAAACTTTTCTATCTACCGGAGTAAAAATTGCAGTGCTAGTTTGTATAATCACTGACTAAGAAAGTAAGAAACACCAAGAAAATGTGTATATCAAGGCATTTCTCTTGAAGACATCGCAGCGAGGGCGCGTAATGTCTATTGACAGCTTCATTCAGACTCGACCCCGCGTTGCATATTTCAGCCAGAGGCTTATTATCCAGCTAATTAAACGAAGGAAGTGGGGAACGGAGGGGACTTCTGGCACTGACAGCCAAGCTATTTCGGTGGAGGACATGAATATTGTGGCGTAAGATCTTTGGTGTACTCGTAAGAGTGTCCGTTTAAAACTACGAGTAGCTATTTACATCAGATCGAATTTAACAGAAAATAGCAAAATGTAGTAACTGAAAAAGGTACATCATTAGATCAACTTTTGTAAAAAAGACAGTTTTACAAATTTAAACTCCATCTTTGAAAATTAATAAAATCATTGCCAAACACAATTACTTATTATTATATACACCGTTGGCCTGAATAGCCCGAAAGATTTAACTTAACGATTCTACAGCCTATATAGAGTATACAGGGTGTCCCAAAACTCGACGTCAACCCGGAGCCGGGTGAAAAGGCAAATCAAGCTGGTTGTCAGAAAAATATAAAAAAAAATCTAAGTTGTATGATTTCAAAATTATAGACATTTTTTTAAAAATCGCAAAATTACACACCCTGTGACAGTCTTTTTACTCCTGTTGCCACAAATCTTTACTTTTTCCAATTATTTTTTTTGCTGTGTAACCCTGAATAATGCTTCTCTAAACTGTAATCAAAATTTTGAAACCAGCTGCTCTAGCTTGCATAAAAAATAGGACTTATTTCCTAGAAAAACTTTCAAAATAAAAAATTGCCTAGTTTTAACTGACTGTATTGAAAAAAAAATGTACTACGCGAGTTTGGCAAGTTATGTCAAAAGTTGGGGCATTTAGTAAAGATTCCAAAATGGTATAATACTTGGTAAATTGTAGCTGATAACATGGATAAAAAAATTTTTTTCCTGTAAAACCCAGTTTTTAACAAATTTTTCTTACTTGGTGAAAATGGCAAAACTTATTGCTTTTTACATTGGAGCCGATTCCAAAGCACACACTGATTAAATTTAACTTAATTGTACCTGTGCTTGTCTATCATAAACCGATTGAAAAAACAGATTGTCCACTGAATTTAGTTTAGTTCTCTTTGTGTGTGGTATGAAATAGGCACCATTTTTTTGTAAAAGTTTAAATTTTAATTGACACAAAATTTTTAATACTAAGGTTTATTTATTAAATTTACAATAATTTTTAAAATGTTTCATGAATGTACCAATACAACTATTTTTACTACAACAAATGTTCGAAATGTCTTCCTTCGGCGGCAATACAAGCATCTTTTTAAAAATGATCGAGCTATCTTTCGAGCGAATCGTCCATTATTTACGAATTCAGCTGCTTCTGCTATTCTTTGCCTTAGTTCAAATTCACTTTCAATTGGCTTTGAATACACTTTTTCTTTGACTGCTCCCCAGTAAAAAAAGTCTAATGGATTCAAGTCCGGTGAACGGGCCGGCCACGAGATTGGGCCAGACCGTCCGATCCATCTCCCGGGAAACTCTTCATCGAGATATTGTCGAACGGAGCGAGCATAGTGTGCTGGGCACCCATCTTGCTGGAACCACATTTCTCTGTAAATGCACGTCTTCTAGTAAACTTGGTAGATGGTTCTGTAGAAAGTCCAAGTAGACCTCGCCATTCAACGCATCAGGCAACTCAAAAGGACCAATTATTTGACCATTTAAAATTCCGGTCCACATGTTTACTTTGAATCGGTACTGGGACCGATCCTGCCTCGTTAGATGAGGGTTTTCTACATGCCATTCATGCAAGTTATGCATGTTCATGTAGCCGTCCTAGTAGGTAATTATTGGGCATCCTGGAACACTTTTTTTTTCACTCCATTGATCTCACTGCCGTTCGAGCAATGTCGTAAAAAAGTGTTCCAGGATGCCCAATAATCATTTATGAAATGTTGTGCAGACTTACGGAATATTGTATCTTTTCCATATTGAGTCACCAAAATTCACTGTTTTTATCACTATGATACACTATTAGCTAACCAAAACCTAAATTTGGATTACGCACAGTAGCTACCACTATGAAAATTTTCATTTTCGTCTAGGCTGGTGGCACCTAACAGCAAGTTTTTGTCGTGATCTGGTAATGGAATATGATTTTTCAATTTTTCCCAGTGGCTGATGCTAAGGAATAAAATCTAGGCCGATTGCTCATGCCTGTCGCCCAGTGGCTGGTGGCATCCAGATATTATTCCATTAAAAGTATCTAGGCCGATTGCTCATGCCTGTCGCCCAAGGGCTGGTGGCATCCAGATACAATTATTCCGTTGAAAAGTATCTAGGCCGATTGCTCATGCCTGTCGCCCAGGGGCTGGTGGCATCCAAATACTTATCAGCGTAATAAAAAGCATAGGTAAATCGATCATTCATACCCAATAACATATATTTTTTTTTTTTACTTAATAGCTTTACCTTAGCAATATAATACAGTGCAAAAAAAAAAAAAGCATTACTCACTTGCAAATCGATTCTTGGATACCAATGAACTGAAGTTTGCTATTTATAATTTATTCGACCTCCCACCTCAAGAGTTTAAATGTTTTGGCGCTATGTTATAAAATCATTTTGTTAAATTCCTTCGAACTCTGTGGTCAAGTGCAAGCAGCTGATTATGAAATTCGTCAAACAAAAACAATCGTTAAAAATAGAATGCATATGTCCTCCGCTATCGAATGAACCAAAACGACATGGTAATTTGTTGCCGAATAGTATACGTTGTATTGTTTGTGGTCCTTCCAATTGTGGAAAGACCAACTTAGTAATTAGTCTATTATTACATTGTGACGGTCCTCGTTTTCATAATCTTTATGTATATTCAAAATCTTTATATCAGCCTAAATACATATTTTTAGAAAAGGTATTAGATATGGTAGCAGGTACATCTTTTAACAAATACAATGATAACAGTGAAATTTTAAGTCCACACGAAGCTTTGGCTAACTCAATTATCATATTTGACGACGTTGCTTGTGAAAACCAAAACCACATCCGAGATTATTTTGCTATGGGACGTCATAAAAATATAGATTGTTTTTATATAAATCAAACCTATACAAAAATACCTAAACAACTTGTAAGGGACAATGCAAACCTAATAATATTATTCAAGCAAGACGATATAAATTTAAAACACGTTTATGAAGAACATGTAATGTCTGACATGTCATGGTCTCAATTCCGTGTAATGTGCTCAACTGTTTGGAGAAAGCCGTACAATTATATTGTAATAAATAAGGATTGTGAACGAAATAAAGGATGTTATAGAATGACATTTGATACGTTCATTGTGGTGGATTAATATACATAAGCCGTTGTAATTTTATTTATAAATCACTTTCTTTTGTGATTTGGAGTTGAAAGGAAACTTCATAAAAAAAAACATGGAAATAGATCTAAAAAAACAATTAGTAAAATCGGCAACAGCTGTAAAGAGAAAAGTAGATATGATCAAGGATGCAAAAAATACAAGCAATATGACCTTGGAAACCATATTCAAACCTATAGTTGACCCTCTTAATTTGTTAACAAGTAAAAATGATGGAAAACACAATGTGGAAGAAAAGAATGATACTCCCAGTTTTAAAAAGATTAAAAAAAATGTAAGCGAGGAGTCCTATTCTTCTATTGAACAATTTAGTGAACCTAGCAGTGAAGAAGATGAGCCAGATCAGGAGTTATATGAAAAATCTAACAAAACCCTTACTGTAACACCTACTCAAGACCATAATGTGAGTGATGGATCGTTTAAATCTCTACAATCGTCACCAAGCTATAAAAATCAGTCTTTGTCTTGGTCAACATCATCTGAAGTAATGAATGATATACCTTTTGGAATCAGACATGACAGAGGTAAACTAATGCTCGGAAAATCTCGTGTTTATGACAATGACAGCACTTTGAAAGTTGGAAACCGTGTTTATAAAAAAACTCTTGGTTTAAAAGAGCTATTGTTTAAAAAGAAACCAAATGTAGATGTAATCACAGAAGATGATTTAGATAAATATAAACTACTACTAATAGACACCAATGCCCATAGGCGTAATTATGAACCAACCAAACCAATAAACAGCAATAAAGGGTATAAATATATGAATATTATCAAACCACTATTTAAATTCTCTAAAAATGTGACTACTAGCATGGAAAGCCTTTCACAGGGAAAAGGTATTAATCTTTTAAAAAAAGTTAAGAAAAATACAGACCTTGTTTATTGGGACGATCCGAATGAGTTGGTAGATCGATTAAAATTGCTGTTTGCGTCACGAGATGCAGGTAACACCGGTTTAGATAATGAAATTATCGCAATTATGGAAGAACTGTGGGAAGCAGGAATAATCAAGAATATGAAATATAAAGAACGTTTGACAGGGAAATGGTTCACTTTGAATAACGCATCAGTGCAGCAATGAACATTGACAAATTTGGTCATCATGTTCATAAGCGTCTACGATTAGCGGAATACATTGATACCTTCAGCGATACATTGGTGAAGTCAGATACAGGACACTACGATTTGAAATCATCAAAACTGAAAGGTTTAACCTCTCCAGACGAAGACGACGAAGCAGTAAATAAAGCCTATTTAGATAAAACAGTTCAAGACCTAAGAAACGAAATAAAAACAGTTTATCTTGATGTTAAGAAATACCTAAATAGCTTGGATAAGGTGACTTCAAATCGTTTGAGTGATTTATATTATACTAAAACAGAGATTGATTTTTTGATAAACCAAAAAAATAAAAATGAGTAAGAAAGAAATTGTAAACGAACTTCACAGAGCGGCGAGAAGAAATTTTCCCCGTCGAAGTACAATTATAAAAAGAATAGATGATTTATGGCAAGCAGACTTTATGGATTTTCAAAAGTACTCACAGTTTAATAAAGGATATAAATATGTTTTAGTCGTAATTGATACTTTATCGAAATATGTGTGGGTTAATCCTTTGAAATCAAAAGATAAAAGTTGTGTTACAAAAGCAATGCAAAATATATTATCTAATTCATCTCGAAAGCCTAAAAATTTACAAACAGATTTAGGCAAAGAATTTTATAATGATACCTTTAAACAGTTGATGGTAAAGTATAGCATTAATCATTATTCCACTTACTCTATAAAAAAAGCATCAATTGTCGAAAGAGTAATAAGAACACTAAAAGGTCACCTTTACAAGCTATTTAGCTTATGTGGTCAATATCAATGGATGCAAAAGAATTTGAAACACGTAGTCCAATGCTATAATAACACTAGACATCGAATAACAAAATTTAAGCCAATTGAGGTTAATAAAGGAAACCAAATAGTTGTCAGATCTAACATTATTAAATCACAAAGTAACAAGATGAACCAGAAATTAAAGTTGCGAGTTGGAGATCATGTTCGTATAAGTAAATACAAAGGGGATTTTTATAAAGGTTATACCCCAAACTGGTCTTCAGAAATATTTAATGTTATTAAAGTCAATCATACAACTCCAGTAACTTACCACTTAGAAGATAACCATAGGCAGAGAATTTTAGGATCTTTTTACGGTTATGAATTACAGAGAACAAAATTTCCAGATCTATATCTCATTGAAAAGGTTATAAAAAGAAAAGGAAACAAACTTTTTGTTAAATGGTTAGGTCTCAGTGATGACGAAAACAGTTGGATTGATAAAAATGCATTGGTGTTATAATATAAATTAAGAATTAATATTTGATACGGTCACTTGATAAACATCGATGAAGGAAGGAAGTGGTATTATTAACGACATAATAAATAATATACCGTTTGAGTTACATTTACCTGGTTATCAATTTTGTGGTCCCGGAACAAAACTTAAGAAACGGTTACTGAGGGGCGACCGGGGCATAAACAAATTGGATGAAGCATGATGATTGCATGTATCACGATATCGCATACAACAACAGTGATTTACACGTTCGACATAACGCCGATTTAGAACTTTTGAATATGGCTAAGAAAAGATTGCAATCGAGGGATGCTGGAAAAGGAGAAAAGGTTGCTTCATGGATAGTAAAGAAAACTATGAAAGCAAAACTCAAAGCTGGGGCTGGAGTAAGTTCATTTATGACTGGTGTTAAAAAAATCCAAAATAAAATTAAAAAATTAAAATCTAAAGACAATCACACAGCTATAAAATATGCATATGCAGCTGCAAAAAAACTGTTTACTAATAAAAAAGGAATACGCTTGCCGCGGTGTATTCCTATACCAAAAAGTGGGGGTTTCTTACCTCTTATTCCAATTTTCGCTGGATTGTCAGCTCTAGGTTCACTTGCTGGTGGTGCAGCAGGTATAGCAAAGGCTGTCAATGATTACAAGGCTGCTCAGAAAAATCTTCAAGAATCTGAACGACATAACAAGATGATGGAAGCTGTAGCTCTAGGAAAAGGACTGTATATCAAGCCTCATAAAAAAGGAGCTGGTTTATATCTAAATCCTTCAAAAAACTAATGAAACGGCTACCCAGACGCCCTCTTACTAATTTCGATATATTGGAGCATGCTACTGATATTCCACACTTTCGAGGAGTTTTCATGAGAGATGCACTGCCTTCAAAACCAAGAAAGATCGAGTGTGCTATAATAAATTTAGATAGTTCTGATAATCCCGGAACCCATTGGGTAGCCTACGTTAAGCATAATGACGACTGTGAATATTTTGATAGTTTTGGCAATCTAAAGCCACCGTTAGAGTTGATAAATTATTTAAGGTACATGTCTATAAATTATAATTATGTTCAGTATCAAAAGTTTGGAACTATAAACTGTGGTCACCTTTGTTTAAATTTTTTAAGAGACTATTGGAAAAAACATTTATATTGATAATGAAATAAAAAAACTTATCAGTACAAAAATGTCTTTCACTGTGTCAATAACTGGCAGAGGAGAATCTTTAATAACAAATTACTCGCCAACCTTGCAATTACGCGGAGAATATGAGTGTGGACTCTTATATTTTTCAACTTTTAATTCTATCCCGAACATAGATGAAAGAAATAATAAATTTTACTATGGCAGTGATAGAATTATCGAAATACCTGAAGGATCCTACGAACTTCAAGATATTTGTGACTTTTTGAAAAGTAACATTAAGGACGCTGCGCTAAAATTGACTTGCAATAATAATACATTAAAAACATGTATTTACTGTTCTGAAAATGTGTATTTCGATAAAAATGATTCTCTTGGTAAAATTTTAGGTTTTGGTATGGATACAATAACAGCTAATATAAGCACCGAGTCTCGGTATCCCGTCAGCATTTTATCAACAACTGTAGTGCGAATCGAATGTGATGTAATCAGCGGGTCATTTGTGAACGGGAAAGCAAGTCATATTATTTACGAATTTGTTCCTAACGTACCACCAGGTTATAGAATCATCGAAATACCTAAAAACTTAATTTATTTTCCCGTCAATCAAAGTTCAATCAACTCTATTAACATAAGGTTGCTAGACGCTGAAAATAAGCAGATCAACTTACGCGGTGAAGAAGTACAGCTGTATTTACACTTTAGAAAAAAATGTTAAATTTCAATAAAACCCCATCTACGTCTACTGTTCAAGTCAGTTCCAAAAGATCCTCTCAGAAAAGAACACCGCTTCGTTTAAAGAAGAATCTAACCAAAAGCAATAAGGAATTTTTAAAACTACTGGGTTTGTTAAAATGAATATTTTAAATATAACTCAACCGGCATCGTACGATAACAGCATCGAAAGTTTCGAATATCATTCGTATAAACCATATGTAACAAGTTTTAACAAGAACGATGAAATTCGAATACCTATTAATCAGCAAGATTTGTATGTGTTGCCTGCACTCAGCAGTTTGTACATTGAGGGCAGAGTCAATGTGTATAAGTTTAACAGTACTACTAAACAACAAGAAAAAGTGACAAGTGTGCATTTTGTTAATAATCCAGCTTTATTTCTTTTTCAAGATATTCGATATGAATTAAATGGTGTAGAAATAGATAAGGTAAAAAATACAGGGATTTCTACAACTATAAAATCTTATCTTTCCTTGAATGAAAATGAATCGAAATGTGCACAGGTTTGGGGCTGGTCACCTACAGGTACGACCAATGTCAGCAACGGAGTATTTTCTGCATCAATTCCTCTAAACAAAATATTGGGTTTTGCAGAAGATTATGAAAAAATCATAATTAACTGTAAACATGAGTTAGTACTATTGAGAAGCAACACAAATCTCAATGCTTTGAAACTAAATACCGATGAAGTTGTGAAGGATATAACAATAAGTAAAATTGTTTGGCGAGTTCCTCACATTAAAGTTTCAGACCGCGAAAGAATTAATTTATTAAAGCATTTAGAAAAAGATCGTCCCATTACAGTAGCATTTCGTAATTGGGACTTGTATGAGTATCCATTACTACCCACAACACGTAAACACGCTTGGTCTATAAAAACCTCATCTCAGATTGAAAAACCACGATTTGTAGTAATTGCTTTACAAACTAACCGTAAACATAATGTGACACAGTCTATGGCAGAGTTCGATCATTGCTTTATTCGTGATGTCAAAGTATTTTTAAATTCATCATATTACCCTTATGAAGGAATGAATATTAATTTTGCCGACAACAAGTTTTCATTAATATACGAACAGTATGCAAGATTTCAGCAGTCTTATCATGGTCGTCGACCAGAGCCGTTGTTGAGTTTGAAAGAGTTCAAAGATATCGCTCCTTTATTTGTTATTGACTGTTCTCGCCAACACGAAACGCTAAAGGGATCAATTGACGTTCGGGTTGAAATAGAAACAGATCAAGAGATACCTGATCAGACCGCCGCATATTGTCTTATACTGAACGACTGCATATTTGAATATAAGCCTCTGAGTAACATCGTTAAAAAACTATCATGAATAAAGATGTTATAATAGTGGATGTGCAAGGTTTTAAAAATGAGAAAAATGAATTCATTATCAAGGAATTAGTTATAGGCACATCAGAACACACTCAAATATTTTTAATAAACCTCCATATCCATTTTCTACACTTACTCTCGAAGAAAGGAAACATGTTTGGTGGATAGAAAGAAACCGAGGATACCGATGGAGTGAGGGACATATTGACTACAGAGAATTTAAAAGACTCATTAAACCTTACTTCAAAGAACGCAAGATCATAGTAAAAGGAGAAGAAAAAATTAAATGGGTGCGAGAATTATGTGGACATGAAAATGTTTTAGATATAAGTGATAAAGGTATACCTAATTTAGAAACTCTAAGTAAACTTTACTGTAAAGATATGTTTTCATTCAATTGTTTCAACCATATAAAGTATTGTGCATTAAGAAATGTTATATGCATTAGAAAATGGATTATAGAAAATAATGTATCGATGTCAGATATTTAAATAAATAGAAGTTAAATAAAAAAGTCTTTCAGTTTTAATAATTCCCTCACATAGTAAAATAATAAAACAACTTCAGTATCTTAAAATATCATTTAATTAAAACCACTTTAAAATCTAACAATGTTACAACAGTTCGTTACATAAAAAATAAAATAAATATATATATATATATATATATATACTAATTTGTTTTTTTATTTAACATTAAACTTAGCTTCAAGTAATTATTACATAATTATGTTTTATACAAACTCATCACTAAGACTTATTTATTTATTTGAAATTCTTTAACTAAGGTTTACCAAAAAAGTTTATAACCTAGCTATACTACCAATTAAATATAATAGAAGTATTTTACTTACTACATATCTTTTGTTGAATATTTTACACTAGATTACTAGATTTTTTTTACTATTTTCTTTTTACTTAATAATTTTACAATAAATCAAGTACTTCTTACTTAATTATATGTTTTCTACAGATTACCACTAAGACTTATTTATTTCAAATAACAAACTAAGATTTACCTAAAAAATTTATAACTTTAAAATTTTAATAGTTTAACAATAAAGTAACAATTACTAAAAATAATCATCACTAGTAATTTTCCTGGAAATCTTTTTTATTAAGTTTTCAGTGAGGTCCATTATCTCATCTATAGAGTCTCGCATCACATATTGCGCACTAAGTATCACACAACCATTGTCATTGTCATTTTCACTGCACTGTGTAGTTTCTGCTGAAGATCTTGAGTATGCAGCAGCTTCGTTCTCCAAGTCCACTACTTGAATTTGTATCAGCCGTTTTCCTTTTTTTTGATCCTTGGTGATTACATATGAAGTCGACGTCACATCTCTACAGTTTCTTCGTGCTGCATCTCTTTTTTGTTTCTTCTTAAGAGCTGCTTTTTTTGCCAATGCTTCTTTTACATATTTACCGAGGCCTTCGGTAGGGCTACAGAAATTAGGATCTTGTGCGTATATGGATGGAGAATAGGTTCCACATATGTCTTGAGAATCTTCCATGATCTGCGAAAAATTAGAAACATTTATTGATTAACATAAACTATACAACATATAAATAATATTAAATGCTTAATATTAGGTAGTAATACTTACAAAGAATAAATTCTGAAGTGCAATAAGGTAGGTAGGTACTAAACAGCGGGCGGCAGTTGCTCGGTTGTGTATAGATCGGCTAACGAAGTGCTACTGACTGGACTGTGGAAGGGAACTACTGTCGTATGCATCAAAATTACTGAATTGCAAAACGTAATATAGCAGCAATCGTGGGAATGAACATGTATAGACTTGTTTCGCTGACACCGGGTGCGGTATCATATTATTGAAAAATATGTATTGATAGTACCTCTTTAGGTGGGAACTACTGTACAAGCGCCTGCATCAAAATTACTGAATTGCAAAACATGATACAGTGGCAATCGTGGGAATGAACATGTATAGACTTGTTCTGCTGGCACCGGGTATCATATTATTGAAAAATATATAATAAGTAAAAAAACAAATATCTAGGAAGATGTATGCATTCAAATTACAGATTTGCATAACGTGACATAGTGTCAATGAACATGTTTGAACTTGTTCGGACACCGCATCTGAGGTTTTACGTTATTGAAAATATTATAACCTACGGTAATAACATTAATATTTAGGCAGAGAGAATGTAGGATACTTTATTGTAGTTAATTTACAGTGGAAACGTCATGGTGATATTTGAAATAATACAATTTTTGTATTACTGAAAATAAGTATATTTATTTATAAAAAGCTTATCTTACTGAATAATACACTGAATACATTTATAAAAGTATTTACTATGATACAAAATATTAGATACAATGTAATAATATTAAATTTCATTAACTCATGTAATAATATTATACAAATTAAAAATCATTTAATAAAATAAAGTTGGTTTTTGTTATGAAATCGCAATAACTATACATAAGTCTTGTAGGTACATAAGTCTTGTAGGTTTTACATTCAAAAACAACATACAAACTATGAAGCATATAGCATATAGCTAATCGTGTAACAATAGCATCAGTAAGTAAATGCGGCCGGGCAATCTCTTCCAACCGCTTTTAGAAAATCTTCTTTTTTTTTCTAGAACAAACTAGATTTATGCCCCCATGACAAAGTGGATATTTTATCTTTAAGTATAATTCGTTTGTCATCATTTGAAGATAAGGCAACTTTGTTAACAGATTGAGTAAAAATTTCGTGTTTCAGAGACTTAAACACAACATTCTTTTTCTTTATCAACTTATTGTGCAATAACACTTTATTAAAATCTTTAAAAGTAAGAGTTTTGACTACAGGTCTCTTTACTCCTTTTGCTTTTTTTAACTCGTTATTTTCAGTTTTCACGCAATATAACTTCGATCGCAGTCCTACAAATTCAACAATAAGTTGCCCGCCTAGCTCGTCCTTAAATAACCCAGGAATCTTTTTGTTTCGACATACAATATTATACTGATTATTTTTAGTATAATTGCTAGTATCGAAGTACGACTGAAACTTTAATTTTATATCGTTATATATGTCAGGTGTCTCTATACTATACAAAAAACTGTCAGTGTCCGTGTAACATAATTTTAAACGAGAACCATAAAAAGGTTTCATTGTGGAGTAGTGGAAATCATACATATGATTTTTAGATATTTCCAGAACAGCGAATCCTATATATATAGGTTTATCCAAAGTAATTAACTCTGGTTTCATTTGCACTGCTACAAAATTTTCCGTAAAAACCGTGGAACTATGGAAATTAGGCCTCGATATCAATTGTTCGGCTGTGTAACATTTTTTTGTTTTATTTCTGGTGTCATTCCACTGATTAACCAAATGAACGTTGAGTCTTTTTTCAGTATCTTCTAATGTTTTCCCAAAAATGCTGTTATTTAATAATTTAAAGAAATCCTGTTCAAATGTAGATTTAGCCTTTTGACGTAACTCTGTGTTTAAATCTATATATGGTTTTAAAAAAGGACTTTGTTTAAATTTGATTACTCGGTGAATACGTTTTAATACTAAACCGTGTTGTAAGCACGTTTTTAAATGTACGTAATGTATTACATAATTAAATTTATCGTACAAATTAGGTATCAATTTGGGATATTTTGATCCGGGTGGTGTAAACTTCTGAGGACAAAAAGGAAGGTCATTGTGCAACTCATGTAAGTATTCCGGATATTCCAAATCAACTTCTAAAATATACCCATACTTCGAGTCATTGGGTACTTGGAGAATATTAAGTTTATCTATTTCCGTTTGACTGATTAACTCAAAATCAGAATAGGGCAAGTATGAACACATTGCATACCCATATAAATTATTACAATCAATGTAAAATAAATAGTTATCGGAGGTGGACGGATTATAATTTGACAAATATTTGTTATTCGCTTTGGAATACCTAGTGGAGCATAAGCATACCCCACCACGAATGCCCTTTTGAATCATACGTACGATTTCTAGGTTTTCAATAAGTTGTAATTTCACTTTAGTTTTAAGTAACATTGCGTCGAAACTTAGTCCTGGAGCGGTCATGTAAAATGCAGGATCTAACCTATAATTATTTTTACAAGTTAGACGAAAATTCTCAAATACATCTGCTAGTAAAATTACATCTGTTTTAAGGTATAAGTCGGTGTATTCACCGAGATTTTTCAAATGAAACGTTTTCCAAACATGTTGAGCGTGATAATAATCCGATTCGGAAATGGTGTCATTGGTCAAAGTACTATAAAAACATTCTCGCGGCGGTAACACATCTTCATCATAACAACTCCAATTCGTCATGTGTTCATAGGGATACACGCCTTTGCGTTTTATTAGATCAAAGTGCTCTTTATTTGGGAAAAAATAAGACAAATGCGCAAAGTCATTACTAGTCAAGTTACCTACAAGTTTTCCTAAACTGGTACCTAAAAATTTAAATGAATCTACAAATCTAACTGGAAAATATTCCTGATGTTTCATATGAAAAAACTTCGTGAAAGATATATAATTTTCTTTGTTTTTGGCAATGACTTTTATTCCACCCGGGATATCTCCTAGTTGTCGAATAAATAAATGGCTGTCATACCCGCTTAAATTGTGAAAAAATACGGGAACAAATTTAGGTAAACAAAACTGTAAATTACAGTAAGAATGTGCCGCACCTCGATATTTGCCTGTCAAATGACAATGATCTTTGACTTTATCGTCCAATAATAACTGATCACAGAGGAAACAATTTTTACATTTATCGAAATTTTCTTGCTCTTCAGCTGATAATAACGTTATTGGAATGGTTTTTTTTAAAGTTTTGTTTATTTCTTTTACGTCTTTATTGAGAAGGGTCAACTATAGGTTTGAATATGGTTTCCAAGGTCATATTGCTTGTATTTTTTGCATCCTTGATCATATCTACTTTTCTCTTTACAGCTGTTGCCGATTTTACTAATTGTTTTTTTAGATCTATTTCCATGTTTTTTTTTTATGAAGTTTCCTTTCAACTCCAAATCACAAAAGAAAGTGATTTATAAATAAAATTACAACGGCTTATGTATATTAATCCACCACAATGAACGTATCAAATGTCATTCTATAACATCCTTTATTTCGTTCACAATCCTTATTTATTACAATATAATTGTACGGCTTTCTCCAAACAGTTGAGCACATTACACGGAATTGAGACCATGACATGTCAGACATTACATGTTCTTCATAAACGTGTTTTAAATTTATATCGTCTTGCTTGAATAATATTATTAGGTTTGCATTGTCCCTTACAAGTTGTTTAGGTATTTTTGTATAGGTTTGATTTATATAAAAACAATCTATATTTTTATGACGTCCCATAGCAAAATAATCTCGGATGTGGTTTTGGTTTTCACAAGCAACGTCGTCAAATATGATAATTGAGTTAGACAAAGCTTCGTGTGGACTTAAAATTTCACTGTTATCATTGTATTTGTTAAAAGATGTACCTGCTACCATATCTAATACCTTTTCTAAAAATATGTATTTAGGCTGATATAAAGATTTTGAATATACATAAAGATTATGAAAACGAGGACCGTCACAATGTAATAATAGACTAATTACTAAGTTGGTCTTTCCACAATTGGAAGGACCACAAACAATACAACGTATACTATTCGGCAACAAATTACCATGTCGTTTTGGTTCATTCGATAGCGGAGGACATATGCATTCTATTTTTAACGATTGTTTTTGTTTGACGAATTTCATAATCAGCTGCTTGCACTTGACCACAGAGTTCGAAGGAATTTAACAAAATGATTTTATAACATAGCGCCAAAACATTTAAACTCTTGAGGTGGGAGGTCGAATAAATTATAAATAGCAAACTTCAGTTCATTGGTATCCAAGAATCGATTTGCAAGTGAGTAATGCTTTTTTTTTTTTGCACTGTATTATATTGCTAAGGTAAAGCTATTAAGTAAAAAAAAAAAATATATGTTATTGGGTATGAATGATCGATTTACCTATGCTTTTTATTACGCTGATAAGTATTTGGATGCCACCAGCCCCTGGGCGACAGGCATGAGCAATCGGCCTAGATACTTTTCAACGGAATAATTGTATCTGGATGCCACCAGCCCTTGGGCGACAGGCATGAGCAATCGGCCTAGATACTTTTAATGGAATAATATCTGGATGCCACCAGCCACTGGGCGACAGGCATGAGCAATCGGCCTAGATTTTATTCCTTAGCATCAGCCACTGGGAAAAATTGAAAAATCATATTCCATTACCAGATCACGACAAAAACTTGCTGTTAGGTGCCACCAGCCTAGACGAAAATGAAAATTTTCATAGTGGTAGCTACTGTGCGTAATCCAAATTTAGGTTTTGGTTAGCTAATAGTGTATCATAGTGATAAAAACAGTGAATTTTGGTGACTCAATATGGAAAAGATACAATATTCCGTAAGTCTGCACAACATTTCATAAATGATTATTGGGCATCCTGGAACACTTTTTTACGACATTGCTCGAACGGCAGTGAGATCAATGGAGTGAAAAAAAAAGTGTTCCAGGATGCCCAATAATTACCTACTCGTCCTTTTTGAATGTCGATTCATCAGACCATAAAATTTTCGTTAAGAAAAGCGGGTCATCCCTGTACCTTTCCAATATTGTCCAGGAAAAATTTACTCGATTTTGGTAGTCCCCGGGTAGTAACGTCTGTACTCGCTGTACGTGGTAAGGGTGTAATTCATGTCTTTTTAAAATACGATGGGCTGTACTTTTGGGCACTCCGGTGGTTATTTCAATAGCCCTAACTGAAGTGCTTGGGTCTTCTTCGACAGCTTCTAGCACCTCGTCTTCCATCGGGTTGGTGGGTCTTCCTCCACCATGCTCTTGATTTGGGAGGTGGCCCTCTGAGAAGAGTAAACGATGCACATTCGTAAACACTCGATGATCAGGGTAACGAGCAGCGTTTGGGTACCTTTCACGGTAAAGTCTGGCGGCAGCACTGGCATTACACCTGCATTCACCATAAATAAGGTGCATATTAGCGTATTCGCGAGTGGTATACGCAGACATCTTGGCACTAGTCACACGATAGTCCAGGAGAAAGCAAAGGTCGTCGTTGAGGGAAAATAAACAGTTCGGATCCAAATCACAAGCAATCACAAGTCCATAAACGAAGCCAAAAGTAGTTAGTACGAAATCAACACAAACGAATACGAAAACAAGTGCAGTAAACGAAGGAGCGTAACGTACTGATTTGTGATTGTGATGTGTGAGTACAAAAGCGAATACCTGGCGTCACTCTCTGTCTCGCTCGCACTTAGTAAGATGACTCTCTCCGTTTCAGTCACTTTAGCGTCCATACCTATCTCGCTCGCACTTGATAAGGTGACTCTTTCCGTCTTAGTCACTTAAGCGTCAATATCTATCTCGCTTATACTTCTTAGAATGCCTGATTCATCTCAAGCTACAATTTACGACTCTTTGGAAAATCTTGCGCCCATTAGAATAATTTTTAACCAAGTAAGAAAAATTTGTTAAAAAGTGGGTTTTACAGGAAAAAAAAATTTAACCCATGTTATCAGCTACAATTTACCAAGTATTATACCATTTTGGAATCTTTACTAAATGCGCCAACTTTTGACATAACTTGCCAAACTCGCGTAGTACATTTTTTTTCAATACAGTCAGTTAAAACTAGGCAATTTTTTATTTTGAAAGTTTTTCTAGGAAATAAGTCCTATTTTTTATGCAAGCTAGAGCAGCTGGTTTCAAAATTTTGATTACAGTTTAGAGAAGCATTATTCAGGGTTACACAGCAAAAAAAATAATTGGAAAAAGTAAAGATTTGTGGCAACAGGAGTAAAAAGACTGTCACAGGGTGTGTAATTTTGCGATTTTTAAAAAAATGCCTATAATTTTGAAATCATACAACTTAGATTTTTTTTTATATTTTTCTGACAACCAGCTTGACTTGCCTTTTCACCCGGCTTCGGGTTGACGTCGAGTTTTGGGACACCCTGTATAAAGTTATGTAACACATAGTCCTAAACCCCATAATAAAGGAGATATTCATTATTTAAAACAAATAATAATAAAAAAAATATCAAGTATAACACACCCTAAGGTATGACGTAGACACCTACTACTTTCACGCAGACGCACTTACCTAGGTGCATCGGTGTCAACCAGTTTTACCTATGTACGTTTGGTACCTGTCGACAAAAAGGTTTTACTACCGAAAATAATTATTTTTCATTGTGGATAAAAAGATGTAACATGCAACTGATATACAGAGTAGGTAATAATTATAACTTTATCTTTCTTATTACACTTTAATAACAAGTAGTTATTCTCTTATCAGTAAGACTGATAAGACTAGATTAATTCCGCTCTCAATCAGCAAAGTGCAACCTATTTGCCTTCACTGACAACTAGCTGATTCATAGTTTGAAAGTTGAACATGATTGATACATGTGACATATTTCAAACAAACTGATTTCAAATTATTACTGATTGTCACGTAAGAATTACACTGTTATAATTTAATAAATAATATTCGTTATGCCGTCTTATCCGCCGGAACATTTAGCGGAAATACATTATGTGTACGGATTCGTGAAGTGTCATGCTCGCTTCCTGTTTCTCAACTTGAGATTAATATGATTCGCTTACTCTCTGAAGTAAAGGCTTGACCATAAAGAAACACGCTATTACTATGATTTAATTTGTATTGAAAAAGTGGGTCAATTAAAACACACATTTCGACCCATGTTAATGTAACGTTATTTACTCGTACTGTCGTTAAGAATACGTGGTTTAAATCTTTCGGGTTATTCAGGCCAACGGTGTATATTATTTTGATGTCGGATCATTGTTTCATTTGTGCTATATTACAAAGTTTCTGAAGAAATAAGTTTTTAGATATCATTACTTTTACGTGTTTATGCAGTTTCCGGGTATTCGTTTCAAATTCCAAGACAACCATGGCCTTGTAAAAGGATCAAGTAACCTACAATCCTTTTATCAAATTTGTGGTATTTCATCGTCATGTGGCATCGGTTGTATGACGGAGAGGAGCTTGATGGCGCAGTGGTTAACGCGCCCGGCCTGCGAGTGCTGAGGTTAAGCAACTTTCGCAAAGGCACCAAAAATTTATCATCCCGAGCTCCTCCATGATACGGAGTTAAGAACAGATCAAACTTATCTGCAGTGCCTACGAGTGTATATTAATTTAATAAATTGGTATGACTGTTTCTCTACGCATAAAATTTCATGAGTTGGGATGAATCACCGTTTAATCGAACTTGTGGGATGGAAGCCATTATATTGCTATTTAGGTACTCAATTCTAACTTAAATTTAGCCACAAGAGTTCGGTTTCACTTTATCTGTGACACGTGACACGCAAAGTTATTAAGTTAAGTTATAGACAATCTTACGTTTATAATTCTTTAGGAAGTCTTGATGATTCCTAAAACATGTCGAAATTATACCACTAATAAAAATCGCTTAGCGAGTCTGTTAACATCATCATCATTATCATCATCATCAGTCTTTAAATCTTTTGCTGGACTCTGTTCTACTGGCCTATGGTGACTGACTCTTGGCCTACGGTTGGTTTTTCAAGAGGAGATATGGCCATATTCTATTACTATGACCAACGGGTTGTGTTGACGCCAATTACACATAAGCGCCAACAGTATACTTCGTTGTAACATTTTTATTTTATTTTAAAGTATAAAGTAAAAAAGCCGAAAAGAAAAAAGTAGAAATGCCTATAACTGACCCACTGCTGGGCAATATCATTAAAATTGAGTCTTCACTAAATCTAATGGGTAATGGCTTAACATCACGTTTGCCTAATGCGAGTTGGTGATACAAACCCGGGCTTATACATCGTACAATCCGAAACACATTTGCCCTACCTAGGTATTGAACCTAGGACTTTCAGATATCGAGCGCATTGCCACTCTTCCACCAAGGCGTTAGTAATAAAGTATAACAAATAATATTTTTAAACATTTGAAGTACAATTCACGCGTGATACTGCTACAAATTTTTTATTTATCCTACTATTAAAATGTTAAATACATAATTTGTATTGAGAAATTTAATTGGTGCAAATACAAAAAGAGGTTTTAAACAGAATTTAAATTAGCACTCCATTGTTAATTATAGATTGCGTCACCTTGTCGGACGTTAACAAGCTTCGGTTGTCGGTTTCTTGGTAGTGGTATTTAAGATAGCTTTAATAATAGTCGGAGTTTGTATTGTCCGTTCCTAATTCACCTTTAAATCCTGTATTCGTTGAAGACGGAACGCGCCCGATTAAAATATATAGTTAGCGATAGCAAGCACCAATTAGGTTTGAGACTACTAACATCTAAACCTTTCTATGATCACGGATCCTGAAAAGTGTTCAAAAGGTTCGACTAAAATAATTTGTAAAATAAACGGGAATATTAAAGTGTTATCTTTCATCAAATATCTACTTAAATGTAGTCGCGATAGCTTAAACAAGTTGAGAACTCTCCTAGATGACATGTTTAATATGTTTTACTAATCTACGATGAGCAATGAGAGTACGGTTTACCAACAACATTCTACATTGGTAAGGCAGAGTACCCACTAGGAGGTAAGGCACGTAATGGATCGAATATTGTATCAAGTGAGTACGTCGGCTGCGAGCCCGCTACAAGCCGCTAGTCAGATGATCGAAGTGACCCTGACCCGGCTGTCGATCGAAGTGGTTGTACATGAATATGCAGTAACTTGTGGACGAGACTTAAGGTAATGGCACTAGTATTTGGTAGAAACCAGTAATCGTAATATTTTTTCTTTAAAAATAGTAACCGCCAGATTTTGACTTAAGCAACAATTGTAACACACAATTGCTCCTGTCTTTCATCCAGTAAAATTTCAATGAAATATTTATTGAAATGAAACAACTTTTACGGATCTACTCGCGTTTATTTTACACATTACTTTATAATGTTTACCCTGACGTTTCGAACCCTTTGCAGAGTCCGTGGTCACAGGAAGACTGAGGTGTTGGTCGTCTCATAATTAGTTAGTAGCTTGTATACCCTCTTTTAAATTTAATCAGGTGCGTTCCGTTTTACGCAGAAAGAGCTAACAGTATCTTTTGGTCTGGCAGTATGGTGTTGGTGCTGGGATTTAATATTTTGTATGATGGGATTCCAGGCTGGTTGTAGATTCCAACATTCTTCGCTATTGAAATTAGGATGTTTTTTAATTTCAATAGCCTCGCGTATCATCCTAGGCATGAATCGTTGTTCTCTAGCGAGTATTTGTGGTTTATCAAATCTGATGTAATGGTTGGGTCCCTCTAGGGCATGTTCACATACTGCAGACTTATTTTCGCGCCTATGCTTAACGTCGGCTATATGTTCTTTAACGCGGGTTCCTACACTTCTCTTTGTTTGCCCGATGTAAGGGAGCCCACAGTTGCAGTCCAGTTTGTACACGCCTGCATCTCGAAGGGATATGTTGCACTTGACAGGTCGTAAAAATTGGTTGATCTTCTTTGGCGGCTAAATAGTTATATAGTAGTAGATCCGTTAAAGTTGTTTCATTTCAATGTGTAGTATTCGCGTAAACTTTTAAAATCAATATGAAATATATATGTTATTTTTGGCGACGGAGACTGATGTAGAACACTGGGTTACTATATGCAGTGGTGCCACACCCTACGCACACATTCATAGGTTGACACAGTATCAGATTACATGCTACACCTACAAGTGGGTACCCTGCTTAATCCGCGACAAATCAGAGAGTCGTCAATCAAGTGACCGCACTTTGGCAGTTAAAAGAGTAGGTCGACAGTTTAAAAGCGGCTCAAGCAGAGACAATGTCGACCGACCGGTCATTTGACGTTGACGAGCGAAATGTCCAGCCACTATGACGTCATCCAACGCAGCCTATCAGTCAGGGTGGCTATTCTAGCCTCGTGATGCCGAAAGATATATTTATATATTAATTTTAAATATCGCCCTTTACTTTTTATTTTTAAGTGCTAATTGCTGCACTGAAGCTGAATTAAATATTTATAAGATACAGTAAAAAAAATTAAATGCCTACCCGACCCAGCCAGGAATCGAACCTGGGTCTTACGTAAACCGGGCGGCTGCACTGACCATTATGATACCGGGAAGGCTGACGTAAGCACTGAATTTTTTTACTGCTTTTTTTATTTTAGACTGCTTTTTAGCGGCAGAGTGCCATCTAATCGACGGTTATTGCAACCGATGGCTATGCAGATTCATCTTTACAGATGTAATACCACAAATTTGGTAACACAACGCTATTGTAAATTTTACTTTAAGTGCTAACTGCTGCACTGAAGCTGAACTAAATATTAGCCTTTTTTGCTTCAAAGTTTTATTATGAAAGGTTTATTACTTTATTCACTATACTTAATTCACAGAAAGTGTAAAAAACAACATAAACGTCGAATAAAAACGTCAATTGAAAAAAAAAATATACATACATTAGAATTAATAATTGTAGTATACGATACACTAACAGTTATTAAAAATAATTTTATAAAACAATTTTTATATCGAATTTGATTTCTGGTTTTAAAGTTTGTTACTACTAAGAAGTACCTATGAAATCTGTTAAAGTTGATTTCCATATTTATCTCAATACAATAAGTTTGATATTAACAAATGAAGTATTAATGGACCTGTCGACAATAAACGGAACAAGCCTTTCCACCAACTAGAACTTGCAAACGCACTCTCAGAGAACTCTGGTACTGAGACTGGTAGCCAATCACTAGACCACAGAGTCGCATGCTTTTATTTCAGCATTTGTCGAAAATTGTCGCACGATCTGAGAGTAAGCTCGTATCGATTGAATTATGCCAAGCATGTCAGGATTGTGGACAGGTGGCTCGCTGCCCGCGACCCGAGGCTCCCCAAAATCGCCCGCGAACATGTCAGGAATGCATGATCTTCTTTTATTTTTAAATTAAGTTCGAATTGCGAATTCAAATTTGTTGGGTATAACGATGCTTTTTTGTTTTGGTTTACTTTTACGTGATTAACAAAACAGTATAGGACACTGCCGCTCTTTTGTATTAACGGTTGCCATGGGACTATAAGTAAGCAGCAGTTACTTTGACAAGGTAAAAAATAGCGTATTATAATGTTGACCTCGACTGTTCAAGTTTAATATTGAAAAGAGAAATTTAATATGGTTCTACTTGCGTTTATTTTACATATTGTATCATCAGTATAAAATATTCCGTTTCAATGTGTAGTGATTGCGTAAATTTTATAAAATATATATATATATTTTACAATATAGATGTAAACTATATATTTTACAAGTACCACTTTTTTACAAATACCAACCAATAATTTACCAGCTAACCGACGTCTGTCCGATAGCAAAATAGCATAACTACGGCAACCACAAATGCGTGTTTATGACCAACCCGTTTTTCCATATCAAAACATCGGGTTGGTAAATGGAAATTCGTTTTTCCGCGACAATTCGCATAATGTGTCGGACAACGGAACCACCCTAGCCGTTTATGAGGGATCCGAAACGGTGTTCCCGCATTATTTGAACAAAACAAAATGGAAATGGCCTCCTCCATTGTGAAAAAGACGAAAGCACGGAAATGAGAGTATAATTGTACAGTTTTGTTATGGTCCACAGATAAGTTCTATGTTTATGTGTGGTGTGGAAGATAGTCGACGGAGTTATGAGATCTTTTTTGCAAGTTACGCTACACGAATGAAAACGCGAAGAAAATTTTGTTTTAGAAAAGAAATTAGGATGGAAGTATTGGATAAGGATTTCATCTAAATACATTAAAATTGAAAAGCTCGATGGCGCAGTGTGTAACGTGTGATTTCCTGCGATTGCCAAGAATAAGCAACTTTCGCAAAGGCCGGTCATCGGATGGCTGACCAAAAGTTTGTCATCTCGGTTCCGGTTGCATTTGCAGTCGCCACCAACCCGCACTGGGCCCGCGTGGTGGTTTATGGCCCGTTCTCCCTATCCATCCATAGGGAAGGCTTGTGCCCCAGCAGTGATGACAAAAAAAAGGCAACATAAAGGAGAATAGAGAAGAAAATATACATTGTATTGTATAGTTTTAGGTAATGTTGTATTATAGTATTAGTTCTTCTTTCTAAACAGAGATGGCGCTGCCTGTAAACTGATTGAACAACGATTTAAGGATTTCTTGTACGAAATCTTTAAAGACACGCCAGTGTATCGCGAAAAATTAACGACAAAATAATATACGTAAAAATAATTTTATAACTGAAATACACGATTAAAAGTTTAACCTATAGTCAACAATAAACATAACATTTATGATTATTGAAAAACCACAGCTTTTGACTTAACTCCTCCCTCTCTCTGGAAGAAATTTTTTGGTTGAAATTAATAAACTGTTCGCGGGCGATTTGTGGTATGATGGTTTGGTGCTTGTTATGTTTTGTGTGTTAATTTTTTTTTTTCTAAAATAGCCCAACAAAGTGTTTTTGTGTGTTCTGTTTCTCATGTAAGTGATTTTTGTTAATCTTTATGAGAAATAAATATCTTTAAACCTTAAACCTTAAAAAAATACCTACCCATTAAGCCCAAGACGTAGGGACGGTAACTGAATACTACATAATACATATAGCTATATCAAAAACGGTGCCAGATAGCCAGCACATTGTATTACGTCTAATCACGCGGATTGTCACATTGTAATTAGTGAGCATACTCGAATTGTTATATCGAGTTTCGGCCAGCGCGGCCCACTAACCCCCGAGTCAATTAGTCCCGTCGCCGGCCCACACGTTAATTCAGATTTATACCGATTGGTAACGAAATTATTGTTAGTCGAGAGAGCTCGCGATATTTGTGTTATTATAATTCGGGTGTAATTACATGGATACCCGGGGGCATGATTAAACAGGAGTTGTTTATATAAAAACAGATATGTTGGAAAAAATTTCACAAGCAGATTTGAACCTGCACCCTTCTGATATACCGGGTCAGGTGCTCTTCCAATTGAGCTATCGTGGATCTAACCAGCCCGCCGAAATTATCTAACACTTTTTACTTTGAAAGCCAAAGGCGCCCATTCAATGTACCATGCCCATTCAATGCCCATTCAACTACCGTCACTAACTTTGTTCGCAACAAAATTTGCGTTAAAAAATTATTTGAACATTTTAGTTGTTTATATGTTTATAGGGATTAATAAAATGTATATTGTAAATTTTTAATGATTTATATTACTTAAATGGAGTTTATTTATTTATAATTTCTTTATTTATGACTAGCGGCCCGACCCTGCTTCGCACGTGTGGACATTTTTTTTAATGTAGCCTATGTTACTCAGCGCTAATGTAGCATTCTAATGGTGAAAGAATTTTTTAAATCGGTCTACTAGTTTATTCGTTGTAAACATACATACAGACAGCTATAACAATCAATACTAAAAATCAGAATAAAAATCAGAATAAAACAAATATTTAAAGGGGGCTCCCATACAACAAACGTGTTTTTTTGCTGGTTTTTGCTCGATTTTGATTTCGGCAACAGGTATACACTTAAATTATTCACAGAGTATTTAGTTATAATATATTCAATTTAAAAATAAATAATTGAATTAAAATAAAACGAATTTTTAAGAGTAGCACCTATACAACAAACGTGATATTTTTCCAATTTTTTTCCCGGCCTTTATAACGATAGCAGGTAGAAATATGAAATATTTTTATAGATAATGGTACGGAACCCTTCGTACGCGAGTCCGACTAGCACTTGGCCGGTTTTTTTAAATAATACGAAATTTTTAACGAGAGCGGATTCATAAAAACTTGTTTCATTTCGTACAAATCAAATAGTACAAATCATGTAATTTGTTCTGACATATCGGTAAGATTATTTTGAACTATAATTGGCATCCACAATGCTATATTTAATCCGTAACTAAAAATAGGACTTAACAGGAAAACAAATGGGTCGGTCGGTGGCTCAGATGGACAGGTCACAGGTTCGAGTCCCGCTTGAGGCAAGTCGTCTTATTGATATGAGAATAATAATGAAATCATTTGTGGAAACTTACGACTTAGGGTCCGCAGATATGGAAGGCGGGCGAAAGGACCCAATATTGAAATATGCAAACTCTCTATAACAATAATAATAACATAACATTGCCCCGAAAGGCAGGTTAAGCCATTGCTGTCGGTTGTTGTTGTACAAATAGTATTCGTTAAGACTCAGTCTCCCCTTGAGGTATAGCCTTGTAGGAGACCACCGGTGTGAAGTATTTAAGATAACGATAACATAACAGTGTATAAATATGTGCGGTAGAAAAAAGCTAGAATAGACCCGATAAATAGACAAAACTAACATTAAGAAACCCTCCATGTATAAGAAAATGTATTCCCGTATTCAAGAATTATGATTATGCCAAACATTACACTTTTATTGTCGGGAAGGAGGCTATTTCTGAACTTGCATTTTATGCAAAGCAAGGAAATGAAGACTTAATCTCATTGTAGTGCCAAGACAAGGAACGATGCCTTTAAGAATTATTAAACTTACTATTAATAATTGAAGTATGTATACATACATACCATAGACAATACGGTGTACCAATTTACCTAAAGTAGTTTTAAAATATAAGATTCTTTAAGTACGCCATTTGTACTGCTTGTTGTAGTATCCTTTTTATGTCTGATATAATATGGTGTACACTAAAAAGTATTGGTGAATTTATGGAAAGTTTAAAATATTTACGATAAGTACTTAAATCGTAATTTATAGAAAGGTTATCAATATTTATAATATTGTTTTCTACATTTTACGCGAACTCTATTACATAGTTTACAATATAGTAGGAAAATATTTGAACGAGTATACTCAACATATTTATTTTGTTAAAGGTACGTCAAAACTGCAAAAAATCATAACTACGTAAGTAAAGAAATCTTTTTTGTCTTTCCAATTTTGATTCAAGATATATTTATAAACTTGTGTGGCTTACCGTTCAAAATGTCAGTGCCTCCATCAGACCTAAATCTAATCAAGTGTCCACAGTGATGGAGATTGACACATTCCGAGACGAAGACGCAGGTCATCCAACCGTATTGTCACCCGCTGCTTTATTAGCCAATCAAGACTAGGGTCCCTGATTTCAATTGGTTCATTTGGAAAAGACAATTTGGGAGACAATCGTTCTGTTTCTAAGGCTTCTGTTACGTCGGCTACAAATACAATCTGATATTTGCATGATATATTTCACGTTATAACCGAAATCGCGTAAGAATTTCGGAATATGAAATCTTTATTTTTACATGTTGTTTGTGAGATATAACAAAGTTTTGTTTTTTTAAAAGACATCTCCTCCGTTCGGCTTCCGTGTCGCTTCAAAGGTTTAATAAAAAAATCTAAAGCGTTACTTCCTAAACTCGATTTTCATTAAATACCTAAGTGACCAAAGCATTAGTTTTTACTAAAACTATAAAAATAGTGCATCTAGTAATAAAACACCTAGAAGCAACCAATAGATTTGTTTTTACTTCTACCAATTAAAAAATAGCGCATCTATCTAATCTATGATTTTATATTTATAAAATACAGTGAAAAAATTAAATGCCTACCCGACCCAGTCAGGAATCGAACCTGGGTCTTTCGCAATCCGGGCATCTGCACTGACCATTTTACTACCGGGAAGGCATCCTGATCCGATTCCTGGCTGGGTCAGGTAAGCATTTAAATGTTTCACTGTATTTTATAAATATTTAATTTAATTAGCACTTAAAAATAAAAAGTAAAATTTACTGTAATTTTATTTTAGTCTATCTTGATTAATTTGTCCTTGCTAATGATTCGGAACAATTTCGACACAAATTTATAATACTATAGGACCCTTTTCACCAACCAAAATTCCATTTCCTCCACACTTATAACCGTTATATATCATTTTGACATGTCTTTGAAGGCATCAGATTGATTAGCTTTCCGATTCGAATCACGGTTCGCAACGGTAAGCCAATTAAACGGCTCAAAACGTAATGAACCGTTAATGACGCGCGAGGAATACAAACAGTATGGACATAGCATCTGTTTACGAACATAAATGATATTAAATGTACCAAATACGTGGTCCGCGGGCGTAGATCGCATTTTAAATAGAGACGTTAGACCGATTGGCGTCAGATATAGCTGTTATAGTCAATCAAGAACACTCGCGCATACATTATTAGATATACTGAGAGTAAAGTTGTTAATAAATGTCTATCACTTTTTAAACTATCATGGTCACTTGCATTGATGATGATGATGATTGTTCCGACCGATGTCGGGCATGGCGACCACTTCGACTCCTTGTCGGAACAGTGCTGGTGCGTCCTAGCATAGCCGATCATTAGAATAATTAGGTATTAATGGAATTCTTACCATTTCGAAAAATAAACATGGTAAAAATCCCTCTAATAATTTCTCTCCCGAGGATCTCGGTGGCGCAGTGGTTAACGCGCCCGGTCTGCGAGTTCGCAAAGGCCGGTCATCAGATGGGTGACCAAAAATTTATTATCTCGAGGTCCTCCGTGATTCGGAAGGCACGCAAAGCTGTTGGTCCCGGCTGCATTAGCAGTCGTTAACAACCGCTTATCCGCACTGGGCCCACGTGGTGGTTTATGGCCCGTTCTCCCTATCCATCCATAGGGAAGGCTCGTGCCCCAGCAGTGAGGACATAAAAAGAGCTGATGATGATGATGATGATGATGATGATGATGATGATGATGATGATGATGATGATGATGATGATGATGATGAATTTCTCTCATATCTCTCACTGATTTATAAAGAATGCGTGAACGAATGAATGAAAAAGTAAGTAAGTATGTAAAGTAAATGAACATACTGTCCCACTGCTGGGCAAAGGCCTCCATTATTGAAATCTAGTCATCGCTACAATGGATGGGTATTGACCACGCTTGCCAAATGCGGGTTGGTGATCACAAACTCGGGCTATGCATGAAAATCCGAAACACACTTTCGACCTTCGGGCATAGAGCATTACATACAAAAGAAGATTTATACATGGGAATATTGACCCAAAATCCAGCATGCTCATATGGTAAATTCCCCTATGTAAATTTACCATATGAGCATGCTGGATTTCTTATGGAATGGTGGGTGTTACTCTTACCCTCTCTACGTGCTTTAGTAACAATTATTAAATCTGCAAAAACCACACATTTGGTAGCCTCTTACTTTCTCATTTCAGTGTGCTAAAACTAAGCATCAGATCAAACTGATTTGCACAAAGATAGCTAGCCTACTCAAGAGAGCCATAGTCTACCTTTTATTCCGGACAATTACAATGTTCCCGAAGGCACCGATAAAGACTTCTGCGACAAAACGATGTTCACGCAATCGAAGCCGTGGCCAGAAGCAGTCATATTAGACTATTGCTATTCCAATTTCAATTCTGTTCAGAAGATCTCTAGAGGAAGGAATCGTTCCTATTATATGGAAGCGTGCCTTCATCACGCCAGTTCACAAAAAGGGCTCTAAAACAGATGTCACCAACTATCGGCCAATATCGAAGCTTTGTATTGTCTCTAAGGTCTTCGAAAAAATTGTTTATGGCCAAGTCTACCCAGCACTACAGCAGTCATTTAGCACCACTCAACATGGCTTCTTGAAAGGCCGTTCCACTGTTTCAAATCTCGTTTTATTGAATGGTTCTCTTGCTGAAGCTATGGATAGTGGTTATCAGGTCGATGTCGTCTACACTGACTATAGTAAGGCGTTTGACAGAATCCAGCATAACTTACTCCTACTTAAACTTAAAAAAATTGGTATTAGCGGTGACCTACTTAGATGGTTTTCATCATACATCGATAATCGTTCGCAGGCAGTGGTTGTCAATAACTATATATCTGGATGGGTTATGGTCCCCAGTGGGGTACCTCAAGGGTCTTTGCTTGGGCCTCTCCTTTTTGTAATCTTTGTTAATGACATCGAGCGCTGCTTTCATTATTCCCGTTTGCTATGTTTTGCTGACGATATGAAAATTTTTGCTACCATTTCGTCAGAGACTGATGCTGTCTTGCTACAGGAGGATCTTTTGAGGTTGAATGACTACTGTGCCGATAACCACTTGGATCTCAACCCATCCAAGTGTAGTGTTGTCACTTTCAGCCGAAAACGTAATGTGGTGTTGTTCGATTATAAGCTAAAAGGAGTTAATTTGCGACGACTAACTATTGTACGAGACCTTGGAGTTCTCCACGACTCCAAGTTGTTGTTTGATGTTCATGTCAACAATATAGTATCGAAAGCATCCAAAGCTCTCGGATTTGTCATGCGTAACTCCAAAGAATTTACTCAGATTAAGACCTTAAAAATTTTATACTGTACGTTTGTTCGTAGCAACTTGGAGTATGCGTCTCAAGTGTGGAACCCAAGATATCAAACTTATATATCACGAATTGAAAACATTCAAAAAAGGTTTATCAAGTATCTTTGCTTTCGTTCCAAAGACCGGTATGACTCAACGCAATATCTTGGTTTTTGCAAAAGACATCACCTACTTCCTTTGGAAAACCGCCGTGAAATTGCCGATATTTTGTTTCTACTAAAAGCTGCGTCTGGTTCCATTGACTGCCCGGATCTACTGTCACAAATATCTCTCAGAGCGCCTACTAAGCTTCTTCGGTTTAGCCCGCTTTTATATCTGCCCCCTTCCTCTTCCAACTATAGGCAGAACACGTATATCTGGCGTGCGAGTAACAATTTCAATGCCTTATCTAATAAACTTGATTTTGACCTTTTTAACACAAGCGATGCATCGGCGAAACGGCTCATGAGCCAGTTATTTTTTGAGTAGTTTAGTGAATAAGTTTAAGTGTGTGTTTTTCTTGTTAGTGCATCACATTGTTATTAATTTTGTTTTTATTAGTGAGGACCTATAATTGGCTTTCTGTCACTATTTTTAAGTTTTTAAGTTGTATCATAGCTGTTGGTCTTCCTATAAATAAATAAATAAATAAATAAATAAATAAATATTTTAAAGAGCTTTTTTCTAGGAGAGAGATTGGATGGCTGCGTATGGCCCTTACAGCGCAGTCGGATGTTTTATGGACAGCTAAGTTTCTCTAAAGGATTCCTCAAGCTCTGTGATTGAAACATCCTCAGAAAGTTTCTAAAGGGGATGGTATAACGCAAGTTTTCCGTGGCGTTCGAATCGGGTCGAGAGTTTATAAAGAGCAAAACGCTTTTCACACACCGCTGTTACGCTGTGCAAACTCCACGCCCCACCATAAATTCAAGTGGCTCTTTATTATAATTAAACGCAGCACCGAATGCCGCCGCGCGCGCCGCCTCACGTACTTGTGTCCCTTAATTGTTTTGAACACGCTGAAATTATTTTGATTTATCGCTTTGTGATTGCCTCAATTCGATTATGTAGGGCCACACTTGTTCTAAATTGTATTAAACGAATAATAAAGTAAGTAAAGTGGAACGGAGTTTGGTAGTTGATTGGGTCTGTGATTGAATGGTGTTTGTGGTCTAGTTATTTTTGTGTCTTGTTGAAAAGTTGGATTAGGCGAAATGTGCAAACTAACGTTGAAGCCCTATTTCTCTTGTTATCGTGTTTTTTTTTACATTGTCATGTATTGTCATGACCACTTTACCAGAGGTGTACTTCCTGTCGGAAGTTTACCAGAGGTGTACTTCCTGTCGGAAGTACACCTCTGGTAAAGTGGTCATACGGCCGAAAATAAAAGCACACTTCTTCCGAATCCTCAGCTACCGATGAACAGTATTTTATTTCTTACTGTCGGAACACAACAATCCTACTAATATCTATCACTATGAATGCATTGACATTGACATATGAAGAATGCATTGACATGCTGGAAACATCATGAAAATAATGACGGGGTGCATCACAACTGTCAACGGTTCTTTTGCGAAATTCCGATAAAACATTACGAAAATGTATGTTAAAAAAATCCATAAAAGAGTTTGAACCCGCACCTTCAGGCATTCCTACCATAAGGCTATTGTGGTTGTGTTCAATTCTTGCAAAATTTAACCAATATTGAGCCCTATGTACAGCGTCATCAACGACAATAAGTTAAGAATAGACATAGTTACAAACAAACTTACGCAACACTATCTTGCACTGAATTCGAAACCATAATATTTTGCTTAAAGTATTACTCTATTTGTTCCAATTTTGTAATATTCCTGTCGACAAGACAAAGCACTAGTAGTCTAAAATAGCCGGGTGTCTCCAATTTGCAGGGCTTAAAGTTAGCCCGAGGTGAGTTGACTATGAGTCAGATACTGATGTGACTCAGCTCAGCTCTCCTGCGATGTCGCGACTTCCCTGTCTGATATCTGGGCCAGAAGTTCTCAACCTTTGTTAACATTAAGGACTATTACTTAATCTGTTGTCAGTGATTAAGGCCGGCTTGTACTGAAATATGAAAGCTTATTATTGCTTAAACGTCATTGTACTTCGTTAGCTGGTAGAGTAAATTTCATTACAATAGTAACAATTACAAAGTAATAGTAATAGTAGTAGTAGTACTCAATAGAGTAGGACATTATGTCTCTATGTTTGTGAAAATTGTTTTACGCAGCATTAGGACTATTTACTATGATAGCGCTGTATGTTTTATGGTATTGTAAATAGTTCAGTTATTACTCTATTGTATTGTACACGTGTGCTTTAATAAATAAAATACATTTATTTATATAATAGGATACTTGCATTGCTTGAAACTATACTGAACTTTGCTAACACGACGACTATGGTAATGTGAAATAAGGTAACTGGCAAAGGCTGGTTTACAGGAAAAGCAAAGAATAATATTTTTTCAGGAAACCATTTGTTTTAGGGCTGGTATTTTAAGAGACGGATAAATTATTTATCAATGAAATAGCAAAGTTTTGTATAAAAAAATCAAATTTGAAATACTTCATTCTTAGAAAAAACGCTATTGAAAAACCTTGTAATATATAACTACAACCATATAAACATACTTACAAGGACAATAATGTACTATCCAGCTGCTTATTTCTCTAAGCAATTTCATCTAACAACTTTGTTTTCTTATTATTATTATTATTATTATCTCCTTTATTTATTTTCTTTCTTAAAACTAGATTTTTACAATATTTTAATATAAAAACAATAAAACATTATAAAAACCTAATTATTATTATTATTGTTGTTTATAATTATTTTATGAGTAAATGTTGTAAAGTTATAATAATAATAATAATAATAACATTTATTGCTTCATAAGTGTACATAGGTGGTGATCTTATACTAATAGTCTCAACTTATGACCCTGCAAGGGTATTGCCGATGTAGGTAGACCTTATAAACCATATGCTTTGTATATACAAAGAAAGTAGATCTAATCACAAAAATCATTCATATAGCTTAACTACATAATATTTAACCATATATTTATAGGATCTTATGTCGTGTGAAGGTTGAGTATCACTGTCGCAGGTACTTCATGTGCTATCTATATCGAATCGTAGGGACGCGGGATGTCTCCCAGATCCGATGAGTAAGTCCTTAAATTAGGTTTAGATAGAGATTTCCAATCTTCAAGACAACATTAAATAAAATTATCTAGGTAAAAAACTGAAATTAGCCAAACATCTCTCATCTAATTCGATCGACGAATAATTCTTGTAGTGCCTTATTGGACACGATTAAAAAATAAGTTTAAACTATTGTTATCGTGTTTTAATTAAAAATAACTGGGAAACCGAAATCCCCAACAACTGAGGCTTTGGCTATATCTTAGCTCTAACTGTCGAAACACCACAATAATAGATAAGATGGTGGTAGCTTGTCAGGCGGATTTATTACAAGCTCTACCACCAACCAAACCGAGCACAAACATGTACCGCCCGCTGGAAATCGAACCCGGTATCTCTGGGTCAACAACTGGCGGTCTTATAACCACTCGACCACAGAGACGGTTATAAAATAACTGAATTTGGTCATCCATCCGGTGTTACAGCATTGACAAAGTGGCTTAAGTTGCAAGATCGCAGCAACCCAAAAGAGCTAGCCGCTACGTCTATGACAAAGAAAAACTTAGAAGTATTTTACTGTTTCTCGTCAATATCATAAATCTACTAAGATCGTAGCATGTAGAAAGAAATGATCTCGGCCTACCCTTATGGGAGACAGGCATAACTGTATAAGTATGTATCTATGCATGTATGTTTGTATGTATGTAGGTATCACAATACTAAGAAGTTCACATCAATAGTAACGACACAATTAAACACAAACGCTAAATATATTAACTGTAATTGCGTTGCATAATAAATTACGCTTCGTTTCATAGAAGGCTCGTTAAATCAAACAAATATAACGGGCATAAACCCAGATATACCAGTTGCAGCTTCAATCGAAAGCGGCTGAGCAATAAAACCGAATTTATCATAAAAAGTTGCACATTTAACACTAAAGAAGTCGTAAATGAGAAAATAACATCGCCCATTTATGTTTGCGGCCTGATGGATGAACGGTCTTGATACTTGTCATTCTTGTGGTATGAATGACAGGAGATTAACAGGCTGTTTCACAATTTTTTTATAATAATGTGAGATCCACTTCGGCACGCTGAGCGAACAGAGTAAAAAATATAAGCTTTCCTTTATATTATCAAGAAATAAATTGCATAAAATTTAACTCGAAAGACGTAAATCAAAATATTGAAATTAATTTGAAGGTATATTTTATGCATCAAAAAACCTATGCCGTGGCGCACCTTGCGTATAGGTTAAAGTTACTTATTACACTTATACATTTTTTTAATGTTTGGTAAACCCGCACCTTCTGGCTTTTTAGACTAGGTGCAATGTGCCATCTAGACTATCGTGACTGTATCCGGATGTTTCTAACACTTTTCGCTTCGGTGGCTCAACAAACTAAATTTAATATTGATCTCCGACGTTACAGTTACAATTTTTTTTTCAACCTAAAAACAACTATCAAGATTTTCAGTCCCATCCGCTATCGTAAGGCGGGCGTCGCAAGTAGTTGGCCCATTGATGTGGAACGACGAGGGGCGGCCGCGTCAAAACTTACCAAAATAGTTCCGAGCTTCGCAACGTCCGTCCCGTACCTGTTCGTGCCATAGTGACGTTACACTTAACGTGAACGTTTTTATATAACACAAGTGACGACTCACGACTTTGTCCGTGCGACCACTCTTCTTTTTTGGAGAGAATTTGCTGTTGTCCTCAGGTGGCCTTTACAGCGTCACCGGACTTTTTGGGCAGCGAGAAACTTAAAGCTGCGTGATCGAAACACCGTCATAGGGTTTCAAGAAGGGATGGCATTACGCAAGCGTGTCCGCATTTCTTACAAATTCTCCGAGAGGTTCAGATCTGATCAGGAGTGGAACAACCTAAGGGCGCTTCTAAAAGCTAGGACCTCGGCTCGGGTCAACCAGGTCGTGGAAGTGGGGAGAAGTGTCCAGGTACATGTTATTTTCTGGTATAGAGTGCGTGTGAACCGAGTCTTTGTTCTCTTTTTCTACGGGCACAGTCACTGTGTCTTGTGCCTATGCAAGTGTGCATGTTTAGTGTATCATGTGAACACATTCACTCCATTCATACCACTACACAGTAGTGGCATTTTGAGGATCGGGCAGGACCCGTACACCCTTATACCGAGGAGTTTTCACAAACTTAGAAACCTCCGCTGGCATGCGATCAACAACTTACCCAAGTTTCATCGCAATCGATAAATTGTATAGGATTGCAAAAGGGACCAACAAAGAAACATTAATTTTAAATAAGTGAAAATATACATAAACATACTAATATTTATGAATAACAACTATCAAGATTTTCAGTTTCAGCTTCTATCGTAAGGCGGGCGGCGCAAGTAGTCGGCCCATTGAGGTGGAACGACGAAAGGCGGTCGCGACAAAACTGACTAAAATAGTTCCGAGCTTCGCAGCGTCCGTCCCGTACGTACCTGTTCGCCTTCGTAAACATTTCGATGAGGCAACGGAAGGGTACCTTGTATTAGCCATTAAAGATATACAAATATGAAAAGGAATAATCATGCATACTTTATTTTTATGCCGTTATAGAAATATATACCTATACGAATCAGAATAAATACAAGACTTATGAATTGACAGTGACCATTAAGACATCCAAAATAGAAAAATGAACTAATTTATTTTTATTTTCTTTAATTAATTATTAGGTTACACAACAGATATTAATCTTAACAATGTTATAGATACGTAATAAGTTTAATAAAATTTTATACTAGACTAATTTTCTAATGTGTTAACATAACTAGTTTATCTGTGTTAACCAAATTTAAATTAAACTAAATATTGGGAGTGAATTTTTTTTGTCTTAATGATCTACTTTTGAGTTTCGATTTATGTTGGATTGTCGGTGTCATTATTTTCCATTCGCTGTTTAAATACAACGTATATTTCCGATTTTTTTTTTGGAAACTTAGTAGTAGGAAAATAAGTTCTTCAAGCGTTATCGTATAATAAGCGAGACATTAATTTAGTCCCCCTGAAGGAAAGCATAACTGCAGTCTACAGGTTTTTGGAACTTCATTGGCTCGCCCGTTGCGGTCCGTATCAAATTATATTCGCTGTACTAATTTATATTGTAAAGATTATTGCTTCACCAGATTCATGAACAGAACTCAGTGCACCTTTAAAAAGAAATTAGGTTACAGAAGTGATATTTTAATAGCGACTTTTAATGGCAACGGAATGGTAGTCCAGATGCGCTCGTGCCAGATAAATAATTGTTGCACAGGGAAGCATTAGCAGAAATGCATTTAGGGATATAACAATGCTCTCCGAACGTACCCATCTTCATTCTTATAACGAAATTGTAAAAAACTATGCCATGGTAACCTCACTAGTGTATTAATTGAACTTTTAGCCATATGTGTGCTAAGTGTTGCTAACGTTTCAATTACTACCGGCATGTTTTGTGTTACGTAAAAGAAAATCAAGAGACTAACGGTATACATTTCCTCAGGGTTAAGAAAAAGATAATGTTGAAGTTATAACAGTAATTTCAAAGAGTGCACAGCAAAGAGAGCTTTGAATTTTTTGTTTTACATTTTATTTTTACATAGGTGGGTATACTCTAATGAGCAGGTAACATATTAATTTGAATATAAATAAATAGAGAATTCAAACAGTGGTTCAAAAACATGTAATTTCTAATGAAATCTTTGGACCCTCAATCCGCTTCGAACTTAGTAGGACGGAGAATCTAGTAAAGATAAAGATAAAGATAAAGATACTTTATTTGTTCGAGCCATGTGTACATAGGTGTCAGGTTAAATTTACAGTTTCAACATGTCGTACCTTTGCGGTGTACAAATTATAAAATCGAATGAACCTAAATAAAATAAAAATTAAATAAACACAAATGAGATTAGAATTAGTTAGGCACTTATTAATAATAAAATTAACATTTTACGAGTATCAAGTCAAATAGTAGTAGTAGGAAAGGGGACACGGTTTCGTGATGCCATTATCTCTAGAAATCCTCTGAGGGTGTTTAGATCATGCGGCTTGAGGAACCCTTTAAGGTTCTCGCAACCCCCAAAAAAGCCAGCCTCAGATGAAATACTCTCCAAAAAAAATTTCTTGGAACGAATTCAAATAAACGCTTACAAAATGTATATTTTCGCTAATGTCAATTCGGCAGCGCTGACTCATTTACCAGAAACCGCACTTTCCGATTTACATAAACTCAACAATTTAATCCCACGCCGACCGCGTCATTTAGATACGACAAATTTTTCAGTTGATCCGAAAGAGGACCACACACCAATTCAAGTACATTTTATTTATATTACTTCGTTTTAAAACGAAGCTGGCAATCAACACGAAAAAGAGTGGCGTGTAGTTACAAAATTTATGATTATAACGCAATATAAGTAGTATTCAAAGTTTTTTTTGTCTAATGCGACGGAATACGATAAGTCACGGCCTCCTTTATCCCGTACACAAAAGATCTAAATACGTCGGTAGGTCAAGTGTCGGTTCCCGGACGTGGGGTCTCGTGGCAACAAAAGACGACGTTTTTTAGCCGCATAAGTTTAGTGACAGGTCGAGGGTACCCAGGTGAGGGTGCAATGGCGAGAATAGCTGGCAATGAAACTTCAAAAACAATTGAAACGTTACATAATTCTAAAATAAAGTAACTCATACTGGCACAGAAACAATAGAAAGAAAAAATTACAAAGTAACAAAAATAACAAATGCCAATCTACAAGTAGCTCTTTCAAATGCAAATATAACTAGCGTCTTGCTAGCTTTTTCTTATGAATAAAACCGTGATGCATCCGGAAAATTCCTAACTCCGAATAAGTCAAATGAAGTGATTGCATCCATAGATTCCAAAGCAAATAAAGATGGTATGCGCGAATAAGAAAATTCTATTTCATTGTTAGTTCTTTAGCGCGTTGAATACGGAATGCCAATTTGGGATGACTCCCAGCATTCTAGTTTTCTTCTATAAACGTCTTTCCACTTGACTCACTGCTAACTCACAAGTGTCATTGTGAAATTATTCATAATCCTGTCAAAATAGTAGTGGAGGTTCAGGGCATCTCCGTAGATCAGGCCGTCCCTCTCTAACGGTTGAGAGCTTTCGTGGACGGCTCGCTTTTGGCTTAGCTCGAGTTAGTCACCAAAGCGCGCGCGCACGGGCCACGCGCTTTCAAGAATAAATCTCATGTCGTATCGTAGTGCATTGAATTCGTCGTGTATTCGCTAATTGTAACTCGGTTATATAAAGGCTCGTAGTTCCTTAAGTTACAACCTGTTCAGTTTTAATGATAATTATTTTTGTGCCGAAAAATTTGGACTGAGGTTTTGGGGCAACTGTTTACTGTGTTGAATGTGTATGAAAACAGTTGTCGATCATAGTTTTTGAATAGCTTCGAAAATGTAAGAGGTGAAAATTTATTGGAAATGCACTTGAATTACTTAAGGTCACCTAGAAAATATCACATTTCAAGAAACCAACAGTTTGACAGAGAGAGTAAAATTTAATGTAAACATAATGACTTAGTTAATTTAAGCATATAACTTATTCTCGTTTATACCCTTATTAGTATATTATATTTTTAAATATATACACACAGTTTGTCTTTCTTTGCCAACTTTGTAAACTTGGATTACTGAGAAAGATCTCAAGATCAGATACGTAGGAACTTGCGCAAAACTTCTCAGTATTTTGTTTATTTATTATTTATAAGCATATGCTTACAAAAGACACCTTCCGAAGTATGTCATTAAGAACAAATTGCACCATCGCTCTCTCTGGCCTAAAAAGATTTCACGCACCATACTCGAAACAAGTTTTATTTTAAAACTCACATTGCATTTAAATAAATGCTGCAACAATAAATTGCAAATGGCTGAGTGCATTCCGTGGATTTATTGCTTTGGTAACCGAACTTAGTTTTTGCCCGACCAAATGGATATTGATAAGGTCCTGGCTTATGCCTTAAACGTTTATACCACGATATGTCTAATGGTTGTAAGACATTAAATGTAACGTTATGATAATGCATACTGATATGAACAGCTACAGTGCAGCGGCGTGGCGACGTGTTGTCTATCTGATTTCACTATAATCGAGTCGAACACCCCGGAGCTTTATTTTAAATCTTTATTTAGTTTAATGGCTTTGTCTTTATGCAGACTTGTTAGTTCTATCGTAAACCTAACCTTATTTCATTTACTATTCGTATCACTGTTAGCTATTACTTTGCCACTGCAGGGCAAAGGTCTCCCTTTCTTTAATTCTTTGTGTGGATGGTCTACATATTGCGACGATCTTTGCCCATAATTCGTTCAACCTTTCCCACTTTATTTTGGCGGCTTTTAGAGCTACGTCAGTTTTTTTTGTGTTTTTGAGCGAAATAATATCGTGTTGTTATTTTTTGTGTGCAAACTTAACACATGCAATATTTAACTTATAAGCACTTAAATAAGATAACATAGTTGTTCCACTAAGTCGCAGATAATGTTAGCTGAACCTATATTTACCAGTTTTTATTGAAATGAGATCATCAGCACCTGTTGCCGCCTTTCATTCCGAGCACATTAAGACGACATGTTCGAAATCACCAGTTAAGACAGATATAAGATAAACTGTCCTCAAATTTGCAATACCCAAACACTATGTTAGTGTCCAATATTTGTCTACTAAGCATGCAAATAAATTTTAATTATCGTAATATAACTTTAAATAATTCCAAATAGACACAAACAATTAGTCACTCCACTTATATACCCGTTATAAAAGACTACGTTTGTAACTACTTATTCTCATCTCTGTCAGGCTTCACGGTACAAGCAATATGAATGATAAATTAAATGATCAAACCAGTAAAGCGCGCTACAAAATGTGGGTCAATATTGGCTCAATCTCACGTCGTATCTAGTTCTCGGTCGGGACCACTCCTTCTCGATAACAATGGAGTGTCATTTCTATTTCCGCTGTTCGCTCGTTATCTATCGCAAATCATTAGTGCAGTGCAATGATCCGTGGGAAGGATACCAGTTTGTAAACAAAGAACATTTAATAACTAACCGTGCTACAGATTTACTTTATTTTTATAGAATGTGTAATTTGTGCAACCACTTTATACGAATTTACTCACTATTTATTTTTATTTTAAACCTTTTGCCGGGTACGAACCCGGGACCCTATGACCACAAGGTCATAGGGTCCCAAATCTATGAGGTATTGTGTTGTGTTTGATAGCGTGGTTTATGAGGTCGCAAATAGTGCGTTTGGTTTGCGATATGGTATGTAATGGCACTGCGATGGTAGTACAATCAAAAAACTCTCACTGACTTCTGACCAATTAAAAAATACCTTCAATTTTCCTTATTTAGTGTTTCCTAGCTCTGTTTGTTTAATGAAAGATGATATATACCCGTACCAATGAACCCGAATTTTGTGTGCGTGTTTAGCGATATGGATTGATCTCTACATGTACTAATTTCCATGTGCAATGGTTCGAAGCGATGCCGTAAGACTTTTAATAAAAAAATATTATTTAAAAAATCATTAGATTTATTTAAGCCTTACTTAGTAAAAATAATTAAGTTTCCATAATCAAAGTATTCTTCTATAAAGTTCGAATTGATGAGAAGTGGCAAGTTGTCAGTTCGTTTACCTACATAGCATCTATTTATAAAACTAAACGTATTTATAGTCAGTGCAAATCCATTGAAGAAGATGAGTGTGCGTCTGGTGCTCCGTTGAATTAAAATTGGATTGCTTAGTGTGTTATAATCTTTCTAGTTGTAGGTATCGTATACAAACGCATACAATCTTTATTAAAAGTGTCTTAGCTGACATTGTAGCACAAAAACATAGTACACGCCTGCACAAACTATTTTTCTTCCATAGACTTTGAACTTTATGTCTATGTTATATGGTTGATTATTTATTGAAGAATTTGACAATTTGTGGTAGTGATGTCTGCAAAGGTCTAAATTCACGCGTTCCTACCCTGCCGTAATTTTTTTAAATGTGTTTTTAAGGCTTGTGTTAATTTTTATATCAAGTGTTTGTTCTTTAAATTAAAAATGTTTTGCATTTATTGTTTTTACATTATACTATAGCGTTTATAACAATAGTATAAAAACAATAACAGGCGAACAAAGCATTTATTCAATCTGTAGATGTACAGTCAGCAACAAAAGAAGGTGAACACTTAGTAATTAATCGAACAGGCGCTTGTCAACTTCTATAAGAATTTTATTATGACAGTTCTAAAGTGTTAGCTGACATTTCTTGCTGACCTTACGTATAATTTTAATTTCCATAATCGCACATATAAGTTATACGTTCCTAAGCTAAGCTTTTCTCACAACGATTATTCTAACAAGATTAAAAGTTAATTCTACTTTCAGCTGTTAGTGAGATTTATCGTGATATACCGTTAACTGGCTCTTAACAGTCGTTTAGAGAAGGCGATACTAATCGCCGACCACCTAGAGGTAAGCGCAAGTTGAGTGCATTCGCCTCCACAACAATAGCTAGGAATAGTGATGTGACTAAAATAATATCGATAGTTTACACTTTTAAACTTTTGTGTTCCATAGTTTGGGATAAAAATAATTTGGGAGCTCTCTATAAAATTGCCGTGTCCGAAAAGGGCGACTAACTTTTAAGTTCCTTTTAAAATGTAATACCTTTTATACACTTAGTTAACAGTAAAGATTTTGATTTTGATTTAGTTAAACAAAGAATTTCAGCCAGCCTGTGACCACGGCCGTTGCATTTGCATTATTAAAGCATTCGATACAATATGTTTGTAAAAATGGTTACTAAGGTTGAATGTGCATATTCAGTTCAGTTTTAATTTCACTTGTGTCAATAGATTTTCCAATTAAGTAGTTATATCATTTTCGAAATAAAACATTTTAATGATATCGACAATAAAATGTAATAATTGTCAAAAATATGTTATAGCTTTTATTGCGTGGTTAATTTCTATTGCAATTTATATACAGGTACATATTTGAATATCGAAAATTAAAATACTTACAGGTAAAATGTCGATGTTCAAAACATCGAAATGTTTAATATCGATTGTATCGAAATATCGAAAATGATTATCCCTAATCTTAAAATGTCTAAAGTCGATAGTCATTAAACCTAAGTTCAAATGTCAACAATGACAACTTTTGTAGATAATTAGATTTTAGATATATTGGACGTAGGTTAGCTAACCATTCGACAATATAAACTTTTTCGTTATTTTAATTTTCGATATTTCGATATAATCGATACCTAAATTTTTGATGTTTTAAACATTGACATTTTACCTGTAGGTATTTTAAATTTGATGTTCAAACATTACCCTTTTATAAAAATTGGTGCATATTTTTGACTACTTAAATCTTACTTTGTTGATAAAATGAAAAATACTCAAATCACAAACAAAATAACTGGTAAGTAATCCATCACTAAATTAATTTATTTTAGTTGAGTTTATCTACTACACACATTGTCGATATCGATTGAGCCCTGCCAAATGCATCGCATCCTTAAACTTAGTCTAACGCACATCTGCGCCCCACATAACCCAAGGCCGATATATCCTTTTATCAAACATTGGCTCCAATAACCGATCGCCCCGTTTGGTTGAGATCGACGTCAATTTTAGGCTATCTATGACGTAAAAGGGCAACATACCATTTATATTCAAGCGGCTTGTTCGAAGTACAATAAGCGTACTTACGTTGTCGCGCCTTACGCAATAGAGGACTAATTTATGGGCTTGAATGAGAAATAAGAAAGCGTCTGGCTTGCCCTTAATTCTCTTCGTAGCTGACATTTGTATTATGTGTTATGGCGGCATAATGGTATAAGCATCAGTCCAGTTACGTGTATTTAATGTTATGTCAAAATGTTTCACTGTTAGGAAGTTTGTATTTGTTGTATTTTAGAACTAGCGGCCCGCTCGCTTTTCGGTGTAAACAACCGTATCCTGTAATCCCAAAAGAATTTTGAAAATTGCTTGTTATCGGATTACTACGCCTTGTAAGGGACCTGCCAAATTACTGGTTTATAGTTTTTGTAGTTACTGAGATTTCGTGATTAAAGGAAGTTTATACATGAGTGGTATTTAGCTTTTAAATGTAAAAATAACAATCTTTTGACAGTTCTTTACAAAAATAACGTTTCAAAAAAACAAGGCCTTCTTTATAAGGCCAAGGTATGTGTACAAGTTTTTATTGTATACAGTTTATTACTGAAACTTTTTCAAATACTTTTAACATTTTACAATACAAAATATATTTCATATTAACCGCCACTATATCTGCTTAACCAAATATTAGTTTACTTTAAAAAAAAACTATATGTCCAAACATTAGTGGATCATCATAACAAAACAGTTGTCCGGCGCGGCCGGCCGGTCGGCGGCGGCGTGTCGTTAGCGTTACTTTATCTCGACACGGCATATTTTGAGTGGTATCTGAAATAGGACGGGAGCCAAATAAATCCTTTTTCGGCAGTCTAAAGTCTTTTAACGGACTTTTTGTTTTCGTCTCACTGTCCGTGTTTTATGATTATGTCGCGGGGGTCGTCGCTCGCGTGTCTTCCGTGTTCTGTGTTATAAATATCCTTGTCCAACATTTGACAGCATTGTAAATAAATGCGCGCGCAATAAACTCTGCTGACAGTAGTAGCACCGTCCGTCCGTCGCGTCGTTACTTTGTTCAGTTGTATCGTTAAATTGAAGACGCTGAAGTAACATCACTATTTTATTTTTTTGTCACGTTTATTTAATTAATGTCTATTTTAAAAAAGTAACTGTCCAAGAATTAAAATAATTGAATGATGTTTTGTTGGTATCACGTGTGATTCATGTGGTTCAAGGGGTTCAATTTTTTATATAATCAATTTATTTAGCTTTTCACGCAATAAAGCTATGATTTTATTGAAACCAATTAACTGATAAATACAATTTAAAAATTACAAATCTATAAAGTGGCAGTAAAAGCCCTAGTATTGTAACCGGTTTTCGCAATCGCATAATTCTCAATTCAAAGCAAGTCACGTCAAAACACAATTGCAAGTTTGCAATATACAATTGTTTTGCCGTGATTTTGTCACAGGAAAGATGCTTGAGAACTCTATCGATGTTTTATGATTTAGTTTGAACTACTTTCGAATATCTATCTACTGCAAGTAATTTTAAAAACAATAACGCGGCATAAAGTGCTATAACAGTAGTCTCATAGCCCCATTTTAGGATTGTATAACGCATGCGATTGATATATTTTTAATTGTATGCAACTTGTCACGTGATAACGTAACGAGGGTTGTTAGTTCACACCTCTGTTGTTTTATTAACGCTGTTTATTTTGTACATTTTCGAACAGCGGCGGTCATGTAAACAAATGAACACGTAATAAAGTGCTCTGGCAGTAAGATTGTCATTACATTTTACGGTTTACTCTTATTATGGTCCCGCTGTCACTCGTTGTATTGATGCCTTTGCAATTTTATGCAGTTGTCACGACATTGTGTCGAGAACCGGTCTTTATACCAATTGCACTGACAATTAAGATAGTAGTATTTTAGCTAAGAGGATAAAACAAGCCCTACCACCAACAAAAAAGAGCACAATAACCTCCCGCTAGAAATGGAACCAAGGACCTCAGTGACCGATCTATTGAGCACAGTGTCAATTTGGCTCTATATTAGTACCAAGCCTACCCAGTAATGTATAACGTAAAATAAAGTGCCGTAACAGTCTTATCATTACAATTTAGGGTCCCCTTATAAGACTTATAGTCGTATAACAGCTGCATCATTGATACCTTCGCAATTTTATGCGGTTGTCGCATGATTATGTCACGGGGTCGACGCTCCGACACACCTTCCGCGTGTTATAAATACGAGAGCGTGTCGAACTTTTGACAGGCTTGTAAATATACGGATGCGGTGGTAGCGGGCGCGTCGCTTGCGCAGCGCACTCACAAAACAAGGAGACTGCAGAAGGTAAGCTTTATACAATCGCGCTCGAGCAACACACACATATTAATATTAAACCACCTCTGTAGTCTAGTAGTTAAAACCACCGGTTTAGACACAGAGGTACGTGTTTGTGTTCGCGGTTTGGTTGGTGGTAGGACTTGTTTGTCTGCCTGGCTAGCTACCACCAGCTTATCTAAATATGTCGCCATAACATCAATGTTTGCTACATTGTTGTGTTCCGGCAGCTACAGATAAGATAGCCAGTGCTTCAATAGTTGAGGAATCCGGTTGAAGTGCGCTTCCACCATTGGTCTTTATATCACTTGACATCAGATGAGATAAAGACACTGTGCTTACTTACCCGTAAGATGTTAAAAAAAGTATTATTATTATCACACGGAGACGCGAAACCTCGCAACAACTGCACTCGGAGATCCGTGTCTGTGCAAGGGGTCTAATGTGTGAGTTGCTCAAGCGAGGTATGTATAAAGCTTACCTTCTGGGTCTCCTTATTTTGTGGCGCAGTGCAGTCGCTGACAGCTAGTAGTTCGAATCTTAAAACGTAAATATTTTTTAAACTTTTGTTTGTTTATGTCTCCTTTACTTTTGATTTCGTTTATTTCAAAGTCAGTGTCTGCTTCTTTTTTGTTTTATTAGCTGATAGTGCTGAAATGGGGATGTTACTTGATTTTTGCCGCCATTGTTATATTGTAAAATAGATTTAAGTGACGATTTGAGTTTTAAAAATGATGCGCAAATTCTAAAGTTTTAAGATGTTTCGTTATTTTAATTAATTGTTTGTAATATATTTTTGACTCATCTTTATTCTAAAGACGCCTTCTGAAGACGTAGCAGCTTAACACAGCTGCACATTTTTATAATGCTATTAGAATTATTTTATCCGACGTTTGGTTAAAACCACGTTTTTCGAATTAGAAGGCTATACTTACTTATATAGAATAAAAGGCTTGACCTGGATTACCAAAATTGCAGGTTCAGGTTCAAATCCCAATCCTGGTATTTTTATCAATACTATTCTTAATTAACAATTCGATTTATTTTTGCTGTGTTGAGAAGCATTCTAATCAAATATAATATAAAATCTTATTTAGCGCTATAAGTATTGCCTGTTGGTCTGAATATGACTTTTATAAGTTAGTACTGACTACTAACAGTCATTACGTATCTTGGCAGCTTTATCTTACAAAGCGTCGACAGTTTTACTATGCTTTATGATATTTTAAACTTCAAAGGGGTGTCAGAAACGTGCGTTTTCCTCTTTTTGCTTTTGTATTGATGTTATAATCTGTGAGGTATGGAAGGAAGCCACGGCATAGTTATGGTTATAATGGCGGTTTAATTGAGCATTATGGATCAAATGTAAAGGATTGTTTTGAAATGTTTAACTATAACATGTTTGTTTTGAATTAAATACATCCCTTATTATTTTTATTTTTTGTATTTTGTTTTTTTTGGGGAGACCTTTGCCCAGCAATGGGATGAAATTGCCATAAAATATACGTAATATGTAAAATATATGTGAATATTTAAATCAAAATCAAGCCCCATTTTAAAGAGCATTTGAATATCTGCAATATGTTAAAACAAACTTCTTGATCACTTTCCTATACTATGTACTCACTCATATATTATATCACCGCTTCCGACAAAGAATACTTCTTTCTATAACAAAATGATTACCTATAAATCGTGACATTACCTAATTGTTTACTGCAACGCTAATCAAAAGAACATACAATCGTACATGATTGATTACGGCGTAGGAGGTAATGGTGCAAAATAGGTTCTAATGTCTACGTAGAAACTGAAGCTATTAATTTCGTAACGTTAGGTTCAAGCATCGTATCTCATAGTGTTGCTACACTATCAAATGCCTACGCGACTGTGTGATTATTCATTGTCTGAACCGATCCGATCTGAACCCCTCGAAGAATCCAGCAGCGAACGGGCTTCGCTTGCGTGTTGTCGTTCCCTCTAAAACGCTCTGATAAAAAATCAAATAATGACGAAAAATGGAGGGCAAGAGAACTTGAGGCAGGCCGCCTGCTGGATGAGCTGACGTCATCATTCACGACGTCAGCACCACACGAAAGCAGCTCCACGAGTCCATCCACATCGCGGGTGACAGGACCAGATGGAGAGCGCTTGTCTCCATCACCAGACGTGATGGTCATGATCCTCAGCATTGAGGGAACGACTGATTGGATAGGAAAACGCTCTGAAGTTATTTCGATCACACAGCTTGAGGAACCCTTTAAGTTTCTCACCGGAAAAAAGTACGAAAAAAGTCCGGGGACGCCTTAAAGGCTGTCTGAGGCCAACTGAAAACTCTGTCAAAAAAAACACTTTCTGTTATAAAATTAAGTAATATAATCATTATCACCATTTTGTTTGAATGGGACTCTTGGGATCGTCTTATCCGAAACCAGAAGACATCAGGCTTTTCACTCTTTAAGACATTGCCTAACTTATGGCATCTATCTTCTCAGAGGAAGAGTGAAAGGATGGGGTTGCACAAAAGATCCCGATGGGTCAAAGTGCTACTGCGAGAGGGTAACCTCAGCCGGCCCCAATAAAATAAGATAAGATAAGATTATCATCATCGTCATCATTCATGACATACTATAGCATACCAACTATTAGGCCAAGGCTTTCTCACATATGGAGCTATTTAAATATAGTTTAACGCTATTAATTTTCATTGAGGTGTGGTCCAATGTGCAAGGCAGCCTGTCAAGCTAAAATAATAAATTAAAAGATTAAGTATAATATACTATTATGATATGTACATACACATATTATGTGTATTCATCAAAATAGTCCGCTGTAATGAAAATCGCATTAGGTCATTAACTATTGTTTGCGTAAGAACTAACCTTATGAGTGAAATAACCTATTGATTGGTATTGTTTACTTACAAAGCGAATTGCGATCATTTCACATTTAAATAAAACATTCTCCCTATGATAATCGACCCTGCAAAGGGCTCGAAACGTCATTATAAAATAAAATTAATCAATGTATAACATAAACGAGAGTAGATCCGTACAAGTTTTTTTATCGATTGATTTTGTTTAGAAAACTAGAAAGTTAAAAAAAAGTAAGCCTAACTAGATTATTCAATTGGTAGTGTTTGGAATGGTCTCTTTTTAAACATTAAAAGTAATAAAAAGACACAAAAGAAAACACACTACCGTAAACTTTCGCTATTTAGCCACATCGTGACGCGACTGTACAAAAGTATTTTAAAATTCAAATTCATCTTCATGACAATGCCATTTCTAAACATTTGCATTGCGTTGCTACGGCCCTTAAATGCAAATTCAAGTTATTTTTCCACTCCATAGGTTTTAAAAAGGTACCTACTATTGTTTAGTCTTATGAGTGTGCATTATATAGATATTTGAACTTGTGTGTGTATAAATTATAGATGGATAGTGCCTCCCACTGCCTATTCTCATTGTTTCAAGTCCGTATTTCATTTCAATATAATCGTTTCTTCATTCATCACCCACGCATACGATCAACGCTGCAATAGTTTAAAATTAAATGGATGCTTAAAAACGCATTTCAATTTACATAATAGATTGAGCGATAAACCTGATAAAGGATAGCTTACTTTAAACGTAACTATGGCAATGTCGATCTTTTAGAGTTCAATATTGTACTCGTTTTGATTGGTTGATCTAAATATTTATTTATCACATATATATGTAGGTAAGCCTAAACTGAGGAGCTCGATGGCGCAGTGGTTAACGCGCCCGGTCTGCGAGTGCTGAAGTTAAGCAACTTTCGCAAAGGCCGGTCATCGGATGGGTGACCAAAAATGTAAAATCTCGAGCTCCTCCGTGCTTTGGAAGGCACGTTAAGCCGTTGGTCCCGGCTGCTTTAGCAGTCGTTAACAACCTCCAATCCGCACTGGGCCCGCGTGGTGGTTAATGGCCCGTTCTCCCTATCCATCCATAGGGAAGTGCCCCAGCAGTGGGGACATAAAAAAAATGAGCTGATGATGATGATGATGATGTATGTAGGTAAACCTAAACTACAATGTTAGTAGCATGGTTCTGTATTAGCAGTTAGAGATAAGATAACCAGTTGCTAAGTAATTAAGAACACCACATACCATTACCACCAGACAAAATAAATGCAAGCGCTTAATTTCCCATTTGGAATAACAAAATGCGATCACAATAGACTTTCTTGACGTATCAATAAAGAAAATTAAAATGATTATGGAGTAAAACCGTTTACGTTATAATACTATAACGCAAACACATTAAAAATGTTTGTGCCATAACTGCTTTTGATAGGACATAAGGGATAGTCTAATTTTGCCGGATTACTCACGTAGTAGGTACTAGGCTATTCTAGTTCGGTGCTGTGTGGTGATTGGTGTGGTGACCTAGTCGAGAGAGCGTGGGCGGTGGCGCCGGCCGCTATCGCTAGCGTAAATATTACTAGGAAACTTTTTACACTCACATCGGTAGTTTTTATCTCAATCAGCTTCTATAACAATTAGATATATCTATACTAATATTATAAAGAGGAAACCTTTGTATTTTTGTATGTATGTATGTATGTATGTTTGCAACGAATAAACTCAAAAACTACTGGACCGATTTAAAACATTCTTTCACCATTAGAATGCTACTTAGCGCTGAGTAACATAGGCTATAAAGTAATATATAAAATACTATAAATGACTATTTAATTTTCCAATAAAAAATGGTTTGTTTGTTTTGTTGTCATGGAAACCATTGATATTATATTTAACTCAATGATAGACCTCTCAAAGCGGTACGAAGTCCGCCGGGTCAGCTAGTAATAGATACTTAGACCATATAACCAATCTAAGGTTCAATATCATCTAGGTATAGCTCTTTTGTTTCAGTGATAACAACTCTTTAGTAGGTCAGTTGCTTGTAATAGTTACTCGAGCAAACAATTCGTTACATTTAATTCACTGTAAATAATCACACTACCTATGATAATAATTGTTGTATACTTAAGAGTTATACTTTGTGACTCTTTGGCAATACTTGCAATACCTTTAAATAAACTTTCTGAAGTCAGAATTTAAGCTTTACGCGTAATTTTTTTTCCCTTGTAAGTTTTTACGAGAACGCTACTACAATGTTAAACGGATTGGCAAAAGAGTTGTAAGCTTTTGAACTCAACTTACAATTAAATTCGAGCTTATTTTCGTTGGAACCTTTTATATTGAAGTAACATAATTATGGATCGTGGTTAAATCTTTATTATCATAACTGTTAAGTTAACATCAGCATAGAAGAAATACACTAACATCAGGTGAGACGAAATCCAAGTGCTTACGCGTAATGAATAATTTATTTCATCGATAATTGGGGACGTGTCATTGAACTGGGATATCATGCTTCTATTTAAAAACGAAAACCAGACTGTGTGTACTTTACTCAAATAGATAGGTCACGTAAGTATTACAACTTACAAGGCACAAAGTATTGTATTTATTTACATAATCCCAATAGAGTTTTAAACATCTTTTCAACTCATAACAACGGAAGTTATCCAAAATAAAAAGTTGACGACGACGCCGTGAATGTTGCCCGGAAATCTCCGAAATAGAAATACAAATTCAACTTCTTTACAGAGAGTGAAAAAAATAATGTAGACATACGACGGACACAACTGTATACATGTATACTTTAAAATGTAAATGTCAAACTTTTTATTGTTACAAAAATGAGTGTAGAAGTGTGATAAAATGGATCCACAAAGCAAAGTGATTGGGAGCAGTGATTTTTACTAATGACACTATGATACCTACATGCATTCGAGCTCCGCGATCCATCCAAGGATCAACCGATGACGTCACTCGTCAAACCCGCTCCATTGTCCAGGTAATATTTAATGCTTTATAATATTAACCATATCTTGATTTTTACTAATAGGTATGCGTAAGACAACGAAGAGATTACCAAGAGATCACCAAGACATTAATAACAGTCCGTTCCGTGCTTCGGAAGGCTCGTGCCCCGGCAGCGGGGACTTAAAATGAGCTGATGATGATGATGATGTAAAACAGTCCTGTTAATCCATACACAGAACTAAAATGCTTGTGTTAGGTATGGAATAGAACGGAATAGATAGAATAGAAAAAGGGTATGGGTGGTTACAGTAGTCTAAGAAGCTATGGGGATTAAACCACGATTTCTCGCATTCAAACCGAGCATCTAGCGCACGAGGAGCTCGATGGCGCAGTGGTTAACGCGCCTGGTCTACGAGTGCTGAGGTTAAGCAACATTAGCAAAAGCTGGTCATCGGATGGGTGACCAAAAATGTATCATCTCGAGCTCCTCCGTGCTTCGAAAGGCACGTAAAGCCGTTGGTCCCGGCTGCATTAGCAGTCGTCTGATTTCCAAAACTCACTCATATTTAGAATGCACTTTAAGGGTAGACATAGGCTATATATACTTTATTTTGATAAATAATAAATAACAAACTTTACCTAATAGTAATATTAGTATATATATAAAAATTATCATCAACAGACTAACGATGGATCAATCCACTGTTCATTCATCGGTGTTCTTACAACACATTAACAACGCCCGTTTTATAGCAATCTCGCTAACCTCATTCCTAATTTACAGGAATGTAAATATTGTTGTATCATAAAGACGTAACATATAAACAAGAAAGTTGTATTTTGCAAACTGTTGTAAACAAATGTTTTTATATCTGACCGTGTTTTGAAATTTTTAATTTACACCTTGATTCAACAACCGCCCGATGTTATGTATCTTTGAATGTTATGCTTTGCACATTGTTCTTAATGCTTCGATTGTTTGGACCTTTCTTTATAAATCCTTTTCCTGATTTTAAAATTATGCATAATTGTGTTCCTATTTTGAGAATTTAACAGATTGCTGTCATAATTGTTGCACTTCTTGGTTTCAAATATCAACGGCTATAAAATGGAGAACTAATACTCCCGTATAAACAGAGGAGAAGCTTCGAAAAGTATTCCATGTTTTGTCTCTTTTCTCTAGTTCAGATCACAATCACCACCAGCTCATTTTGCCCACTGCTGGGGCACGAGCCTTCCTTAAGGATGAATAGGAAAAACGGGCCATACACCATGCGGGCCCAGTGCGGATTGGTGGTTGTTAATGACTGCTATTGCAGCCAGGACCAACAGCTTTACGTGCCTCCCGAAGCACGGAGGAGCTCGAGATGATAAATGTTTGGTCACCCAACCGATGACCGGCCTTTGCGAAATTTGCTTAACATTAGCAATCGCCCACGCGCTATCGAATACATTCATCATCACTACATAGTATAAAACAAAGTCGCTTCCCGCTGTCTGTCTGTCCCTATGTATGCTTAGATTTTTAAAACTACACAACGGATTTTGATGCGGTTTTTTTAATAGATAGAGTGATTCAAGAGGAAGGTTTATATGTATAATACATGCATAGAATTGGACCCGGTAATCAAGCGGATGAAATCGCGAGCGGGCCGCTAGTTTACTATAAAAACACATAGTATTATTAGTATTAAAATAATTTAAAAAAAATAATTTTCCAACACGTGACGCTGAAAAAGAAATGGAGCAAAGAAATGCTTTTGCTAAGTTTCTTGCCGGTTCTTCTCAGTACAAGGTCTTACGCCCTGTGTAGACTATTAATGTAGTGTAGACTATTAATTAATAAGAGAAGATATTCATAAGAGCTAATTTTGTAGCCTAAACGGAATAAAAAAATAAAGTTAAAATTTTAAATAATTATTTAGAAAAAAATCATCTTTTTATGTCAACGATATCAAAATTGTATAAAACTTCTCGGACACCTTATCCCAGCACTTAACACTCTGAAGCCTGCTAGAGTTACAAAGTGCGTCCGCCCTACGCTCCGCCCTGCGTTATTAAAAGCGTGCCCTCATTTCGCTTCCGCGCTTGGCTCTAAACACCTAGCTACGACCACAAAATAAGGAGACTACAGAAGGTGAGCTTTATACAAGTGCGCTCGAGCAGCGCTCTCTAACACCCGTATTTATAAACAAGTAAAAGCTTTTACTAAAACAAAAGTAATTCTTTAATTAACAACTTTTATTCTTTAGTTAAGAAAACAGATGAAGTTAGAAACGTCAAAAATTAGAATTTTTAGCCAAACAATAGTCACCAATATTTACTCAAGCAATCTAGATTTCTCTAAGAATACTTCTCTAATAAGTTTGCGTTCTGTGTAAAATAATATTAATTGATGAATTAGATAAAAATAATTCATCATCATCATCGGCCTATCTTAGTCCACTGCTGGACATAGGCCTCCCCTAATGAGTGCCATAGCGCCCTGTCCTCAGCTTGACGGATCCAGCATCTGCCTGCAGTCTTTCGCAGGTCATCATCCCACCTGGCCGCAGGTCGTCCTACACTACGTTTACCGAGTCGTGTATGTGTGTCGTGTAAAAATAATTATAATAATTTAATTTAATTTAATAAGAAAACTTATACCTATACATAATTTTCTAAGAAAACCTATACATTTATATGGGATTACAAAGTTATTTATGCAGATGGTGTATCTAGAAAACTGGACTGAAATTGCAAAATATTTTAGTTTTTCCTTAATTAATACACTAAACACTCATTCATTCATTCATTCATTCATTCTAGTTTTATCCACAACGAAATTATAGGGGGCGAAAATGGCTTGAATTGTTTCGAGAAAAGGATGGTACGGCCGTGCCGCATTTTTGCTCGACTTGGCGGGGGCACTACCGTGCCCCCACATATTCTTTAGTAAACCGATGAAATTAGAAACTTCAAAAGTTCTTCACCAAGCAATAGTCATCAATATCTTTACTCAAGCAATCTCGTTAGATTTCTCAAAGAATTCATGGTGACAAGCTTGTGACAAGCAAGTTTTGAAGTTATATTCCGTGTGAAAGTTTGTGTTATGTATAAAATAATATAAAATTTATTAATTTGATAATAATAATACTTTTATTTAATTTAATAAGAAAACTTCTATTCTTATTTAAAAGTTACTTGTTTATAAAATGAAATTAGATCTTTGTGACATTTCTAAGAACAAAGTAATTGCTAAGTAATGACTTGTTTATAAATACGGGTGTAAGACTACCTCTCACAGACGCGGAATCTCGCAACAGCTGCGCTCCGACTGTTCCGAGCTGTTTTGTGATTCGTGTCCGTGCAAGGGGTCTAGTTGTGCGTTGCTCGAGCGCGGTATGTTTCCTTCTGGGGTTTACCTTCTGGGCTCTCGTTATTTTGTGCTACAACTACGGTCCACCGGCGAGCCATCGCTATTGACGGATATGCGCTTATATTGGGATGTAACGGTTAAATCTGTGGTTATATGTGATGCAAGTAATTTTCGCATGTTAAAATGTTAAGCGGTTTCACCAGCGTTTCACTAATTATATCGTCACGTCAAAATGTCATTTAAAAAGTGAAGTTTTTATAAACGTTCTGTTTAAAACGTACCTACCTAAGAAAACTTTACTTACTCTCTTAATTTTTGATATTGAAGAGCTGCTCCTCCAACCCTACCTTCAACTTCTTACCTACACCATAGAAGAGATAATAAAACTTCATCCTACACTCTATAAACTAAATAGCTCTCCTTATCAAATCGAATGAAAAAACCAAAACTGAAGAGAGAAAAAATAAAAATGTGACTTAACGAATTTATAATTTTTTTTTTTAGTTTTTGCATTTACGATGAGCATCGCGGCTCTATACTAGTATATAGTTACAAGATCAAATTTTACTAGAAAAACCAACCAGCCTCAGGAAGCTCGAGTGGAAATCGAATCCACGACGTTTGGATAACCGGTCCAATACTCCGACCGCTGAGCTACCAAGGCCCCAGAAGACTCTTTAGGAGAGTCAAAATTTAGTAAAATTTTATTCTTTAACGAATTTCCTTGTTGGTACCAATATTTTAAAGACAAATACTAAGCGTTCAGGGCAATACTATACGTATTTCATATGAGAAATACTCAACAAATTTATTGAAATATTTAACACAGTTAATCGTAAAGCTTAGGTTACGCGACAGAATCTGAGCAGAGCACAGGTCAGTCAGACACTTGCAAATGACTTCATTGGCCAACGTCGAGTGTCGCCAATTGATACAATATTTTTAATAGCAATAAATTCTTCTAGCTCACACATCCTTTGTGACGTGTTAAGTGGTTGGAATTATGAAAATTTACACTTGCAATCTGCAATGAAGCAGTTAAAAACGGAGATAGATGGTTAAATAGGTTATAAGTAAATTGATTGATTGCCTATTTCAGATGACCTGCCCCTTTTGAATTACATTTTTACATTTGTTTATTATTCTAACTAAATACATTATTGAAATATTTGTAACAAAGTACCTAATAGGTAATCATTTAATAGGGATAAATATAGCAAAAAGGCATTAGACATCCAGGGAAAATGTCTACAATTTATGTAAGAATGACTGAAGCTCAAGCTGTCTGTTAAATTAAGATCAATCAAACTCAAATTTATAATAAAATATGATTCACTTTTCTAAATAATACCTTTAAATATTTAAATGAATAATAGCTTTAATGGAATCTACTGCTAAAAGTTTTCAATTACCTACGTGAATCACGTTTCCACTGAGTATTGTGGTTATATTCGTAGTCGAACAGTGGCAGTGTTTGCACAAGATTAAAATTTATTGGGCATACAATTAAAAGTTCATGGAAATCTGACTCAAAAATGGAGCTAGCGTGTAGGTATCATGAAACAGTTTTCCGTCTTGTCTCTGGGGAATACACTGGTCTGTAGAGCGTGGATTATAATAGTCTAGGAGCTATAATGGTATCTAAAATTCATTTGATTTTCAGGTTTAGTTCTCGTACTATCAAAAAGGATATAATATACAATAATAATTAAATCAATGAAAATCTAATAATTTTTTTACGGTTCGCGTTTTTTTAGATAATTATACAAGATTAGACATGATAATTCTCTTTATTCTTTTATCTTGCTGGAGTAAAAGCTTATTGGGTCTACCGCCAATGTGATCTAGTAGTTAAACCACCGGGCTAATAAGACTTGCAGCAATATTGTGTTCCTACGAAAAGAGACGAAATAGCAAGCTCTTTGATGCTTTACTGTGTAAGATACTGACGATAGGTTACATCATCATAATCATCATCAGGCAACATAAGTTGCTCCTCACGAGATGATTTATGTGGAAGGTAATAATTAGCTCAATCGGAATACTAATAATAATTATTATTCCGAGTGAGCTTCCACATAAGTCATCTCGTGAGGAGCAATAGAGAAATCGTCTGAAATTAAGTCAGCCCAAAGGAATCCTTATAGGGAAGGGTAGAGTATATAAGGATTTTTGGAAACCACAAACTGTACATCTGTCAATGTCCCAACTGTTCTCTCACAAACCTATCGTCAGTATCTTACACAGTAAAACATCAAAATACTCCTACAAATGGATAATATTCAAATTGACGCAGCCTCTCCGGGGCTACAAAGTTGATTCATTTGTTTTGTTCGGGTTCTCTGGCAAACTTACGGCCACATTGTAAGCGTAAATTGCGTTTGTTGAGAGCAAATATACCGCGCCGGTACGGATTGTTGTTGCAACGCAGAACCCATGAGTTGACTTAATTAATTATTTGCGGGTTAAGGGGTTGTGTGTGTATGCCGGATCTTAGACTACGTTGCGGGCTGCGGTGCGTTTAGCAAAGGTACCATGAATTTTACAATTTAAATATTTAACCCTGCGCGTGCGTAATATAAATTAAATTAAAAAAAAAATTGAATGCGAGTAAATTTTAATAACTTAGAGAGTACATACTATAGGTATAAATAAAAGTATATTGAACTTAATTAACCAAAAAAAACAAGTTTTTGTAAAAGTGTTTCGTATTAGTTTAAATATTGTTAAAGCTATATTTTATTACAAATTAATTACCTTAAAACAATAAAATTTTTGATAGTTGTTCCTAACAGTGGCAATAAAAAACTTATTTAATTTACCTCTCAATAAATATTTGACGAATAAGCCATAAAACTATTTATCTATGAAGCGGCCAACCTATCGCATTCAATGTAGCTTATAGGCCGATAAAAATGTCCGATCGAATAGATTTATTACCATCGAATGCTGTCCGGGACCTATTTGAATAAACAGCCGTGAGATAAAGGACGAATTGAGATACGTACGTTCCGGGGTTATGATGGAAAACGAAATATTGTACTTCGATGAATTTTATCTCAATAGTATCTGATTTTGTTTTCCATTTGTGTTTCCATGTAATGTAATGTATATTTTAAATTTAATGTAATTTTTTTTTATTATTATTTGAATGTCGAATTTGGACAAACTGTGTACATTGTTTGGGGTTGCATCCCAGCTCAATATTTTTTATATTAATTGTTTTATGTAATTTCGAATGTGACTGACCTGTTAATGAACCTAAGTAAATAAATAAATAAATAAAAAAAAAAAAAAGATGACTGTCTTTCGGATACTGTGACATATAAATTCAGAATAAGTTACGGACAACAGTTTCTCAAATAGGTATCATCATCATCATCATCATCATCATCATCATCATTTAGTGCCATCTTCATACTGAAGTTTGGAGATCAGTATACAAATAGGTATAAAACATTACCTAAATGATTTGTTTTTTATATTACAATGGAAACAGGATTGTTTGGCCTTTATCTCTCTATGTGCTGAGTGGGCGTTTTATTTAGCATTTAATAACTATTATGAAAACGAAAACTCCTTCACCTAACAAACGAGATGAGTTGCAATTTTCTGCACTCTGATGGTAGGTGACGATGACGTCAAAGATGAAAGCATCCGGAAAGTAACGAAATATCTTATCATTAACTAATGAAACACAACAATGATGTTATGGCAACAGACTAAGATAAAATGCTGGGAGCTAGCTAACTGCCGCACTCAAAGACGTCAATTATCATTAATGATTACCTACTTGCTCATTCAATGTGATCACATTGACCTATTTGCTGATCGTGTTGGATACATATGATTATTTATTCTGTGACATATGTATGGAGGCTAGTACATTTTTAGAATTAGGTGACATTAATTTATATTTAATTAGTATGAATGTGTATGTCTGTGCCAAATATTGCGTTTTTTCTGTCAGTGTTTATTTTATTTTTATTCTTAATTGATTTATTTTTAGTATGGATATTAGTGATGTAATTAATATTTAGTTGTACCTAATTAATTATGAATTTTCATCACTAGCCTATGTTATTTAATAGGATTTTAACTTGTTGATTTTATAACTTGCTGGTGTGTTGGAAACCTTTTCTGTTAACCTGCATGTGTTTGTAATAAATAAATAAATAAATAAATAAACGTCTATGAGTGCTGCAAAATGTGTTTTCAAAACAACCCCTACTAACTACTTAATAATATTTATTCATGCTGACAATTGAATCGGGGACCTCTCAGTTTTAAAACAGTGTTTTAAGTTATAAGATGTAACATAAAAAATTATTAGTTTTTTCTAAATGTTACATAAACAAAGTCGACTGTCATTTGATGCGAAAGCAACGTTGAGGTATGCAATATTAGGTTATGGGAATCAAACAGTCTTTTAAAAAAAATGCCAAGCCTTCGTCGAAATTCGAAGCTTCGTCGTTCATAATAGTCTTGCGTTATCTTAGCACCACCTTCCTACTTGTCGCGTCCTTTCAAACTCTAATTCCAAGTTGCTCGATTACTTGATAACATCTTATTCGATATTTATTGTTATGTCATGAATATAAAATGTTTAAAGATGAAAGATTAGTTTGATATAATTCTGACATATGTTATGAGAACGATATAGAATCTTGTTTCAATTTGTATTTTGTTTGATAAGACGATATCGTGTGATTGGCATTACATCAATTCGGACCTCAAAAAAGACAAAATATAGAATACATTGTTACATCACATACATTGTTCTGTTCCCAAGGTAAGTAGCTAAAGCACTCGTTTTATGGAAATCAGAAACAGCGACGGTACCACAACCACCCAGACCCGACACAATATCGAAAAGTTTGTTTTCGACATTGACTCGACCGGGAATCGAACCCGGGACCTCAGAGTTAGCGCCGCCTGAAGTCCGGCGTGCAAGCCTAGTACGGAGGTCGTCAAGAATAGCATTAACATACTCACTTAATAAAAAATATAGGTATGCCAGCACAGCCTCTAAAAATGTATTCCAGAGTGCCTAGTATGAGTTTTGTTTACTATATGTATTTATTCTATTCATTTACGATTGAAACCGATAATTTTTATAACAACACTAGCGGCCGCCAGCAGTTTCTCCCGTGTGGTACCCTTTTTTTTAGAGAGAGATTGCTGATTGCCTAAGACGGCATTTTCAGCTTCACCGGGTTTGTTTGGGGGCGGCGAGAAACTTAAAGGGTTCCTCAAGCCGTGTGAAACAAATCACCTTCGGAGATTCTCTAGAGGGAACGGCATCGCGCACTAGTGCGCGTCCCCGTGCCCTACTAGATTCTCCGAAGGGTTCGGATCGGATCGGGGCGTGGTTCCCGTTCCCGTGGAAATATCGGGACAAAAACTATCCAGATTATAAACTAGGTATCTGTATGCCGAATTTCATCCAAATCCATCCATTCCTTATACACACATACACACAAACTTTCGCATTTATAATATAAGTGTGATTTTAACTGTTCTCATATGTCGCCAGGGGGCGCTGTTTCAAAGCCATATTAATTCTCGTTTTCGTTAACGTGATCGAATATCAAATAAACTTACACTAGGCACCCAAAACGTTTTAACTAATCCACACAGAAACAAAGATTTTAAGCATTACATTTTTAAGTTAAGACGGTTTAACGCAATACTTAGCGCAAAACCATTAGTGCCCATCAGTATGGACTTCTAAATCCATTAGCGAAACGAGAGTCCCATCACATTTAGTACAGACAGCCAAGAAACCGGACTACCGGTTTTGAAATAACATTTGCATTGGCACAAAGTCTATTTTTGCAAATTTTCTAAGTTGGACAGAAAAATTGGAATAGGTACAAAATCGACTTAATAGTTTTAACAGCAAGATAATTATGATCATTAAATCTGAAAATGTAGAGACAGTACAATCAGCATTATATTGATCAAACATAGTTAAATAGTTGAAGGCATAATCATATGAAAAAAATTAATAAAAAACAAAAAACCCGCCTGCGTAAAAAATAATAAGTAACTAAATAGAAAATCAACTGAAAAAGCCGGGACAAGATAAAAATTCAATTTATACAACATCATACACATCATCACACACAGTCTGGGGCACGCACAAAGTGAGAATGATTTTATTATTTTGATTTTGACTTATCATTAAATTTTATGCCTCCGACTGCATGTTATGTAAGATGTGCATAAATTGAATTTTTATCTTGTTCCGGCCTTTTCAGTTGGCTTTCTATTTAGTTACTTATTGTTTCTGACTGTACCTACATGTTCCATAGCGTAGACTGTACGCGCGTAAGCCGCCGGCCGACCGACGCCAGCCGACGCGGTCCACTTGCCCTCATTCTCTCGCAAATTGACTACTGTGACTTAATCCTTTCAAGAATCCACCACTCCAGCACTAACATATTTAAATTCCATTTGCGACCACCACAATGGGTTTTAATAGAGGTATGAATATGAATATGAATATGTCACGAGGTCAGAGATTCTCGCGCGATGATTCAGTTTATGAGTTTTGTGCTTTCGCGCTTTATATGTTTTGTACGTCAGCTTTTTGTAGTACTCAATGTGTTATGAATGAAATACTGTTATGAGCTACAGAATCGTTTAAAATGTTCTTTTATTGTACCTCTGTACAAATCTAGTTTTATATACTTGTACTTAAATGTGAAAATTGTATGCTTGTTTGTATGTTTGAGCGTGTAATGTCTTTAACTACCGAATCGATTCTAAAAATATTCCTTTAAAGGAAAGCTACTCGCCTAAAGTCTTATAGTTTAACCATTAAAATGGGATAAAATTACAAACTCACAAAACTCTTGTCTTTTGACTTTAGAAAAATACGTCATAAAACGCAATTCATGTGACACAGTTAAAAAAAAATATAATTAATGTTAAACCTATTCAATCATTAAGGTAAATAATAATGACTAAACGAGGTGACATCCATTACGAGTAATTACGATTCGAAAGGTGTTAAAATTCTGAATTTATTGTAAATTTATTAACTAGTACATACAAAAAAAACAAAGAAGAACGGTGTTTTAAACTTTTTTTTTAAATATTTACGGGTAAGTGCAGTGCCTTGATCTCACCTGATGTTAAGTGATGATAAGGCCATTTGGTGGAAGCGCACTTTATCCGGGATCCTCAACTAGTGATCAAAACTCTAGATAAGACTATGGAGGCGTTCTAGAATCTCTGTGAGAAGTATTTCCCTCTTGATATTTCCTTCTATAATTCCAGATTATGATGGGTTAAGTATTATGTGACGGCAGTAAACCTTTCCACATATCTTATATCCCTGGCAGTTAAAGTTTTAGTGGCGGTCGCTATCAACACGCGCGCTTCCATCGCTTTACCTGGAAACATCACTTTCTTACTTTGTCACAAATCGCGTTTATGTTGGGGGCCTTAGCTTGTAACACTTCTCACTTCACTTCATATTGTAAAATTCTTTTAAAAAGCATTATAATAATATTATATGAAAATATTACAGATATTTTTTTAATGTAATAATTAATATAATCGTTATGAATTACATATAATATGTCGCCATAACATCAATGTTGTGTTCCGGCTGCTAGAGATAAGATAGCCAGTGCCTCACTAGTTGAGGTTCCAGGGTGAAGTGCGCTTCCACCATTGGCCTTATCATCACTTATCATCAGGTGAGATCAAGGCACTATGCTTACCTGTAAAATATATATAAAAAAACGGAACTAAATTTATTATCAATTTATTTTTTATAAAGTCGATTAGTCTCGTACGTATTATGCTATAGTAGGCGGACTGTCTTATAGTAAACAAACTTCCAGAAATAACACCAGTATCATTACTAACCATTAGGTGGGATGTAGGCTAATTGCTCCCTCGTTTTGGAATAAAAAAACGAAATTCTCTTTATATCAAGAAATTTATTAAATATGTTTGTAATTAACTGGTTGTCGCTCTATATTCACCAAAAGTATATTGCTACGCGTCATGAGAAGTGTTTTGAAACTGTCATCATCAGTATGTGATGTTAAGACAAGTGACAGTGTGGTACAAAGTGTGAAACGACGTATCGATGAACGACACATATAACAATTAATCCGGTTTCGAGAACCCACAAAAGAACATTTGTTCAACATGAAGAGCAGCTGTTTAAGATAATCATCATCACTAATATTTGATTCGCAACAAAAACTAAAAAGCTATTGTTCAAAAATCATATAGCACAAGAGAGTACTAACATTGTGTTCATTCAGAAAATTGTAGCCTGTCAATCTAAGTCAAACGAACGTTCAGTCATGTTTTTGCAACATCCAAACTAGCATTTCGATCGTATTTCGAGAGCAGTAAAACTCAATATTGTTTACCAATTTCGTTCGCCAATTGTACGTTGTGCCGCAATTCATCTTAATACGTTGGCCTTAACCTTATTTTAGCAGCGCTGCGGTTTAACTTGTCTGATTCAATGAAATCGTTGTCATGAATAGGTTTTCCTGTAAGTTAGAATCCTCCAAAATTAATATTATTTCTTTCTATTTTTCGTATGTTATCGTTATCCTGACTATTTAGCTTTTGACATTAAAAGTAATTTAATATAAGTAACGAAAACTTTTGTAAAACCACCTTATTCGCAGAGCAAATCTGGTATACCCACCCACCCTACCTACTATATTTTTATAGTGAATGCTGTTTTTGCCAAATACGTCTTATTACGGTATATATAAAAAAAATCGTCACTACTCCATTCCAGTATCCCTTTTTACTGTTTTTTTTTAATATATTTTTTTCTCTCAACTCTGAGGTTATACCGATTTTACCAAGCTTAAAAAGTTTCAACTCAATTGGTCAACGATCTATTTTAATTTTTATCGAATATTATTATTATCTCCTTTATTTTTTTTTCTTAAAACTAGATTTTTACAATTTTTTAATATAAAAACAATAAAACATTATAAAACCCTAATCCTAGAGTACCACCAGCAGCGGGGCAAGGCCCAAGCTACCGGTGGTCAGGGCTCTGCAGCCCTATAGAACGGGCGTTATTATTATTATTATCAGGCAGACAAACATCAACTGATACCTGCATATCCTGCTCAACCGACCCTCATTTAAATTTTCTTTCCAGATCTACACAGACTGGGCGAACCACTACTTGGAGAGGGCCCGCTCGCGGCGGCGGGCCGGCGCGTCCGGTGGTGGGCTCGCACGGGACTGTGCCGACGGCCTCCTGCTCGCTGACGTGCTGGAGGGAGTCACCGGCCTCAAAGTGCACAGGGCGCACCGCAAGCCGCGGAACCCGCAGCAAATGGTAAGCACAATGATTTACAGGTTAGACGAAAGATGATCGAGGACGAGCCATAGTCGCCGCGACGACAATCATAGGCCGTAAATCCAAATATCATGATGAAAAAATATACACTATGTGTTAGATGGGGCAGGCGGCATAATTGAGAACGGTCCATAGTCACCGTGCCGACGACGACGCCGTATCTTCGCGTCATACGTATCTCTTATAGACCCTGCTAAGACTGTTTAACTGCTCGTAAATATTCTGTACTGCTGCTGTTCGTGTTCCCGAGCCACCTCCGCAAGTACTGGAATCATCATCATCATCATCATCGTCAGCCATATGACGCCCACTGCTGGGCATAAGCCTCCCCCAAGGATCACCACAATTAACGATCGGTCCTGCGCTGCCCACGACCTTGACCAGATCGTCGGAACTACTATAGTACTGGAATAGTAGGTACTTTTTCAGTTGGTTAGCTCTGCCTGGCAGGGACTGGCGCCCAACGTCAAAAACTGGATGAAAACGAAAGCGGCAGTGGCGCGGCAGGCGACAGCGATTATATTCGTATATTTGTATTCAGCTGTTATTGAAGGCAACCCAAGAGAACGGTCCGCCTATAGAGATGAGCATGCCTATAGTATAGAGTGTACTCGTAAGTACCTATGTCTTACCTGGTACTTTGGCGATCATGCTAGTATAGTCTCGGTCGAGTTGAAAAAAATCACTGCCTCAAAGTAGGTACCTACTAATGAAACACTACAAGGACCAGAAGTGGCTTCAAAGTATAACAGTAGACATCTCTTGGACTATCTAGGTATAGAGTTTTGGTTGTTGTGGCATAATAATAATATTACTTGTGTAGTGTAGTGTGTAGTGTACTAGCAAATAATCTAACAATTTTTAAAAACAATAGTACCTACCTTAACTAAGTTACTTCTATGTCGGTATACCCGGATTTTATTTATCCAAAACATTTTAAGAAAGACTACATTATTTCACTACATAATAAATACTATTTGATCCGTTACCCGCTTAAAAAGCATTTTAATAACACAGTCAAAAATCAATTTCAAATAACCCACTAAGAAGGTCGATCAATAAAGCCACATTATAAATTATACTACCCGCACTACACGGAGTTTCAAAATTAAAACGTCATTAAATCATCGATAGGCAATAAAAATCAGTCTTCGGACAGTCGATACTAAACCAAATATCCGGCGCATTCTGTTTATTATTGGACGGCTAAAAATGAAAGCGGCGCAGGAATATTTTGATTGCCCGAAATAGCTATCGGCGCATCTTTGTGGCAGGTATACACGACTTCACACCATCTACGGGTACGCAAGTAAAAGCCGGGAAATTAGGGTAAGGTCAAACATTTAGATATACATCGACATGGGTTTCGTACTCAGGTTCGAATGACGTTAGCTCGAAGCTCGATACCTCGATGTCCCTACCTCGATGGTATGCTTTGTCGAAGGGTCATTACCTCGAAAGATCACTACCTCGAAAGATTTTTACCTCGACGGGTTTCTGCCTCGACGGTACGCTACATCGATGGCTTGTTGTATCGAAAGGTAATCAAAACCACACCTAATAATAAAATGATAACTACTTAGTGGTAATCAACAATGTTTATTATTATTTTTCATTAATGATAAATCTCATAGGCATTTTTGAATATTTACGTACTATGTAATCGTAGGTATTTGAAAAAAAAAATTTGAAAAAAACCCCCGAGAAAGAAAAAGAAAAAATTACAAACTGCAATTACACAAATTTGTAGGAACAGAGACCAAATGCAATTAAAAGAGGTTTTGCGTTCTATTGCAAATTGTAAGTACATCATTTTAATATGTTCACGTTAATCAAAGATGAAGATTTACGTATTATTTGAATTAAAATTATTAAAATTAAAAGGAGTAAGATTGTTACTGTCTCAGTAAAAGGCATTTTTTAATGTCTAGATTCAATTGTTGATTAGCTAAGTTAGTTACATAAATCATAGTAGAAATAAGTCTTTTTTAGTTCATGTTTCATTTGTAAGAAAATAATAATAAACATTGTTGATTACCACTAAGTAGTTATCATTTTATTATTAGGTGTGGTTTTGATTACCTTTCGATACAACAAGCCATCGATGTAGCGTACCGTCGAGGCATAAAACCCGTCGAGGTAAAAATCTTTCGAGGTAGTGATCTTTCGAGGTAATGACCCTTCGACAAAGCATACCATCGAGGTAGGGACATCGAGGTATCGAGCTTCGAGCTAACGTCATTCGAACCTGAGTACGAAACCCCATACCGGGTTTCTAATACCTACGATTACATAGAACTACTTATGAATCTATTGATTCCTAAAGTACGAGTGACCAATTATTTTCTGTAGCATCTATGAAACAACCAGCTGATGAAGATGGCTGTTATATTAATACGTGAAGCAAAAACTTTGTAGCCCTTTTTACGAAAATTGCGCGGACGGAGGAATATGAAATTTCGCACACTTATAGTTTATATAGAGAGGTATTGCAGAATGTTAATGTTTTTTTTAAATTATGCATAAATAATGTATTAAATCAATGAAACAAACATTACACACACTACCATGTAGGTATTTGACACAGATGCTTGTACTTATACCACAGAGTAAAAATATTTACTCATGTGCTTATACTCTTTTCAGAAAATTCAAATATGGAAGAGGAGCGGCCAAATTCTGTCAATGCCAATCCAAACTTACATTCTGTCTTTTTTAATTTTTCATTGCTTAGGATACAATCCGTGTAGCCTTAATAAAATTACGGTTGAGACACTAGTTAAACTTAATACTCACTAAATCATTCAATGCAAAGTAGGCATAACGTAAAGAATGGCCCAATCTCACCATGTGTGTGAATTATTACCTAACTAATGATTTCACAGCACGACATTGTTCTGATCCGGTCTTAACCCCTCGGAGAATCTAGTAGGGCACGGGGACAAGCACTAGTGCGTGATGCCGTTCCCTCTAGAAAACCTCTGACAGTGTTTAGTTTCACACGGCTTGAGGAACCCTCTAAGTTTCTCGCCGCCCCCAAAAAAGAAAGTGAAGATGAAAATGACCAGAGACTAACAGCAAATTCTCACAAAAAAAAACAACATTGTCGAACATAAAAAAATTAAACATCTATTACCTAAGTACAATGTTTCACGATTTAATAAATATTATTTGTATCTATATTTATAGTTGATAGATACTGCAAAATTAATAAAAAAATGACAATGATTCTTACATAAATGTAGTACGTGATCGTAACCTGATAACAATGCGGTGAGGAGCCTGCTAACCACATCCGCCACCGAGGACACCTTTGCTTCATTTGCCATAGAAATCGTCGCCCTTTGCAACCGACTTTGAACTCTGTTGCCACGCAGGTAAAGATAAATTAATAGGCATTTGACATAAGGATTAAACATAACGTGATATTCAATAAAAACTTTTGCTCTTATACAAATAGAAATCAAATTAGGTAGCACCGCTTATTACTAAGTACGATTCTAAACAAGCACTTAAGATCTTGTTACGGATGTCGGAAACAAAGGGTAATTTTTACAACGTTAACGAATACAATTGGTCAATGCACTTTAACACTATGCGTTAAAGTTTAGAATTGCATAGTTTTATAGCACTCTCCGTGCTTTGAGCGTAAGTAGCTTAAGATTTATTGCACATAAAAACTGTTCACCGATTTGTTACCAATTTGATGACTGTTGATTTTCGTTCCCATGTCGGGAACTCGAGAGTGTGACCGCAGCATGGGTCCTAGAGTTAGTAGTAAACTCGAAGGACCGCAATAAGCTGTCAGCCTGTTAAGCATGGCCAAGTGGATCAAGAAAGCTCAAATGCTTCTCGTAAACGTTATTGCAACGACCTGTAATTTCAACAGATTTTTAAAGAGAAAAAAAGATTTTTAAATTTGCGAAAAGTTTTTTTGACAGACTGATAGTGTCCTGAAAACAAAAATAAATAAACAAACGCTTGAGTTAAATATTTGTCAGATCATTAATGACAGATCGTGTCTTATACTTGAATGAGACCAGCTTTAATAACATAATTATGAAATCTTAGCTTACTTTCAGCATTCATTCGGCAACACTTTATGACATGTCATCATACATACAATGTATATTGAAATTATAAACGGTTTTTTATAAATAATAAATACCAGACCCCCAACCGCCTAACGCTCTCGCTTTCAATCGCTTTGAAAGCGAGACCCTCGCCTGGCTTTCTAATATAATATCGAAATATAATATCAAATAATATCGAAAGCTATAGCCTATAGCTTTTGATATTGCTTTCATATTGCTTTCGAAATGACAAGATGACGCCTCCTCCTCGCCTCGCCTTCAAAGCGATCGAAAGCGAGAGAGTTAGGCGGTCGACCCCCTGGTCCGCCTGCTATCTCGTCCACGTATGTAGTTATATTCTTTATTAAATATATATCTAAATGTTTTAGGTACATATTCGTAAGTATCACGAATCTATTTCAAATAGTTTTTTACTTAAGGATCTAAGATTATCACAAGAAAGTTAAATTTACAATTAAGTAAATAAGTAGGAATGAATACATTAGTAAGTTAAACTATATTTATCACTACCAAAGAAAGATTAAAAGTAAGGAGCATCTATATATCACGACCACCGAGTTCTACACGCTATATTTAAAGATTACTAATTGATAAATTTAATTTTAATTAGACTCTAGACAACTATTGTGTCGCTCTTCATACAGCGTACTTTTTGGAATATCAATAGGCACTCCATCGTAAGCAGACCTCATTAGCTCCACGTATATCGCGACCATTGTACTGGGGATACGAAATTTCATAAAGCGCTTTTGTATTTGAAATAGCTTGTATTAGTTCGTAGTAGCAACATTCCAATGCATTTGATTGTTATGAGAGGGCAAGTGGGCCATTGTTTAAGCAAGTGTTGAGGGAAATGTGCCAGTTGTGGGCTGCAGGATTTGTTGTTAGTTGGAACACGAGCTTTTCAATTGTTCTATGCTGTTGAACTCTTTAAAGTTTGTACTTTTTTATTGTATAGTCTAGTTCGAATCTAACCTGCTTGATGTTAAGCAAGAAGTAATGTTATAGGTAATAGTATGATTTTAGTTTTTAGTACAGGTTTAAGACTAAGAGAAACTCTTGCCTACATGTAGTGTTGCCAGGTGTCCTGATTTGCGCGGGACGTCCCGATTTTCAGGGATCTGGTGACAGGTCCCGATTTCACCTTAATCGGGACGCTAAATGTCCCGATTTTTTACTAACCTCCTAAGTGTGTACTTACACCCATAATTTTAACAGTTAAAATGACTTCTCTCTCCCGCGGTGAGATATTATAAGTATAACACAAATAAAAAATCATCATCATCATCTCAGCCAAAAGACGTCCACTGCTGGACAAAGGCCTCCCCCAAGGATCTCCACAACGACCGGTAAAAAAAAAAACTAAATAAAATACTTGCCAAACTTTCGGGATATTATTATAATAAATTAGGTAAAATGGTTTTGATTCGATTTAATACTCAAAACAATTGTTTAACTTTTATTATATGTAAAAGTTTATCTAGTTTTAGTTTCATTGTTTTTTTAGCAACAAAACCTGATTTTTTTTGCAATTGTAGCTGTCCCGATTTAAAATCCCGCATCCCGATTATTTTTAGCTTTTGTCCTGAAATTTGACACACTGGACCAGGCAACACTACCTACATGTCACATGTGGGTAGTTTGCAATCTGGTCACATGTCACATGTCAGCCGAAAGCTCTCCCAAAATCCGAACTTGTGGTAGATTCAGCAGTTTAGTTAAACTTTATTTTAGTTTGTTATTATTTAAATATATCAGTGCAGCCGCCTGGATTGCGGAAGACCCAGGTTCGATTCCTGGCTGGGTCGGGTGGGCGTTTAATTTTTTCACTGTATTTTATATAAATATTACATTACAATAATTACCTCTCTGACTTGACTAGCATTCGCCTGTAATGTAACAAAATACATTGTATCATCAAGCAGTGCATTGTAATGCTCGATTCTCTTCTCTCACTAACGTAACGTTACATTACAGACGAACGCTCCTGGTGAGGAAACACCTTTATGTTTGGCAGCGACATCTATCAAATTCGTGTTGCAGCACTCGTTAGTCCATGCTCGTTAGCTACAATCGAGAAATTTCGAATAGAAAATGGAACATTCGTATTAACAAATGACAGTAGTCGTTTCATAGAATTTATGACAATGACGCCTTTAGGATACGATTTCGATTAAAGTTATCGTGATTGTTCTTTAATACACGAGAAGGTATATTGCACCCTCTTTACATGTTTGAAATATTAATAGAACTACCCTTAGTCAATTATACTCTTTCCATATTTAATATCACTTCTTAGAAAAATAGTCGCCTTTTAGATGAAAAAAAAATATTAAAAAAGATTTAATTAATTAGAGGAGGAGGTAAACCTTATTGAATAGAATATCAGTAATAGAATAACAATCCGCAAGAAAGAGATAAAAAAGTAATAAAAAAATCTTATTAAGTAAGAAAAGAACTCTAAGTGGGTATATGAAATAGTTTGTATACCCAAATAAGATCCCAGCAAAACTCATTCAGCCTTTATCTCCACAACATCCCTTTAGGTAGATAATTAGGGGTCTTAATAGCCCTCCCAGAACGATATTTCTCCATCTCGATGGCCGCAAAAAACCAAATAGTTTAAATATTTATTCATGTTTTTAGGGTTCGCTGTCTCATGTGATTCCCTAATCTATTTTGACGTGTCCGGTCATCTGTTTATGAAAGGGTAATTTTTCTCATGCCAAATATACAAATCGTAAAAAATAGAAAAATTTCTTATTTCTGGCTCGTACTTTACTTGACTGGGATGTACAAAGTTTAATTATGAAACTTTATACAAATCTACTTGCGTCGTGTTAAAAAAGTTGAAGTGTTTAAATTAATGCGTAGTTTTCACGTAAACTTTTCAAGTTTGGTTCTAGATATCTAGCATTATTAGAAAAATGAAAGTTTCACATTTATTAATTAATTGTTATAGTACCAGCAATTCTTGAATTGAGAGAATCTTTATAAGTAATACAAAACCTCCATACATAAATCGAACTCAAACTTTGCCAAGTTTTTTGCGTAGCATCAGCAACAGATCGTTAGCCGAGATGACTGGACCTGACAAACAAACGGATTGTTTGCTTGTCTGACGCGACAATGTGATTTATTACAGCTAGAGTACATCCACTAGACATTCTAGCTTATTGGATATTGACCCCTATGTTTCACACGTTTAAGAGTTAAGTTATTAATTGGGTTAAATGTGTGGCAGTCATATTATTATTACTCAAATGTAATTATCTCACACGTCAAGAAATATGTATACGATTTACAAAACACGTATTTTGATTGCTTCTATTAGTACTTACTACCTTAAATGTTAAGAAAACCTTTAAGTACTAGGTTTCAATTAAGCTTTTAAGAAAGTCATTACGCTATCAGTTCGTAAGACCTAGTATTGTACTCAAAAGAAACTGATTGCTCTTTCTTTCCCTTCTTTTACATCGTCAGAAATATTGAAAATTAATACTTTCAAGTCAACTTAGAAATGACGAAAATAGATTTTTTACTTTTGTACAGACAACATTTACTGCAATTTTGTGTAATATGTTCCAATAAGGAGTTGAACACCATAAAAGGGAATACACGTACGTGAAACGCAACCACGGGTCATTAATTGTACATAGCGCATTTAAATACTTGCATAATCTTTACCCTGACCCACCCGGATGCTGCAATCATCTTATCTGATCTGCGACAGGTCGCAAGTCACGGTTCATTGTACTTAAACAAAATTACGAACTTGTAAGTGCTTTAAATTGGTAGGTAAATAAGGTCTGTTCGAGATGAAATGCGTTAATTAGACTGTCCTCCCGCGATCGCACTTCACAATCGATGTTTTTCTTGACACGTCTTGAATTCTTGATACGAGCCTCGCTGGTGTGGCCGGCCATTCATTCGCGCGTACGCTCCTCTCGGTGACGGGTGCGTCGATCGACTCGATTTTAAACTCGGAACTTACGACGACGATTCGATTGTTTTTTGAAGTTTATATTCGAACGTGAACTTTGTTTTGTTTTTAATTTAAAAACTGTATGTTGTTATCAGTGAAGTTTAGGGTGGAGTTAAACACTTTTTGGTGGTGCCGTTTTATTGTTTTTGAACTACTGAAAAAAATATTGTGTTCTGTTATTTTGTGCGGACCAGGATGAAATAACTTTTCACTTGTAAGTAACAATTTTTGTTATTAAATATTTTCGTCTGGCTAGATAATTTTGTGTGTCAGACGTGCTCGTACCTCCTCCTGCTTACCGGTTCTGTTAATTTCGTGTACGTCGATGACTGTCTCCATTTTTGGGACATGAAAGCAATGAAAGTGACAAATGATTGCCCCGCCTTCGTTTCTAAATAAACGACGAACAGTGATTTTATACAGTTTTAAGATACGACGAGGGGTGTTAGTTTTAGTTCAAGTGAAATAATCATTACCTACGACTGTTATTTTTAAGTTTTGTAACTTTGATTGTAATTGTTTATTGGAGTTTAAAAAAAATCAAAATACCTACCCATATTTTTATGGGAAAGTAATGAGTACAAACAAATGTATTAGAAACAATGTTTATATCGTGCGTCAGTAAAAAAATTGTTTTATTTTATTTTATTAGAGTACCTACTAAAATAAATAATTTTAGGCCCACAAGATATGATTTTCCTTTTGGGTAGGTAGGTATTACTTTAATTAAGTTATTGAATTTAAAACAATAGCGAACTATACTTAGTCCTTTACTTTTTAAGTTTTTACTATGATATAGGTAAGTAGTTTTATTTAAAGATTATGCATATACCTACTACATACAACATTCTTTTATTTTTTCTAACTGAAATAACAAAGTCATGTCAAACGATAAATATTAACACAATTCACAAAACACTTCTCATAAATCTTCAGAGACAGTGCAGCTGTAAAAATTATACCTACCTACCAAGAAATTAATTCAGTGGCCAGAACTGATGCGCAGGCGCCAGCCGTCGCCTTGAACTGTCATACACGTTAAACAGTGGCAGATTTACTGAGATCTTGAACTTAATGGTGGCTACACACTTGTCTAGAACAATGGCCATTTATACGATGAAGTGTCAATACCTCCTATCGACATTTTTTTATTTAAAAATTACCTACTATTTAATGTTAAACGTCACTTCGCATGTTTTATAAGTTACCCGAAGTGTTTGTTTAATACCTTTCAAATGCAAACAAATCTAATGTTAATAATGTTTTTTTGTTTTTATATTAAAATATTATAAAAAACTAGTTTTAAGAAAGAAAGTAAATAAAAAGAATAATAATAATATTTTACTTTTTATATAATTTTTATAAAATCTAAGTCTAAGATTAAAAATAAATAAAGGAATTAATAATACCTAATAATATTCCATCAAAACTGTTGTTAGTACCTTTTCTATTTAAACTATTTTTAGAAAAAATTGCCTTTGAAGTCGGTTTACCTAAATTCAGAAAAAATTACTAAAATAATAATTTTCGGAAAAGCTTGAATAATCAAAAGGTTGGTTCTTATAATAAGTTGGTAATTCTAAATAAGACTAATTTAATAATGTATAATTTTGTATGTATACTAATTAATTTCACTTCAAACAATATTGTATACGCTCATTATTGAGTTATACACTTTTAAAATAATCGTCGATCAATGTTTCCAAACAAACCGCTCGTTAACAAAACAGCCAAAACTTCGTTCAAGCTAAAGTTCGTTAAATGCCTAATTAAGACGAAATGTTTAGAGAATCGATCTAACTATCTCTATCGTTCCTTGTCGTTAGTACCTACCTACTTACTTTTAATATTCACCCAATCACTTAAATTTGTTTGTACACATGAAGACATAATGCGTAATAGATACAACATTAGGATGTTTAACTATCATGACAATGACACACCCTGAAGCCACTACGCAAGATATTTTAAAAAAGCTTGTTACAAAACTATAAAAAAGCTTGGTTAGGGTGTCGCAAAGGGGGTGCAGGACTTAGAAAATTTTCGAGCAAAAATACACTCATAACTTTTTTTCACAAACTGATGAAAAACATAGACCATCAAAAAGAGACAAAAAATCCAATTAAAAAAAAAAAACTTGAAAAAAAATTTAGAAAATTTTCAGTTGATTTTTATATGGAGCCGACACTTAGAAAAATTTGCGATATTTTTGTATGCAGTTTGGACTTGTAAAATTTTTCGCTTGGTTCCACGTTGTGTCGCAAAGGGGGTGCAGGACTTAGAAAATTTTCGAGGAAAAATTTAATTTTTCACAAACTGACGAAAAACAGCTATCAATAAGAGATAGAAGAAAATCCAAAAAAAGTGCAAAAAAATTGTGAAAAAAAACTTAGAAAATTTTCAGTTGATTTTTATATGGAGCCGACACTTTTTTTAAAAAACATAGCTATCAAAAAAAAAACCAAAAGTAAAAAAAGTAAAAAGTAAAGTTAATTAGGTTAGGTTAGGTTAGTATGTTGACCAAAAACGCGCGAGCCGAGCGAGCGGAGCGAGCGTGCCGCGGCAGCGGCCGGCGAAGCGCCAGAAACGACGTTTTTGTACGTGCGACGTTTTTTTTTACATACTTTCAAACACTACTATGTTTTTCGTCAGTTTGTGAAAAAAAAGTTAGAGTGTATTTTTCCTGCACCCCCTTTGCGACACCCGGACCAAAAGCTTTACTTATTTCTAACTTTAAAATCCCACCACAATCATAATACATTTATTTTTATTGGTCTCAATTTATCGCAACCTCTAAAAAAAGATTGAATAATAAAACTCTTTGCATCCACATGTTTGATAATCATAATATATAATTGCCAAAAAAGTCACCAAATGGGATGCGCTGATTGCTTACAAGATTGTTTTTGTCAATGTGGTTCAGGCAAGTTTTTAAAACGAGGACTTAATTATTTCGCATTTGTGTTTTGTTTTTTTTTCGTCGTATATTAACATCGTAAAAACTACTAGTGAAGTAGCTGTAACTCGATCTAATAATACATTGTGCGAACTTTAAAAGCATTCTAATGAAAGCTCATTTGGAATCTCAATATCTTCAGTAACGTTTTTTGTGCTATTCACTTTTCAATCGACTAGGTAAACATTTCAAAAACTTTTTACTTTTTATTTTTATTTTTAAGTGCTAATTACAGCACTGAGGTTTGATTCCTGGTGGGTCGGGTAGGCGTTTAATTTTTTCACTGTATTTTAGAAAATTTTATTTCAAAAACTTTAAGCTACGTATAGGACGACGAAAAGGCATGCGCAATCCAACCAAGATTGGTTTTGATAATTAAAACTACCTAAATAGAAGGTAAGGAAATTGCTGAAAGATAGTTCTAGGGTACTCATGAAGTTACGAGACACTATCGAAAATCCTAGTCCTATCCTTTGATCGTCCACTTCACAAAGAAGATTACTTTTTAATATATAACTCAAATTAACTTATACAATTTACCAATAGGATCGGCGTGAAAGCCTATGACTAACTCTCATAACTTCGTAGTAGTAGCTCAAATGAAATAACGCAGTCACTCGAATAGCAAAGGGTCAAGAGTTCTCTTCCCATCTAAGGCTGTCGCTCTTTTCAAACATTATATTGGTTTTTGGATATACAATATAACAACGTGAATAGAAAATAACAATTTTAATTAATTATACAGTTAGTTACGAGTATTAAGATAATAAAAACTATTCAATCCCAACAAACAGAAACGGAAATTGATTGATGTTTCGAGAATATAACCTGTTCGGAACTAGAATTTATGTTATGTAGGTAAGTATACAGCATGAATGTAATGCGAAATATATTTCGTTATAGGTATGTCCCGTTATTTTATGACTAACTAGCTGTGCTTTGAGAGCATAGTGTGAGTTTATTCGTCATTCGATCAGTTTAACGAAAACCAGATTTCGTATGGCATTGTAACAATGCCTCCTGGGTGTCTACTGCGAATTTAATTTGAAATTTGATCACTTTAACAAAAAAACGAGAATTCGTAAAATCACAAATATTAATTTGTTTTAGTTTTAGTAAGTATAAGAGTATAATTTCCTGAAACTAGAGCAAAATGCCTAACATAAGTTAGGCATTTTCGATCATCAATCAATCGAATAATGTATTTAATTAAATATGTATTACTTATTGCAATAATGGAGGAGCTCGATGGCGTAGTGGTTAACGCGCCCGGTCTGCAATTGCTGTGGTTAAGCTACTTTCGCAAAGGCCGGTCATCAGATGGGTGACCAAAAATTTTCCACCTCGAGCTCCACCGTGCTTCGGAAGGCACGTAAAGCCGTTGGTCCCGGCTGCATTAGCAGTCGTTAACAACCACCAATCCGCACTGGGCCCGCGTGGCGGTTTATGGCCCGTTCGCCCTGTCCATCCATAGGGAAGGCTCGTGCCCCAGCAGTGGGGACCTTTCTCTAATTAATGGCTTACAGCAATCCATTGTATATATTCAAACAGGAATAATGTTTTCCTCATGAATTATATGTTAAAGTATAAAGTTACGTTCATATCCCTGAAAGCATGACTCACGTGTTAAAAAGTAGATCTTACTCAGCGGTTATTCACAACAATCCCATTGTCAATAAGCTGCTTGTTTTTTGTTGAGCGCAATTAGAGGTCTGAGTCTTGAGTTTCTGCGAATTTTATAGCATACTCCCGTAGTATTAGTATCAGAATTCAACAGTCAATATTTATAGGATTTGTTACCTTTACATAGAGTTTAAATTCCTGTAAATGTAATAGTAGGTACTAGCAGTGACTATAATGTGAATTAACTCACAATTCTTCGAACCACAACTAGTAAGTAGTAACAACCTGAAATAAAAGCTGGCTAAGGCTATTAATAGTGTGTGCAGTTATTGGTTTGTAGAGTACAAGGTAAATTCAATAAGTACTGAAGTTACGGTTGTCTAAAAATAGTACCATAAGTGTGTCAGTTATTTTAGATGTTAACGCTACTTTAGCTTGGCTAAGGAACAACTCGTAGATGTCAATAGTTAAACGATTAGGTTTAAAGATTTTTGAATTTGATAATGAAGTCACTTAAATGAATTTATATATTAGGTACTCATAAATCTTAAGTAACTACTCGTCCAGTCAGGCTTTGTTTTGTACTTAGGACATGCCGACATTTTTATTTATAATAAGTCTCATAAACATCTGATTGTCCCTATAAAAAATAATAATAAATCTATATGTACACAGAAAAAACGGTTTTCTCAAAATAAGCAAAAAATACTTGCATGAAAGCAAATTGCATTAAACCAAGATTATGGTTATTTCATATATATGGAAACTATTATTTTCTTACGTAAAGGAAAAAAATATCTTAAATTGACATTAAAACAAATCTTGAATGAAGACATTTTCACTTGATTTAAGACATTCTATCTTTCACCAAGAATTATTAGTATTCTTATTGTAAGTCGACGATTCTTTTGGTGTAAGCTTAGAATGTTTTTTTATTTTAAGAAAATGTTGATATGAATTCAGAAAACAAGAACAAAGAAACAACTTCGCTTTATATAAAATATACTTAATTTTAAGACAGGGTTTGTAGCCGTACGGACCCAACCACTACGTTTCACAGGCGTAAAAGCGCAGGGTTTAGTGCCGCAGTAATAGACTATACTAGGAACACAGAAAATCAAAGGAAGACCAATATAGTTCCAATAGCTTGGAAGCGACTTAGTACAGATTTTAATCTCTTAACTGTAATAAAGTTACAATTTTTACTTATAGTTTCGTAAAGAACATCTCGATAGCGCGATTCAGGATGCTACCGCCAGCGCCATCTAGTAACAAAGGGCGGAACGATAGAAAGATAAATAAACTTTCATTTTGAAGTAAGTAGTTCATTATATTAAAACAATAATATTTAAATTTCTTTGATTAATTTTACTTTTACTTCATTTAAAATATTTTTCCTTGATTGTAAAAATTGCACTAAGAGTATTATTTATTTGTTTTGAGAGAGTCAATATCTAGAAATAAACAAATATTACTTGAAATAAGACAATTTTCCTTATAATTAATTACCATGTCAAGAAAAATATTTTTCTTGCTTAAAGAAATCCTTTTTTTCTGTGTATATATAAAAATCAATTGCTTTATGTTAGTCGCGCTAAAACTCGAGAATGGTTGGACCGATTTGGCTAATTTTGATTTTAAAATATTAGTGGAAGTTCAGGGAAGGTTTAAGCGGTGAGAATCATAAATATTCTCAAAAGTAGGTATAATCAAAGACTTATTATTTAAAAAAGTGAGTTTGTTTGTTTGTGTGATACCCTTTCACGCGTAAACTTTTTAACTATTTGTTTTTTTTGTTGTCATAGAAACTGACAAAGCGGTACGAAGTCCGCCGGATCAGCTAGTAAATAATAAATCTATTTATTACTAGCCGTCACTCGCCCGCTTTGCTGTGCGAAAATATTGGATCAATGAATGCTAAATAAAATAATTATTAGGTTTACCAACCTCATTTATAGCCTATCATTTGCACAATCTCATGTTCTTACTACATACAAATTTGCAACATGATCGGTCAAGCCGTTCTTGACTTATAAGAGGACATACAGACAGACAGACAGACAGACAGACAAAAATTAAAAAAATCGTAAAATTGCCTACAGATTTATATTCTATTATTATTATTATTATTTCCTATATTACTAGCTGACCCGGCGGACTTTGTACCGCTTTGACAGTTTCTATGACAATAAAACAAACAAATCGTTAAATTTTGATAGTTTACGCGTGAAAGTGTATCACATAAACAAACAAACAAACAAGGAAACTCTCTTTTTAAATAATAAGTCTTTGATTATACTCTTGGGAATATAATATAATATTATGTATAAAATTTCATGATTATCTGTTGAATAGTATACGCATGAAAGCGTAACAAATAACAAACAAACAAACAAACAAACACATTTACAATATTAATAAATTAAATTAATAAAACCATTTTGAGAAAAAGAATCTGACAACTAATCCGCCCACAACCACTTGATTTCTGTAAAACAAATGAAGCGTGAAACCACCATAACACAACAAAAAACAAAACCGATCAACCACAGATCTGAAGCTTCCCCTTGACCCACCGAGCATAATGCTAGCATCTAGATGCAATGTGAGCTAAACAAAAGCTAGTTGTCAATTCCCAGCGTCGTCGGTGAGATCACGCTGCGTCGGCGGCGGCGGCGGGGCGTCACGTCGTCGTCCGACGCCGACAATTGTCACGTCGCAAAGTTGATAGGGTTGCCTCTTTACCGTTTCAGCACAAAATAAGAAGACCCACAGAAGGTAAACTCCATAGATACCGCACTCGAGCAACGCACATATAGGGTCTATGGACAGGTCTCACGGACAGGTAATCTCGGACCATTTCAGACTAGTTCGAGCGCAGTTGTTGCGAAATTTCTTGACCGTGAGGTGTTGTCTATGTGTGCGTTACTCGATTGCGTTTGTACGAAGCTCTTCTGCAGTCTTCTTATTTTTTGGTTACAGCCACAGTCGTCTAGATAGTGTCCCAACTTGCTCAAGCATGCATCATCTGGCTACAGTAAAACTAGACGATTGCATAGTGTTTTTCTCAGAAACCCGGTTATGTGTTTCCAACTCGCACTCCCTCAACATAGTACTTACTAAAAAAGAGTGTCCTGCTGGTGAGTCGCAAAGAGGAGCAAGCCTTGGGTATGTAATTGCGCTGCCGATGCCGCAGCCTACCATCTCGAATCACCCTGGTAGCGTAGAATTGTAGTTTTTAGTGGTTGTAATCGATAACAGTTGTAGCTCTAAAAGTACTTAAATAATAATTTTCTCAAAAGTTTTTTTTAAAGGTATGTATTTTAAATACGGTCTTAGTTTCCTGCGGCGACGTGACCACAGTCCACACGTTGTCACCGCGGCGCGATTTACGCTACAGCAGCGTCACGTTCTCGACAATGTTGCCAAATCTATAATAAGATACTGCTTGACCACTTGACATTTTGCAATGAGATAAAAGGCATAACAAAACTAAAAGGTTACAACGAATTTTCTTCCTTTTTTACTTTTTAAGTCTAGATAGAAATACAGATAGATAAAACTCTTTATTGCACACACGCACACAGAAAAATAAAAAACAGATAACGAAAATGTTTATATCTCGGTGGGCAAAGACGGTCTTATCGCTTCAAGCGATTTCTCACAGAATACAGATTCATTAACTAAGCTTCTTTATTATATATATTAGAAAAAATAATTGAACATTGTCCAACGAGCTGGCAACCCTATACTGAACGTACTGCCCACTTCTTATTTCAGTAAATAGGCCACAGTTTACCTCATTTCGTGTCTGGATAATGCAAATAATCCGAGTTGGTTTATTGGTGGTTTAATGGATCCTAACTACACACGTAATATGGTACGCCTATAATAAAGACGGTGTATAGACTAGGATACGATTATGAAGAGATTTAGGAGATATTAAGATATGTATATAAGAGACTAGCTGTGCCCCGCGATTTCGTTATTTCCCGTTTTTGCAACATTTTTCATTGCTGCTCCACTCATATTAGTCATAGCATGATGTAATATAGCATATAGCCTTCCTCAATAAATAAACTATTTAACACAAAAATATTTTTTCAATTCGAAGCAGTAGTTCCTGTGATTAGCGCGTTTAACCAAACAAACAAACAAACTTTTCAGCTTTATAATATTAGTATAGATAAGTATAGATGATACCATTCAGGGTGCCTAGCGTGAGTTTCATTTGGCATTCGAGTATTCGAGTAAAGGGTTGAAGCGCGCCTCCTGGCGATATACGAGAAGAGTTAAATTTTAGCTATAGAAATTTTCGTAAACGTACCTAATCGAATGTATACGGATAGTAAACAAAACTCACACTAGATTGGGAGCAAGTTAAGCAACTTTTGCAGTACTGGGTTATCATGGGATGGGTGATCAAAAAATATCTCGAGCTCGTCCGTGCTTCGTAAGTTCATTGAGCCGTCGTCGGTAGTTGTTGTAAGATGGCAGTCTTGGAATCGGTGAAGTGCGTTTTTACCTTCAGCCTTATCAGCATCAGGCGAGTAAAAGACCAAGCCAACCACTTTCATCAATTATGGTGTCATATAAAAATATGACACTAATATCCACGCGGCAATCAAGCTAAAACATAAAATTGCGATTTCGCTTCTTTTACAACTTCCATGACAGATATGTTCGCTTTTATGACACTGATGTATAATCTAACTGTACGCTCGCCGACAGCGCGTCCCAAAATCAAAATAAACAAGTCTTACACGTCTCAAATAAAACTAAACATGTGCTTGCGAATTAGCCGGCGAGAGAACGTATGGAGACGTCAATAGGCGTCGTCGTGACCCTGAACTTGACCGATTTTGAGGTCAAATTGTGAGACTTAACGCTTTTCTCATTGAAAGTACATCCTGTTGGTATTTTGACGGCTGTCTGGTATGGTAAGGACCATTCATACTTCCTGAAAATTCCGGTTTTAATTCCTTTGAGAATTATCTGTGTTTTAGTTTAAGCAGATGCAATGAAATCATTATCTTTTTGATATTTTGACGGTCTGTCTGGTGTTATAGAGAGAACCCCAAAGTCTCGATGCCTATTGAGAATTATTTGTGTTAATTTAAGCAGTAGTAGGTACGGTTTCGATGGAAGTAATGTAATGTACCTTGCTGATTTTTTAATACTGAAAAATTCATTACAAACTTATTGATGTTAAAGAAATGGTATTAATTGTTGCTATTACCAAACCATCCTTTAATACGTTGGTTTTCCAGCGTGATTACTTTACGTATGTTGACGTGTGGGCTACTGAGCCCTTTGATAATGATACCTAATAAATTATCTCGAAAGCATAATCTGTGATGTTTCATTTCACTATTGAAAAAATGATTTCTTATAAACTTAAAAAAAAAGCCAGCGCAAAAAACTTTTTTTTGCCTCGTGTCACTCCTGTGCCTAGCCGAAGGACGGATGATCAAATTATTGAGTACTTAAATTTTTACAACTTTGTTTGTGTTATTCCCTATGCTAATGCGAATGCTAATTCACATAAAAACTTTTATTGATTGTACGCTTTACATTGACGAGTAGGCAGCATGACGACCGTGAACCTGTTTATTCAGAGGTCGTGCTGTATCAATCAATTGGCCTATCACTCCTTCTGACAATAAATGAATCATTGTACTGCAATGGTGCACCGATGCGCTGTCAGTTGCAAAACGCTTAGTTTTTGAACGCACACACTTTGTACCCACGAGTAGTAGAGGGCAAAAATGGTAAAACAATCTTAACTCTCCTCTCTCTTTTATTGATCATCATCATCAATAGCGACTCAACATGAACAACAACATCAACAGCGACAATCAATATATAAGCATGAAGGGTCTCCAAATACTGGATATTTCTCTTTTCATGCTTTTCATACTTATATATCGATTGTCTGAACTGCATCTTCTTATGTAAAATAAATGGACATATTACACACAATTTTTCATGCTTTTTCTAATTTAATTACCGGAGGCCCATCTCTCACCCCTCCCCCTCCCAATTTCTACTCCCTCCTCAAGATCCAACTTTTCCTCAAGACCGGCAACGCATCTGCGATTACTTTGGTTTTGCGGATGTCCATGGGCGGCGGTGATTACTTTCCATCAGGTGACCCGCCTGCTCGTTTGCCTCCTTTTGATATTAAAAAAAAAATTGCCAATCCAAAACATTTAATTTTGATTCTGAATCGATACAACAAAATATTAAAACTTTTTTTAACAAATTTTGTTAATTTCGAATGCTGTAGTTTCGTACAATCAAACGAAAATGAATCCTTTGAGTACTCACGTTCTTCTTTAAAGTGTATTTTACTTGGCCATTTTCGCAAATTTAAAAATGTACCCTGTATGATATACACATCAAGTTATCTTTGTAAATATTTGATACTCAACAAAAAACATATTGTGCAAATACGCATAAACGTATATATTGACTAATACAATATTGACATAACATTACATTATATTACTAATATGTTCTCGCTAAAAGACTCCCTGTCCGATGGAATTCGTATTATGCAAATAGTGAACTATAAATAAATCTTTGACGATCTTTGTGTGTCGGAATCATAAAACTTGAATTCTTAGCAGTTCTTGATAGATAAATATTGTATAATAGAACCGCTCTGTACATATTTGCGAAAATTGGAAATAAGGTTGAGCAGTGTTTTTCAACCAACAGTATTTTTAATAATTTGTCGAATCAAAGTTTTTTATTCGTGAGCGCGTGGTATGAAATATTGAACATTGCTTTGGTTTACAGAACAATTGACAAATAAGTGAAGTGAATATACCCTACAAGGAACAGTAATACCTCTGCTGGGCAAATACCTCCACCATGAATTTTTTTCTTTTTCTTTAGTTGATGGCTTCGTGCGATTAGCATATTTAGCCAGAGTCAAACTAATTTTTCTTACAAGTAATACATAAATAAACAATATTTCTTTCCTGTATGATGATGATGAATGATAATAGAAATGAGAAGTGAGAAATTATATACCCCCCAACCCCTCGAGTATACCAGTAAAGATGTTGGCTTTACTAAGTCCTCGGGCGGACTTCTTGAGAGAATTTGAAAAGTGACGTTGCACTGTTTTGTTTCATTTGCCAACACTCATGCACACTCACGAACACTGAATGGTTAATAATCTACCATTATTTTACATTAATATTCGACAATACACAAATTTTAGAAAATAAAACAAAACCGCAGACATGAACTCTTCACTTTCCCGCCAAGAAGTCTACCATGAATTAATCACTACGCTTGCCAAACGCGGTGGTGATCACTAACCTGGGATGTGCTTCAGAAAATCCAAAACACGCTTTGTCCGGCGGCGTGGAAGTTAAACCTAGGTCCTTCTGATAAAGGGTCGAGCGTTTTGATTGCTCGAGCGCGATATGTATTAAGCTTACTTCTGGGGTCACCTTATTTTGTCCACTGACTAAATAATAAAATAAGAAATAAATACCTACTGAATAAATTAAATAGACTAATTAGCTGCTAGAGTTTACGCAGCACTGATTTCGTTTGTAATTCATACGTAGCATGCATATCTAAAGCGACTGCACCTATAAGGAGCTATAGTGGTGAAACTAGTCCTTCGGAGCCATTGTTTTGACTTCCTGCGCCTAATGGCCACATTGACACTGTATATGCAGCTGAGGTTTTAGTGTTGGTAAACTATCGATTACTGTGTCCCAGTTTTAGTGGTAACTGCATTGCAACTGAACCGGTAAGACCACCGTTCTTAGTGTTAGAGGTCTCGAGTATGATAACCAGCGTGTGTACTTCTATATGTACTGGGTTTGGTTGGTTATAGGGATGGTTTTTAGTGATAGTTGTTAGTAGATGATTTGCTGAGAGATTGCTGATTGCCACAAACTTCATTTTTACAGCGTCACCGGAATTTTGAGGGCGGCGGAAACTTAAGGCGACACATTAAAAATGCACCAGTTTTCGTCGAATAGTTTGAGACTATTATAATATGACCAACAAATCTGAAATGTTGATATATATAAATTCATGTCTTTATCTTGAACTTGCTATCTCAAATACACGATTGTGTAAGTTTGACTCAATCATAATTATTTTCGTAAATACCTCTAAAAATCACTATTGTTGAAATTACAGCGAAACTTCTTAATTTACATGCTTGGAAACCACATTAACAACATCAATGTTCGTAATTTAGTAGCTGCTGCATATTTTGATAACTATAAACCATTAAATTTTTTTTTTTTTTAATAATTTAAGATTCTGTAATTTTAGCGGTCTTAATCGTTGCGGGCACTACGTATGTGACATTATGACAGCGCCTACACCTGTAAGGATCAACCGTTTATGAATGTTCACGAACCGAGGTGTCGTCTTAAAGGACTCCTCAAGCCGTGTGAAACAAAGTACAAAGTACCGTAAAAGGTTTTCTAGAAAAAACTGCATTACGCAATAGTGCGTGTTGTCGTTCCCCACTAGATTCTCCGAGGGGTATGGATCGGATTGGGAGCGAAAAACCCCGAGGGCTCCTTATGTTCCGCTATAGTAGATGACGGTCCATCTAATCAAAGTTATAACAACAACGCAATGCAGACGATTAGGTAGAGGTAAGATGACTAGTTTATCAGTTTGATCGTACCTAGTGAGGTACGTTTCCAGCTTCTATCCTATCGGTATTTACTATCACGGCAAATAAGGCACTTCATCATCACCATCATCATCAGCTCATTTATGTCCCCACTGCTGGGGCACGAGCCTTCCCTATGGATGGATAGGGAGATCGGGCCACCCATCCGATGACCGGCCTTTGCGAAAGTTGCTTAACCTCAGCACTCGCAGACCGGGCGCGTTAAGCACTGCGCCATCGAGCTCCTTAAGCTCTTTTAATTAATAAGGCACTTATTGTTTTGGAATAAAAGATACCCAAGTAATTGTCTATTGCAAAATTATTTTCTGATTAAATTTTTTATTCATAATAATGTTTTCTGTGTGCTACAGCGGTAGCCTTTACAGCGTCAGACGTTGGTGACATGTTTAGACTTACGCATTTACCTTGGATATTGTCTATCAATTATCCTTACCTGTTTTAGTACAAACAACGATATGTATATTTACTTACAAAATAACTACGTGATCAATATCATGGTGCCTAGTGCGAATTTTAATTGCCTTTCGATGACAAAAACGAGAGTTTATGTGGCAAAATTCTAACTCCCCTAGTTTGTCACAGGAGGCGCTGCTTCAATGCCATACAAATTCTCAATACTCAATACTTAAATATTTATTGGAGAATCCAATGGTATGAAAATGGTATGTAAAATTACTAATAATAGGTAAGTATATTGTAGACCTCAGATCATAAAATCTGAGTTGTAGACCCTGAAAAAGGCACAGCAATTATAATATATTATATTAAGAGGAACACTTACTCTTTTACAATGACATTAATTTTTAAACTTTAAATAGGTACTTCATCATGTCAATTCTGGAACATATAAAATTAGTTTTTTTTTTACTTTTCAATAAAAAAAAATAAAAAAAATAAGTAAAATATTTTTAATTCAGATTTGCATCCGTTTAGAATTCACATTCTTTACTATGTAAGGAAAAACCCACCCTGCCCCCCCCCCCGATCCACCTGACACATCAACGTGTAGGTATATGAACACATTGTATTTGTTAAAGTTTTTTATAAAAATTAGCATTTTTAGCATTTTATTGAATAATATTACTGCATTAACATCTCGTTTACATTAACGTGATCGAAAGGCAAATAAAACTCATACTGGACTCCTAGATTAATGATTGCTGCCGTTTTCTTCATTTACGTACTGAAATATCAGATACCAGATCATATTGGTAGCGAGCCAAACCTTTGATTCCCACATTAACGTCTACTTAAATATTCTAAGTGGTTCTTAGCACAGCTCACGTGATCAATATGTAACGAATAGCCCCATTAAAATGTATGACCGTTTAATCTTAGCAGGTAACATTAGTTTGACGAATAGTGATACAAAAACTAAACAAACTAAATGAAATTTTGGAAATTTAAAAATGTTTACGTCGCAAGGTGTCTGGCAAGAGCTGGACGAGAGTAGACGTGCTCGGTGGCGGCGGATCGGTGCGGATTACTGCTAATAAAGCCGAAACGAACGGCATTACGTATCTTCCGCAGCACGGAGGAGTTCGAGATCACAAAATAATATAATTTTGTCACCCATCTGATGACCGGCCTTTGCGAAATTTGGTTTTCTTCAGCAATGGACACGTCTCACCATCTAACTCCTGTTGTAGCAACACGTCCATATGACGCTAGCATTTAAAATTAAGTTAAAAAAAAACAATTTCCCCATCACAATCATCAGTAATAAATCTCATATTTTACTTTCTTTCTCACTTAAAATGGGCACTTAAAACCCGTAATCTAAGGACCCCACATGCTTATAAAATATGGGTTCAATTTCTCACGGCTTTCGAGTTACATTGTCGACTGTTCTCGTTACACGAAACATGTCGTTTATTACGAAATTCGTTATGGACATTGAATCCGCTTTATCTCCGTCAAAAATTGAACCTAATTTGTTGTGTATGACGGATTTATGAATGAAAGCCACTTGTAATCACTCTTTTTATGAAATATGTTGATTTGTTTTTTCCTTAAATTTTGAATTTGAAACAAAATTTCACTACATACCCTTAGATCACTTAAACAAAAGTAGCTGAACACTTAAGCTTTTGTCAACTAAAATAAATAATCTAACAAGTTTATATTATTGTAAAGTTAATTACGACATGGCACAGTCGAGCATTAATATATAAAGAATGTAACTCACATTACAATAAAATAAGAGTCAGAAGTACAACCGACTTACAAAGTTATTAAGCGCTCTGTTGTTACCGTAAAGTTCGTATTCAAACAAATATATAATTATGATAGTTGCACCTTCAAAAGTTATGTGGTAAAACGCTATTCGACTCAGGCGCAGAGAAAGCCGTTATTAACCAACTTACGATAATGAAGTCTCATAATAACTCAGACACTTGAAACAACAAGGTCAATTATACGTTCCATCATGCAGGCATGCAACTTTATCTCATATGCACTTACTGTGAGGATTATAATTAATTACATTTTCGGTGTAACTTACACCTTTACGCAATTGAAGTTCGTGATATAAGTAGAAACGTTTAGATTACATAATTCACGTAAAATTTCTCTTTGCACATGCGATAATAATAATTTATGTTTGAATTCATAAGTTTACGCTAAATTAACTAAAACATTTATGTAAATGATGTTTCCTGATACTTATCTCAATTTTAGTAAAGTTGATTATATTAATTTTGTTTTAAACACCTCATTAAAAATTAGTATGCCTTAAAAGAGTTTGCGTTTCCAAGTGATAACAGTCTCGTTTTAATCAGTTTATTATACCTACTTAAGCTGTGATCACGTATAATTTAGATAAAGCTATCTCTTCGTCATATTTGAAGATAATAAAAAACTATATGTTCAATAATCATAAAAATTACATATCTTACTAATTGCTTTGTAAAGTTTAGGGATTGAAATGAAGTACTTTATTTAGGCATCTATTCGAGTTTATTTTACATAATTATCGCCTTGTTTTGGTGTATTGAATCTTTTACAGATATCGTAGTCCAATGATTCAGTTCATTCAGTAATGAATAAATATTTTGAATTTGAATTAAGGATTTTTTTATTAACACGACAAAAACATTGCCCCATCGATAGGTACGAGTATCATTGACCCTATCCTTTCAGTCAAAGTTAAGGTCAATTTTTTTTATTCAAATAAACTTGAATAGTGCTTTTGAATGGTTCAAACATTTTTTATCTACTACCCATTCAGCACTTCTATTTTTTAGCTGTGGAGAAGAATGGACGCAAGAAACTCCACAGTTAATAAGTAACGACATTTACAAAAAAAAAGTATGGACGACACCAAAGTTCCGATAGTATTGGATTTGTAGGTACTTAGAGTAAGAGTAAAAAGGAGGATTGTAGGTACTTAGAGTAAGAGTAAAAAGTAATTGTGTGAAGAAAAAACTAAATGTAAAGAGAGGATAATGTAATGGATACTCTCTTCTGTGGTAAGGGTGAGACTCCATTGGGCGGAGATGAGCAGAGCTGTGCAGATCAACCAATAGAGTTCCTTAGCACAGAAGAGACGTCCAAATAATGAAACTCTATTGGTTATTTTCCACACAGCTCTACTCCGTTCCATCTCGATGGAGTTGCACTCTAAAGCTGTTTGATGTAACAGCTTCTATAGACTTATACAATAATTAATTGTTAGACAGATTTCCAAGAAAAGTGGGTGGAGTGAAGTAAATGGTGAAGTTTATTGAAAGTTAACCCTAGATAGGGTTAAAGCTTCTTGCCCGTATTATCATGGTGTTGGCTGTCCTCAATATCCATGAGATTTCATTGCACCAATGAACACCTTTAGCGTTGACCTTACAACTCCGCCGTTTGCGTGTATCAATTACGTGTTATCGCGATTGGTGTATGCGCAGGCGCAGGTAAGTGAGATAACAGATATTAAATATGTTCAATTATCTTATACTGTTGCAAAATATTATATACTTTTTGTTATATAATGTTATATTAATATTATATAATTTTATGTACAGACAAACCGGCGTAACAGTACATTCGATATAGTAATGATCAATATACATAGAACAACAGAATCAAAAGGACAAATTGTGTTCCTTCTCGCTAGAAATTAAAACGCCCTGTGACTTAATATTTAGAAAAACATATATAAATGTAGCTAAGCTCCGCCTTAAGTCTGCTTTTCGTTGTATTTTCGCAATAAAGAATAAATAAAGAAATAAAAATAAATAAATTTTCTAGTTGATAGTTACTTCAAAATAGCTTCATTCTTACAGGTTTTTATTAAAAACCGAAATGAATTAGAAATGATTTTGAATGTAGAATTTAAATAAAGCAACAAAGTCGCCAGGCCTTTTTTGTAATACGACAGCGAAGTAAATGCAGTGTACCGGTAGCGAGGCACGCGCTACGGTTTACAGATCGACTTGTAGTGCAACCTTATTGTTGAAAGGACTAAATATGGAAACTGAACTGCATTGTCAACAAAATCGTAGGTTTATCAGCTCACTACATCTCTATATCAGCGACTGTGTTTTGAAAATGTTTGCCAGTTTTTTAGAGGTCTGCATGCACGGAACACTAACATAGCCTTAGGTAGGCTATTAATAACATTATTTCTATGAATTCAAAGAACTTTATTTAAACTCATAAGAACATAGTTCACTTATAATGAGCTTACAAATTAAACTTAATTATCTATAGTCCAGCATTGCGCGTAATTCTACTTTACAAAACATTTAATTTTATATTTAACATAATTATAAAGATATAAAGTAGCTAATAACGAAATACGAAATTAAAACTTAGATAATACGACGCTCTAGTAGGGCACGGGGACACGCACTAGTGCGTGATGCCGTTCTCTCTAGAAAACCTCTGACGGTGCTTCGTTTTACACGGCTTAGAAACCCTTTAAGTTTCTCGCCGCCCCCAAAAAGCCCGGTGGAGCTGAAAATTACCAGTGGCAATCAGCAAATTCTCTAAAAAGAGATGCGAGATACAAAAATAATTATGAGACGACCAACACGCATCAATCTCCCTGTGACCACCGTAATGGTTCCTGTAAGCAAAGGGATCGAAACGTCAGAATAAAATCTAAATGTAAAAATAAAAATACATTCATAAAAGGTGTTTCATTTCAATATGTATGTAGGTAGTGTTCATTCATATATTTCACTCATACTACTCACTTATGATGATAGGTATTTACTTACTTTTCTGATGATCAAGATGTTGATTGCTCACTTTTAAAATATTAGTGACTTTATAAAATGTATTTTATTTTATTTGCTATTATCTGTTACTGGACGACAACAGAATGGATCGACAACGTAATTGTTCCGTGCAGTGTGAGGCTACGACCCTCTGGGCTCAGCTTGAGCAACCTTCGCCCTTTGGAACTCGCAGATTGTCGGCCAAAAAAGGACTGTGTCGAAATTCTGGTAGCCACCATTAATTGGATATTGTTGTTGAACGTTAAAATGAGAGCCGGTGAAATTGAAGCAATATGTAATTGAAGCTTGTGTAATTAACCGCTTGGGTTAACCATTTTTGCTCAGAATGTCATTGTACGACATTGATGAAGGCTGTAAAATTTTTTTTTTCTTTTTCTTTCCTGTCAGTTAATATTTTGAACAAAGTACTAAGTAAAACATGGTAAAACTAATATTGACACATTTCTGAATTTATTAATTATTTTCACTTTGATGTAGATTTTTGTGGATTAGTATTATATTTTTGAGAATTTCCGACATAAATACCTAAAGCTAAAAGTAATTTCAGGTAGAAAGAAATGGACAGTAGGGTAGGTAGCTAAAAAAGTGTTTCATTAAACGCTTCGGTGACCTTATAGGTATCTAGAGGTCCTGTGTTCAATGCTAGGTCGAGCAAAGGTTGTTTCAGATTTTTTTCCGAAACTACGAAGCTTATTAGACATTTAAAAATATGTATAATGCATATCCTATAGGTATAAACCTATACTTATTAGTTTGCGTTAATCCCCATTAAATTCTTTAGGTATAATGGAACGCAAACGTTTAAGTGTTGGCAGATAATGTCATTTGGTATTAAGTCCGCCTTTTGTACTTATTTTTATTGTGAAATAAATATTAAATAAGTAAATAAACCTTGAAATCCGAATATCAGCTCGTAAGACCCAGATTTACAGGGCTCACAGTTGGCACAGTGGCCCAGGATAGGGTTGTGACCTATGAGATCAGAAGTCTCCTTTTAAGGGCTGGCGCCGATGTTGTCGCAACGTGCACTTGCTTACGAGTAGACATTAAGGTCGGCCCTCGGGGCCAATTAGCCGCTTTCGTATTCTGGTGAATAGATTAAAGAATCAGCAGAGATGTTGAGATAAGAGTGCAGTTGAAAACATGCACTTTCCAACTGATTTTAATAAATGTTGGACTTTTTAAATGTTTTTTATAGTTTGTGTTCAGCACCAGGATAACCAGATAAACCGAAGTAACAATTGTTGAGTTTCAACTGTTGCTTTTTGATCTTGATATGCTTACTTTTGTTTTTATATCAGAAGTAGCACAGATAAAACCATCATCCACAATCCTGACCAACAACATAATCTATACTTAATATTATCAAGCTGAAGAGTTTGTTTGTTTGTTTGGTTGAACGCGCTAATCTCGGGAACTACTGGTTCGAATTGAAAAATTATTTTTGTGTTGAATAGTCCATTTATTGAGGAAAGCTATAGGGTACATTACATCACACTATGACTATTAGCGCGGGTGAAACCGTGGGCCACAGCTAGTGATTAATAACATAACAACACTACGACATAATGTGCCTTCCGAAACACATAAAAGCTAAAGCTTTTTTACCTGCAAGATCACAGCTCAGCTCTCCAAATGGTAGAGTGTAAAAAAAATTAAGATGTGCACCATTTGTTGGTGGAATGTATCATAAATTGAGCACCAAAAGAGAACGCTTAGTCGCGAAACTGAAAGTAAAAGCCTTGATATTATTTCAAAGGAGGTATACTATCTGATCTCACGTCCGAAAAAGCGTCGCCGATTTACAGATTCGCTATGCGAAGCATACAAATTCGACTAGATAATAATCCAACAATGTAATTTAAGTTTAGTTACAATAGGGCTGACATGTAATTATTATACAAAAACCCTTTCAAAAGATAATTAAGATCAGCCCGAACATCAGACTATCGAACTCGTTTTTAATCTAAAACATATTATTATAATACATCAGTAAACCCTAAGATTAAATGAGAAAGCCAAATCTCTACGCATAAGGTATGAAAGTTATTTTTTATCATTATACCTACGTATAAGATTGTTGATTACAATTTCAACGGTTGAACGCCACATGTAAGACATACCTATCATCATCATCATAATCAGACTATACTAGTCCACTGCTGGACATACATACCTATAATTATTATTATTTCGCTTATGTTAGGTACTTGTCATCAATCATCCAGTTTGTTTTAAACTGCCATCAATAGCAATTAGCAGATGACCGGCAAGGGGCCGTTGCATTAGCCTTAGTGCCTTACAAATAAACAAAGAATAAGGTCCGAATAGTTATTCCGTGTTTTGTTCCTGTCATTTAAACGTCATTTCAAATTAGAGTAGAAGAATCAAAAATCGGTACAAAAATAACTATTCGGACCTTATTCTTTGTTTATCAGTAAGTTAAGCGAGTTATATGGACACAAAACTCCTTGTCAAATCTTAGTCACTTTTGAGTAAATATGATAAAACACGGAAAGAAGTGAGAGGGAATGGACTGGCAAACGGTGGTGCAAAATCGTAAAGAATTCGAGAATGGGAGGTGGTCTTTGTCCAATCGGATGATACTGGCTAACACTAACAGCAACAGCTCACTATTGAGCAAATACGATAAAGTACGAAAACGGAGTTATTCGGTGAAAATGGAAATTTTAAAGTTTAAATTTTAACAGATTTTTGGCACTTTAGCAGTTTTTCCTTGCCACCGATAATAATTATACGCACATTTTGTTGCGTACACTTCTAACACAGTTCCAAATAGTTTAAAGTATTTACTCGCTCAAGAGCCAGCCAGCCAGTCAAACAGAAAGGCAGTCACATGCTATTTGGTTGATATGCGACAACATAATAGTTCCATACAGTGTGAGAATAAGGCCCCTGAACCCTACACGTCAATTTCAATTGATAATGGCTTCCTTAAAGTCCATCATAATCGGTGTACCCGGTAGATATTTCAATTATAAGATCAAACGAAGAACAGCCTTTGCTCAATATCTCCTAATCTAAGCGCCAATAAGGTCGAAGATGGAAGCGACTAAGAAACTAACTTGGCAGTGGCGGACTTACCTATAACTGACGGAATAGGACAATGCTGTTAAACGTGTCCACGTTTAGTCCTAAAGTTTCATAAAACTGATGCTTGAGCATTTTTTTAAATTAAGATACAAAGAAAGTGAGGGTCTATCATATCGACACCCCGAGACACCTAGCTAGTTTTAATGTCGAAGTACCTGAACCTCAATTGAAGGGATCCCCGATCCGATCAACCCCTCGGAGAATTCAGTAGGGCATGGGGACACGCACCAGTGCGTGATGCCGTTCCCTCTATAAAACCTCTGACGGTGCTTCGTTTCACACGGCTGGAACCCTTCAAGTTTCTCGCCAGCATCAAAATTCAGCCAACTTTCTAAAAAAAAATTAGAGGTCGAGTTAGAAATTTCTCTAAAATGATTTTTTGTAAAAGAATGGACAACGGACAACTTAAATTACTAAAAATATTACACAGCCACCTTTACTTTTGGAATACAATCCATTAAGTGTCATTTTTAATGGCCTGATGCTGTGAAAACGGATTGGATGACCAAAATCGAGCTCCAGTTTTCTTATAATTTCTAACAAAAAAAACATAAAAGCGAAATCAATAACATAATAACTATAACATTTTGTTCCGTGGTTCATCATACAAATAAAATTCTAAGCCGCTAAACTGGTTTATGACAGGACCAGGAGGCATTGTAAAATATTAAGACTACGGGTAAAACCCAGCGGTATTTTTGTGCGACAGCTATCAATATTCAATCCGTGTGCCGACATATTTATTATTATAGTGTTGAGGAGTTGATCAGATCATCAGAGCAATGTTTGAACACTCAAACCAAAAGAGGTCTTTCTGAGACGAAATTAGGTTTAAACCCGCCTAACACTAATGCTACTCGTACCTGCACAAATGCCTACTAAGAGTTGATAATACAGATCAAAATTAAAGTGAACCGGTAGATTCTTGATTGGATGCTATTATTGGACGAGATATCAAAAGCTTCAAACTTGTTAAAATAAAAAAACATCTGTAATCAAATGTATCGTAATTACTACCCATGCTATTAGAATCAAGGAAAAATAATCAATGTTTGATGCAAATTTTAACTAGGTAGAAACACAGTAACGTAATGTAATGTAATAAGTAATGTATAATAAGTATGTATTTAAGTATATTAAGTATGTTTATCCGTTCTCTAGTTAACCATTTTATCGAGTTTCTTAAGGAAGCTCTTGTTGGGGCTAGATAATTGGTGTGAGTGTGAGAAACATTACATTACATTACATTATTACAGTATAAATAAGTAACTTATTCTGTGGTAATAGTTACCTTAAAGTTTTATTAAATACTTAAACACAATTAAATAGTGCCTTTTTCTATTGTTTACAGTTGGAGAACGTGCAATGTTGTTTGGACTTTCTGCACGCACAAAAAGTCCAGGGATTGGAACAAGTGACTGCTGTAGACATTCGAGACGCGAAGCTAAAAGCAGTGCTTGCTCTTTTCTTCGCCCTAAGCCGGCACAAGCAAGCGGTGAAACAGAGAACAACGCCATCTAGCGGCAATGCAGCGAACACAGCGAAAAACTCAAGCGAGGACGTCTCTTTGAGTACCGTGCAGCGCATCACAGGTGGCAGCAGCTGCGATGAGATATTAACAGCTTGCGGCAACAACGTCGAAATGACAACTTTAACAGCAAATAGGTAAGAACTTTCTTATTATTTAGGTAATATCAAAGTTTACATTGATTTCAGTTATAACGTAAAAAACACATCTGGCCACAACGTAAAAAACACACGCAAGTTATAGTGGCGCTATCTGTCAAAGAGTAGCCGAACTTTATCTTTGAACTCTGTTGTGTCGGTAGTTGTTGCATGATAACCTAGATGGCGTTGTGCCACACATTTATTTTTAGTTTCGATCATTTATTATTGAACTTGTATATTTGGTTTTTATTCGTTTTGGCATACATTTTAATTACGTATTTGGTCACAAAAATTATTATTGAAATTATAACGTTTAATGAAACTTGGAATATAGTACTGCAGATAAAATCGATTTTTATGCCACTTATTTAATTGCCTCAAACTACCAATATCGGATCATCTGCTGGAAAACGGGCAGCACAGCCTTTACCATCATTTTTACCATTTTTATTTTTAGGTACTATTAAACAGAGTTTGATACAAGCTTTGAATAGTATCATTCCTATTTTGCCTCGTTCACTCATTGAAACTCGTTGACAAATTTGAAAAAAGTTTTTGAAAAATCTTTTGTTGCTGCTAATTTCACTGAAACAACTTTGCGCAATCGACGTTATAAGAATGACCCTATGTTTCAACAACGTTTACGTATCGGCAAATAATTCCAATCCAATGGATTTCCAGTGTGAGTTTCATTCTCTATTCGATCACCTTAATTAACGAAAACAAGAATTTATATGGCATTGAATCCAGCATTCTGGAGACGAAGCGAGGAGAATTAAAATTTTGCCATACAATATTCGTTTTCGTCAACGTGGTCGAATGGCATATAATACTCGAACTAGGTAGGCATTCTTATGACACAGCACTTAGGTAAAGGGTAGAGTCTACTAAACATTTTTCCAATTGTAGTGCGAAACAAGAAAATAGTAATTCAGGGCGAGCCATTTTTAGGGCTCCGTAGCCAAATGAAAGAAACGGAACCCTTATGGATTCGTCATGTCTGTCTGTCTGTCTGTCCGTCCGTATGTCACAGCTACTTTTTTCAGAAACTATAAGAACTATACTGTTGAAACTTGGTAAGTAGATGTATTCTGTGAACCGTATTTAGATTTTTATACAAAAATAGAAAAAAAAACAATAAATTTTGGGAGTTCCCCATACTTAGAACTGAAACTTAAAAAACTTTTTTTCATCAAACCCATACGTTTGGAGTATCTATGGATAGGTCTTCAAAAATGATATTGAGGTTTCTAATCTCATTTTTTTCTAAACTGAATAGTTTACGCGAGAGACACTTCCAAAGTGGTAAAATGTGTGTCCCCCCCTGTAACTTCTAAAATAAGAGAATGATAAAACTAAAAAAAATATATGATGTACATTACCATGCAAACTCCCTCCGAAAATTGGTTTGAACGAGATCTAGTAAGTAGTTTTTTTTAATACGTCATAAAGTACGGAACCCTTCGTGCGCGAGTCCGACTCGCACTTGGGCGGTTTTTACCTATGCTATTCAAGACAAAGTTAATCGTCATTCCACTTCTGTCGCCATACCAAAACACAATCTATTCGCAGGATCCGCAGACGCCATGACAAAATTATGTTAATCAAGTAACACGGCTGGTTCACGTCAGCGCAATTCTAAAGTTAGGTCGGTCGGTCTTAGCAATATTATTTCATGTATAAAGGGTAAAGGAGATCCTCGCTGCGATTTCTCAACAAGACGTAACGAGTAGTTTGTGCACGCACCCGCCTCTTAATCAGACAAGGCAGGGCTACCGCGATAATGAGTGACTGACTATATTAATTTTTTTTTATCTTTGTGTGCCGTGCCTAGTTATTGAAATTGTATTACTTACGGGATAAAAGCTAGTAAAGCATCTAGGTATGTAGTATGCTACCATATCTACAGTTTCATGATGCTACCTACATCACAGCTTCAAATTGTCTTACTAACTGCCAAACGTCAAATACGTCAATTGGGAGTTTTTATTTTAAAATCTCTTTAATCATGGTTTCGTGTATTTTTTAAATATTTTGCTAGGTGAGCTATTGTTGTTAAGCGCAACATAAGATGCTTCTCTCACCAAGCACTTTCTTACCAATTTGTACTCAGTACTATTTGATCGAGGATGAGGAGCTCGATGGCGCAGTGGTTAACGCGCCCGGTCTGCGAGTGCTGAGGTTAAGCAACTTTCGCAAAATGGGTGACCAAAAATGTATCATCTCGAGCTCCTCCGTGCTTCGGAAGGCACGTAAAGCCGTTGGTCCCGGCTGCATTAGCAGTCGTTAACAACCACCAATCCGCACTGGGCCCGCGTGGTGGTTTATGGCCCGTTCTCCCTATCCATCCATAGGGAAGGTTCGTGCCCCAGTAGTGGGGACATAAAATGAGCTGATGATGACTATTTGATTTGCGCAGGGAGCCAAAACATTTTTGTTAGTTTTTTTCTTAAAGGACTTCAAATAAACGAGAGAACTTCATACAGTTTCCATTCATCTTACCATTATGTGTCAGCCCTGAGATGTTTCTTTCTCGCTATTAATAAGTATACTCAGTTCCGAGCTATTTCTCTCTTAGAGATCTTAAAGCGGACTTCGGTTATAATAACACGCTTGAATCAAATGAAAACAAATTAAGATTTTCGATAAAACGCAACCAACTGGGCTTTTTAATATTTTAAATACCTAGCCTAGATTCTCGTTTGCATTCTAGGTATTTTTTAAATTACAATATTCTTTAACATGCAATATTAATAAATGGCCGCTTCGGTGGCTGAAAGGCATCACGCTAGCGCATTTGGCAAGCGTGGTGATTGACCCAATCATTGTAGCGATCATTGAAATCAAGTCTTCAATGATAGAGGTGTTGCCTTAGTCGAAATGTCTTTGATATAGGTATACCTAAGTGGGTAACTTAAATTACCACTTCTTATACTTGGTCAGTAATCACTGTTTGCATGAATCGATTAAAAACATCCCATAAAGATGGCAGGGACTATCGAGTTCAACTTTCACCACCTCTCCATACTATAACGTCGAAACCTATAAAAACGGAAGCGTCGGAAATGCCTGCCGCATCAGCGACGGCCATAACTCACACGACGGGCGGCTGCGCGTGCGCAGTGACATGTTTATTTCGGAAACAGCGCCCTCTATTGGCGAGTTGCCGAGATGTCCGCAATTACGGGTTTACTCATGTTCTATGTTAGTAAACAAAGAGGACCAAGTGCATTGTGCATTTGTGCCGCAAACGTAGTAAAATTATTTAATTGCATGCAAGCACATGCAAGCCATGTAATGACATAACATGCAACTTAGTAGGTACACCTACTGTGGGTAGGTACACCTATGTCTAATTAGGTAAGTACGTATTAAGTTAAAATTTCAAATTAACCATAGGATTTATCTAGTTAATAACATTTTTAGATTTGTATTTAGATACATTACCTAACTAGATTGATGTTCTTTTTAGTTTTATTTTATAATTACCTATGTTATTGTAACCATCGCTATGGTATACTTAGGTACACGTAGTCCTAAGATTTACTCCACTGATTTTGGCAGATGTTCTGGGTTCATATAATCTGCAGTCTCCCACTACCTTTAATGTTAGTCTGTCACCAGAGCAATAATGTTAATATTATTGTTATATTCCGTTATTGAAATAAAATAAAAGTCCAAATTCAAGAATCCGAAAACAATTGCCACACACTCATACGCCACCGTAATAGTAAAACAATGGAAAATTTAATTCTAAAACAAATGCCAATCGCTCAAACGCCATCTTGTTACCTACATACTAGTTTTTTTGAAAGCAATAAACGTATTTATTATTATTATTATTATTATTAAAAAAATAACCTAATTTCAACTCCAAAACAACTGCCAACATACGCTCGAATTCTAATATGAAAATTTAAAAAATCTAATTGTAATCCCAAAACAACTGCCACTCGCTGAAAAAGTTGAATTTCCATTCCAAAACAACTGCCTGCCGCTCAAACTCTGCTCCCGGTGAATGCTTCTCCTGATTGCGACAACGAGGATGTCACGCGAGCCCGAACCCGGGACAAAAGGCTAACAAGCCATTGTCTGTTCCTCAATGGCCGTTCGCACGTGAAGGCACTACTTAAAAAAAACTTATGAGTTCCGTTTTTGTGTAAACACCGCCGCAGCGTGTTTTGTGATGTATGGAAGCTTCCATATTTGCTTTCACAGTGCAGCTAGATTAAGACGAGCACAGTAAAGGAATAGGCGAAACTTGTAAAGGTGACGCTTTGAATCACAGAACAGAAATGGAATGCTCTCCCAGCACTCGTTTTTCATCCTTCCTAAAACGTTAGGTCCTTTATTAAACAAACATTAGGTCCTTTATTAAACACTAGCTGACCCGGCGGACTTCGTACCGCATTTTTATTTATGTTACTCAGCGCTAATGTAGCATTCTAGTGGTGAAAGAATTTTTTAAATCGGTCCAGTAGTTTTTGAGTGTATTCGTTGCAAACATACATAGATACATACATACATACAAAAATACAAAGGTTTCCTCTTTATAATATTAGTATTGACTAGCTGACCCGGCGGACTTCGTAAGTACCGCATTTCCTTTTTTCTTTTTTTTAATATAGCATTTGTTTTATTTAAATATCTTAAAGTACGTTTTACATGTTTCCAATGGGTTTCACTTAAACTATTATTGAACTGACTTAAGTAACAAACAGCGTATGATATATTTGGACGGGTTAATATTGACAAATAGGTATAGCAAACATTATGTTACTCAGCGCTAATGTAGCATTTTAATGGCGGTCTAGTAGTTTTTGAGTTTATTCGTTACAAACATACATACATACATACATACATACATACATACATACATACATACATACATACATACATACATACATACATACATACATACATACATACATACATACATACATACATACATACATACATACATACATACATACATACATACATGCATACATACATACATACATACATACATACATACATACATACATACATACATACATACATACATACATACATACATACATACAAAAATACAAAGGTTTCCTCTTTATAATATTAGTATAGATTAGTATAGAAGTCAAAGACAGTCAAAAATTTTTATTTAAATAAACTTAAGAAAAGTGTTGTTTTCTAAAGTTTACGCGAACACTACACATTTAAATGAAACAACTTTTGCGGATCTACTCGTGTTTATTTAACTGTACACATTATTATTATTATTATAAACGCAAGTAGATCCGTAAAAGTTGTTTCATTTAAGAAAAATGTTTTTGAATGAGAATGAAATGAGGAGTAGACTTGTGAGGACGGCCAGTGAGACACTATCCTGCTCCACTAGCTGTCGTCGCATCTGGACTTTTTTTTTAAATCTTATTTTATTATCAATCAATCAATCGCCATCCCTAGGTTGCCTGGAAGACATCGCTTTTAGTGATAAGGCCGCCCTTTGTACGACTCCAATTTATTTTTTTATTTCTTTGTTAACATATATGTGTACAATAAAGTATTTTACTAAGTACCTATTCTGGACTCTGCTTCTGCTTAAGATCAGGTACGAGCGTAGTAATTTGCCATCCATATCATTTCATATCATATCTCAGTCAAAAGACGTCAACTGCTGCACAAAGGCCTCCCCCAAGGATCTCCACAACGACCGGTTTTGTGCTGCTCGCATCCAGCGGCTTCCCGCGATTGCTTTTAAGGTCACATGCATTTTATTGCTGTGTAATTAACATCATCAGTCTTTAATCATCGCCAGAACTTTCCACTTGAGGAATAACATAGGGGAAGATTGGGCCATGCGTGACCCACCACGCTGGCCCAATGCGAGATAGTGGGTATTTTTGACTGCTATCTTACGACAAAATATCTTAAAAGTATAAACCATTAATTAACCCTTATTAATATAAAGTTTTAAAATATAGGGCTTTTGTTAAAATTTAATTGACCCAATCAACATGTTGCAGGGATTGCCTGCTCATTGGGTGATAATGCTCACAATATGAAATTAATTTTGAATTTCTACCGCTCGCGCTCGTATTGAATGTTGGATAAGTCACCCGTGAGCTAATTTCGAACAATTTTGCCCTAAATTAACAGATTGAATTATAAAGAACCCTAGAAATATAACTTGGTTTAATTATTTGTTTATACTGGAATGTGAAAGTTCCAAAGTACTTATAGTGAAATTTTATAGTTAAATCAAATCGCAACCGTATTTGCTGCAGTCATAATCTCTTTTGCTCACGAAAATCTTGGTCTATCCAAAAAGCCAAAAGCTTTCTCTACAAACAATATTCAGATTAATAAACAAATTGAAAATGATTACAAAAAGATCAATTCTTTGTTTATTGGAACGCAAAATTTCCAAAGGTGAATTCGTAGTCAAACCAATTCGCAACCGGTTCTGTAGTTGCAGACTTTATTGTTCACAAAAAACTTGGTTTGTGCCTTCGTTCAACAATTATGGTCTGTGCAGAAAACCGAAAGCCTTCTGAAACATCGAAAGTGAACCAAACTTTTTGCGCTTCAAATGCCATGCATTTAACATTTCCAAACCACTATAGCGACAAAAGAGGTTCCCGCAAACGATACAACTCTGTGCAGTTAAAATGATGTCAGATAAAAAAGTCGTAAGACGAATAAGGTTTGCTAACTACAATATGACTTTCCTGTGGGTGAACAACCGGACTACACAATGGGACCACCTCCATTTACGAGGCACTCCTTCTAAGGACAGCGATGCGGTCCAGACCACTTTAATTAAATATACTTAGTAGGATTATATAATTACAAGTTAAAAGACTGAAGCGCTTCAGAGAGATACTTTTTAAAACAGCCTTTGAAAGAGCCCTAGGGAGATTTATCTCTTTCCAATACCTAAAAATTTGAGAGCTACGTTGTACTGTTCACATCAATCTAGTTACAGTCTGCACACATACTATACTGTTGTGTAAGGTATCGCACTATACAATGAAATGAAACACTTTATTTATGAATCTACTTGCTTTTCTTTTCATATTATTTACTTACATGTCTATGCGATCTGTTTTCCGTATTAGAAATAGTTTACTTTAATGGATCTTTCAATTTAGGCGTTTTGTGTTGGACGGCTGCCCGCTTCGTGTGGCTGTTAGCGCTGCGTCAAATTAAAAACCTAAGTTGAAAGAGCCCTAAGAACAGGGACCCTGCAAAGAGTTTAAAGGGTCAGAATTAAATGTTGTGCAGAAGAAACGCGAGTATAAAAGTATTCGACAAAGTAAGCCATAGTATACCTAAGTACACTGTCTCACAACTGAGCAAAAACCTCCATCATTGAAATCAAGTTATTGCTACAACTGAAGGCTTAGGTAGGGTAATCACAACGGCAAATACGGGTTGGTGATCTCACAAACCCGAGCTATGAATCCAAAAATCCGAAACACTCTTTGGTCAACCAGGACCTCTTGTGATTGGAAGGAGCTGTTTGCTACTCGATCATCTACCACATAACACATAGTATAGAATAACAACAAATAGGTTATATGATAGACTGTGATACTACTATACAATATTTCGGATTCGTGCCCGGCGGCCGGCGGCTACTAAATGAACGATACAATTTGACTTTTGAACTAAAATTGAACGTCTGATTTACGTGACTCGAATTTATCATGACAGTTGATTAAAATTTCAAATAGAACGGTCCGATTCCGTCACTCAACACACTATTATCAGCTTATTGTTATTGTCACGATTCTTGATCAAGTTATACTTTATGGTGTTTATGGCAGACAGCTTCGTGTTAAAGAGTATCGTCACGACCACGACTATTCGTTCTTACGATTTTAATACGAACGCTTCGGGCCTCGGAGAATCTAGGACAGGGGCGCTGTGTGTACGCGATCCCCTCTAAAACCCAGTGAAGATGTTAAGCTTGAGGAACCTTTGGTTTTTAGCCGCCCTTAGAAGTCCCAGGACAGACGATCGGAGGATAACAGCAATCACTTTCAAAAAAAGATTATTATTTAGTTTTCCTAATTGTTACCTGTGTAACTGTCGCTGTGTTCAGTGTTGAAATTAATAAGTTTATACGATTTCATTCCCGTTTTATTTCATGATAAATTAAATAAGTAAGTATACATACCTTATTATACTTATTAGTCAACCACTAGGCCCGCGTGGTGGTTTATGGCCCGTTCTCCCTACCCATCCATAGGGAAGGCTCGTGCCCCAGCAGTGGGGACATAAAATGAGCTGATGATGATGATGATTATACTTATTAGTAGGTATACCTGTTTAATTATTTTTGAAGTTTCGAACTCTTTATAGAGTCCGTAACAAAGAAGATTAATTATTTTATAAATTATACATAATTAATTATTTTTATCGCATGCGTTCCTATATATTATTATTCGCAATATAACTGCTTAAATTTCTACAGCTAACATGTCTTACAATGTTTTGTAATATTAAAAAAAACAGCCTAATTATACTTCTAATAAGTACCACTTCCAATTTATAAACAGTGGGATTACGGCAAAATTTCAATCCCTCCCGAAACTGAACGTCATCTACGACGATAAGTGTCAAGTTTCGCACTGAGGGCCCCTGCTGGCAATTAGGGAAGTTTCGGGTAACGACTGGGTTGCCAGTTAACACCTATATTATTACAGGGTTTCCGGACAATTCGACCGAGCGGAGTGCGAGATAACCAATGTCAAAAAGCTACCCTTTGGGGTGGCCGCTGAGATAATGATATGTTAGTGTTTCTATTTTGAAATTTACGTCGTTGTACTCGTATGAGCTATAGGTAGTCCCGTACTGACATGGTAGTTAGGTCACAAATAAATTCAGATTCAATGGATTCAAAGATTTAGGGCATACCGCTGCCTAGCAGTAAGTGAAATAGGTTAATATACCGTTTTTATATAGGTACAAGCAAGAGACCTGCATGTACCGTGTTCTTTTTTGTTATTATTAAACAATATGTATCCGATTTTTCGGCTAAGTCACAAGCATATTCCATGAGTAAATCCGTGTTCATCAAAAATAATAAATACATTTGTAATTACTCTAATGTTTTTACTATTTTTGTAGGTATACCTTATACTCTTCCCTGCCCTTCCTTAAACCCTATTCTTATACCCTTGACTCTAATAAGCAATGTTTTTTTTTCTTTTAGTTGATGGCTTTGTGCGATTAGCACATTTAGCCAGTGTCAAAGTAATTTTTCTAACAAGTACTTAATACATATATAAACAATATTTCTTTTCTGTATGATGATGATGAATGATAATAGAAATGAGAAGTGAAAAATGATATACCTACCCCCCAACCCCTCGAGTATCTCAGTAAAGATGTGGGGCTTTACTAAGTCCTCGGGCGGACTTCTTGAGAGAATTTGAAAAGTGACGTTGCACTGTTTTGTTTAATTTGCCAACACTCATGCACACTCACGAACACTTAACGATTAATAATCCACCATCATTTCACATTAATATTAGACATAACACAGATTTTAGAAAATAAAACAAAACCGCAGACATGACTCTTCACTTTCCCGCCAAGAACTCTAAGCAATGTTTATCAGATCATGGGATAGGTTTCTTTTTAAAATAAATACAGCAAAATTACCATCCTTTCGTCGCTCATAATCGGCCGAATTTGATGCATAGTACCTACATAAAGCTAACATTTGAAGGGTGCCAACTGGCGGCTTCTGTCAGTGTGTTTGTTTATCAACCAATCATCTTCAGCGTGCTGTCTATACCGTCAGCAAACACATTAACTTAGCAAGCTCTCTATAAATATATCAGTATTTGATACAATCATTTATATCATTTTGCCGGTGGTAGCAGTGTTTTGCATAGCTGTATCGGTTTGAAAGGATCAGTAAGTGATAGAGTCGTCAATAGCCAGTGTCAATAGCTTGTCAGTGCCAATAGCTTGTCACCTGGCAAACCGTAGTACGTATATGTTAAAAATAACAAAAGTCGCAGTTAAATAAAAAAGCATTGTGATTCATTTAATTAAAGAAAAGTTTTTATCTCATCCATTAGATATATTTTGCGGTCAGCTTGATTGACCAAATGAAGGAAAAACAATTGATCAATAAGCACCTATAATGTTTTATTGTAAGAAAGTCTCTAAGTTTGGTAGGTACAAAGATTTCACATGTGTCTCTGAGTGCGGCAGTGAGGTGGTAAGTATACAGTTTAATGTGAATATCGATCTTATCTGGTCATGACAGGACCACCAAAACAAAAAATTCCTATAGTGGTAAAATAACTTCTTTACTTATGTGAATAGCTTTTTTACGCGCGCTGTGTTTACTCATATAATTAATTTTGAGTTTGAAAAAATAATGACTTTACCTCTGACACTCTCCCAACTTCCAGATCCTTATCTTATAATGAGACAAACAAATGTCCTACCGAATACGTAGCTTTCCCTTCTAATTCAGTCAATAACTCGCACCGAAAATACAAATCATAATTTTCTCACGTCCACTCTATAAATCAGTGGATGCTTTTAGTAGTTCCACGAATAGTTTAGTGCGGTATAACAAGCGAAAGGGGAATTAGGATTAGTTGCGGTGACCGCAGAACAAGCTTTTCCCTTTTGAATTATATTTTATTTTCATTGTATCGGAATTAGAACTGATGATCTCTGGATTTAGGCCACTCCAGTTTGTCTAACTAAAGTAACGGTTGCTTTTGAATTTTTTTAACGAACACGGCTGTTACTTGAATTTATTGTTTACTGCTGTGCGACGACAGTTTATTGTTCTGTTTGTGTCGTTCAACCTAATTGGTGCTTTCAGTTTTACAATGAAATGTTACAGTACTTATTTTTCTTTTAATTGATAAATTGCTTAATATATTAAAGAAATATTACATTAGAGTAATTGCCTCAGATGAGATGGCTGTTTGGCATTCGGACGTGTGCATGATTATATATTTTTTTTCTTTTTCTGCAGTATAAATATACATATTCTCTTTGAAATTATCGAAACTATAAAGTTACCCGATCTTTAGCTTAAGTAATGTAGTGATAATGGATATTGACGTCATTATCGAGTAAGTTAATTCATTGTGACGCAACGGGGTCCGAGGACGGACCGCACCCCTCTTTGATATTGCCATTGAAAATAATAATTGACATGCGAGAGATCACCATCCATTAATAAGGATTACATTTTCATAATACTAATATTTTAATGAGAGACTTGTATTTTATTTTAAATTTATTTGTTTAACGAACTCCATGTCGAGAATCAAAATAATATAAATGACGCAGCAAAGCTATACGATACATACATAGTTTGATTTTTTTTCGGTTAGAAAGCATATAATCTAACAATATATTCAAAGAAATCTTATTACAGCATGATTAAAATAAAATGTTCGTAAAAAAACACTAACATCGTCTGCCACTAATGACTTAATTTTCACAAGTTTTTTCTGCTTAAAAAACTATGTTCATTAACCCTAAGATTTAAAGATCTAGTCAATACGTTTTAATTGTTCGATGACATGATTTCAATTATGAAGGAGGAATGAGCAAAGCTTTGCAGTAGGACAGTATAATTACTACCAACAGGTAGGACAGTATAATGGCTACATCCTCACACCCCAAGAAACATCAATTTGCGCGTGACAAAACTCCTATTTACCCGTGTTTCCATCACTTTAGAGTTTTCCCGCTAATCTTGCCGAAACAACCACAGTCCGACCTTTCGCGAGCTTTCGTCCACACCTCGGACACAAAATAAGGAGATTGCAAAAGTTAAGCTTCATAGAAACGCGTTCGAGAAACCATAGACAACCTCTGACGGACACGGAATCTCGGAACAGCTGCGCCCTGCAGGCTTATTACCGATCTTTAAGTGACAGTCGTAATCTTAACAATTTACGCTACCAAAACACATATTTCGTATTACGGAACGTAGAACGCTGCGATAGTGCGACAAGCGAGCGATTGACGAACTAAAAGTGCATGAAGGGCACTCTAAAATAAAACGGACCGATTATAGTAACCGCAACTAGTCGTAATCTCAACAATTTGCAATTTATCGCTACCAAAACACATATTGCGGAACGTAGAACGCTGCGATAGCGCCACAAGCGAGCGATTGACGAACCAAAAGTGCATGACGGGCACTCTAAAATAAAACCGACCGATTATAGTAACCGCAACTAGTCGTAATCTCAACAATTTGCAATTTATCGCTACCAAAACACATATTGCGGAACGTAGAACGCTGCGATAGCGACACAAGCGAGCGATTGACGAACCAAAAGTGCATGACGGGCACTCTAAAATAAAACCGACCGATTATAGTAACCGCAACTAGTCGTAATCTCAACAATTTGTAATTTATCGCTACCAAAACACATATTTCGTATTACGGAAAGTAGAACGCTGCGATAGCGCCACAAGCGAGCGATTGACGAACTAAAAGTGCATGACGGGCACTCTAAAATAAAACCGACCGATTATAGTAACCGCAATTAGTCGTAATTTGCAATTTATCGCTACCAAAACACATATTGCGGAACGTAGAACGCTGCGATAGCGCCACAAGCGAGCGATTGACGATCTAAAAGTGTATGACGGGCGCTCTAAAATAAAACCGACCGATTATAGTAACCGCAAAGTAGCAGTCGCGTTGCCATTGTGCAATTAGCAACTGATCGCTCTTTTCGGTAATAAGCCTGCGGACTATTGCGAGTTTTTCCGAGATCTGTGTCCGTGCAAGGGGTCTATGTGTGCGTTGCTCGAGCTCGGTATGTATTAAACTCTTTCAGGTTCAGAGGGATGTATATTCCCACCACATTTTGAACTTTATATGATTGAGACAAGATTGAAAACCAAATGAAATATGTGGGTAGTTTGCTAACCATTAACCCTGAAAGAGTAAAGCTTAACTTCTGTGTTTCCTTATTTTGTGGCTCGGGTTCGTGGGTTCACCGTTGATCTAACGAGATAAGCCGATCCCTCCTGCGAGTGCATAACGCCATCCCGCTAATGCTGGGGTCCCTCCCCGGCGCAGATGGCACCCGTGCCGCTAGTTTTTCAAACACTCGTAGGGCTTAGGGGTGGCGGCTTGCTGTTCTTTTTGTATTTTTTTTCACCATCATGTATGGTAGTATTTTTTTTTGTATAAATAACTTTATTAATGGGTGTATAATAGTTACAGTCAACTTAAAGGCGCTCTAATGTTTACGTAAATAATACACGTTGAAATGAAACTTCTTTAAGGATCCTCTTGCATTAATTATCCATCACAAATAAACATGAAATAGATTCATTGTATAAACAGAGCCTCTGTGGCCTAATAGTCAGGTAGGTCACCGGTCTCGAACTCAGAGATACCTAGTTCGATTCCTTTTTTTTAATGTTAAAATGAGGCAAACGAGCAGGCGGATCACCTGATGGGAAGTAATCACCACCGCCCATGGACACCCGCAAAACCAAAGTAATCGCAGATGCGTTGCTGGCCTTGAGGAAGGAGTAGCCACTATCTTATTTAAGTCTGTAGCCATAATGACAATGTTAGTAGCATTATTGTCTTCTAAAAGCTAGAGATAAGATAGCTACATAGTTCTTAAGTTGTAACGATTCCGGGTGTAGTGCGTCTCCATATTCGGCCTTATCGCCATTTAAAATCAAGTTAGACCCACTTAGTCCGACCAGGCATTTGTGTGTTATTGTACATAAAACTATAAAAGTATTATATTAGGGGATATCTATATAATACTTTTAGGGATGTTATTATAACACCCTGTCGGACCAAGTGAGTTAACTCACTTGGTCCACAGGAACAGGGAAAAAATATAAATTTATGAATGTTATTGTATACCTAGTTATAGCCATTTCTAAAGCTATCTAAAGTGAAATAAAAAATGAAATGTAAAAAGTGGACTTGTTTCAATATAAGATTTTATAATATATGTATAAATAGAACTCTAACTGTATCTAATTATTTTGTAAGTTAATAATTACAAAAAAAGAAATGTATGTCGCCCTAACAATAGTAACTTAGATAATATATCAACTCAGTCCCACTCAGTCATATTTAAGTAAAACATGTGCAAACTTGTACATAAGTTTTTTTGCAGTTTCTCACTTTGCAAGACAATTAGATTTTATATCTAAAAACATGGCAATGCTATGCAAATGGCAACACTAAATTATCATAGCACGCTCATTAAGAAACATGTTTTGTTTTAGTTTCTTTATAATGTAAAAGCGGAGATTCACCCTGTTTCATGTTTTTAATGTATGTAGTATGTATAAAGAATAATGATGAATACCCATAAAAGACGAACAAATAGCCCCAGTTTCTGCTTAGTTTTCTGCGATGGCGATTTAATATTAATAGCATTCATTTTCGACGCTGCATTAATGTTCCACTTGAAATTGAAATCATATGGAAATATAGAAAATGTTGGAATTGCCACATTACTATGTTAAGTGTCTGCAGATATTGCGTCACGAATTACTTTACAACGCTAAGTTTGTACTACTTAATCCAAATTGTTGTACATATATATAGTAAAGAAAATTTGAGATTAGAGACATGTCTTCCCCTACTGATTTTTTATTATCTTTAATCAACGGGATCAGGAAAAGATCTACTAACCTTAATCTTTAATTTTTTATAACAGGCTTTATACTTTATTTTTATGTGGGTATAAACATATTATTAAAAATGTATATAAAAATATTTAAATATTAAAAAGTTAGTTGCTAAAAGATGCCTAAATTACTAACTCTATGTCGGACAATGAAAACCAGGGGGGTAACCACGAGCTCTTTTATACGTTTTATTGCAGTTGTGAAAATGAGACGTGTGTAGCGGCGAATATACTCACGTTTCTTTTCCACAACTGCAATAATACTGCTATAAGAGGTCATAGTCACGGAGCAGAGCTTCCCAAATAAAAAAAAACCGAATATCTAGAATAAAGTTCTTAGAAAAACTAGACTTAATTTCGAAAATTGTGATTGGTAAGAGATGATTTGCCTCATGTGAGCTTCGAAACTACGACATTTAGCAATCCTGGCGACAGCTCCTCAAATTGAAATACCATTATGAATACAAAACAACAGCTTAAAAAACGTAGTATATTTTTCTCACAAAGGGCTCATCGACAGCCCTAACAAGTATTAAACATTCGCTGCATCCCGCGACCACGGATTCGGAAGGGGCGAAGGCCCTTGCGCTTTCCACAGTCGACTGTTCCGTCTGTCGTGCGGAGTCGCGCGGCATAGTCGCACGCGCACCCACGTGCTAGCTAGCACCACTAGCCGTCAACGCGATCGCGGCTCACTCGCTCGTGACTTGTGACAAATTGCCTGAAGATTATTGTTTATAGTGTGCAAAGCCCGGATATTTATAGCTACAGAGTTGTTTAAGTGGACGCAACGATAATGTTTACTTCGAAGTTCTGAGTTAATTCGAGACGCTGCTCGTTTGTTTAGACTTAAGATCAGCGTGATTCAAAGGCGCGGTGTGACTTAACATGAAACTGGATTTTAGATTCAACTTAAGTATGATACTTTTAGATTTATTGAACATTATCCAAAGGTACATCCATTATCGTTTATGCTTGCAGCTTGTAACTTTTTGACTTAGTTATTACTTGTTACTAAGTTACTAAGTTATTCTAAATTAAATGTAATACTTTCAATCGTTAATTTACATTTGGCAAATAATTTATTAAGATTTAATCAAATATACTGTTATTTTTTATAAATAAACTCAAACTAATATTTTAAATAACTTTTTAAGCTTTTGTACTACTACTACCACTAAAGTTATGTGCCTACTCAAAATCTAGCTTTTAAAATATCCTGAAATGTAACAAATAACACGAACGAAACCAAATACCGTGTACAATATAGCGCAGTAGGTACTAAACGTCAGATCAAAGATTAAAGAGTGAAAGTTCAAAGAAAATCCGTGGATTATGTCCAAAGACTAATGTAGGTTGTGCGTTGAAGTTTTATTCGTCGCTGTTCCGGATGGCAGGCGAATAACACACTTATGTACTACGCACAACGCGCTTGTCTTTATAATTAGTTCCAACTCATTAAATGATCAATCTTTCAGTTGAAAACCTTTGTTTTTACTATGTTATGTTATGTTGCTTGCAAATGAAGGCATACATATAACAACTTTACGTTTGGCCAAGTTAATAAGAGGAACCTGGATGACCGAGCTTTGCTCGTTATTTTTTTAATAATGTTTTCTAAAAATGAAACCTAGCTAGATCGATTTATCGCCCCCAAAACACCCTGCATACTAAATTTCATGAAAATCGTTGGAGCCGTTTCCGAGATTCAAATTATATATATACAAGAATTGCTCGTTTAAAAGTATTAGATAGATAAAATGAAAAAGTTAATCACAAAATCCTTGAAAACAATTTGACTATACTTTTATGCGTACGTGATGCTAATTTTGTTAATTCCAACTCAATTAATGATCAATCTTTCAGTTAAGATTCTCTATTGTTTTCTTTCCTAGTTACGTAGCAAAGTTTAGTACAAAACTTCTAGGAATTGTAGACTTGTATAGAGAATACAAGCCTTGCGTAATTATATTATGCGCATATTAATGTCGTTTTAATATCAATGTCTGTAGCATTGTTGTGGTCCGGCAGCTAGAGCCTCAGTAGTTGAGGATTCCGGGTAAGTGTGTTACCACCTTCGGCCTTATCATCACATAACATCAGGTGAGACGTAGGTATGCCAAGTGCTTACCAATAAAAAAATGTGAACGTATGTTTGTTTGAAAAGCTTACAATGTGATCTTTTTATTCCCATAATATCAAAGTTTGCGCAATCTAAATCTCGATTTCCTTCGTGAAATTCAATTTACGATTATGGACCCAATAAATTACCGCCTTTAATACAATAACTGTCTCATAACCATTTATTTCGTGGATATCATTTTAATTTTATGTTTAGGGCGCCATTGGTATTTTTATAGATTTATGCTGATTTCTATAAATCTTTTTTTAAATAAGTATTTATTTCTAAAATATTCGTATTATGAGATCTCTTGAAATTTTAAACACTTTTTACGAATCTGCTCGTGTTTGATTTCTAAATACAATTTAATTTTATGTTGTATAAAATAAATAAAATATGATTATATTCGTGAAAAGTGTTTCATTTCGATGTGTAATGTTCGCGTAAACTTTAGAAAACAAATTACTATTACTTGTCGCAAGCCTAAAATGTTCACTTCTCTTAAAATTTTGAGAGATGCTCGAGATATTTTTTTGTGATAAGCAAGATTTTTGATTTGGTTTCGTTAGGCATAGTCCAGTCGGTAAACTTTAAAATGGTTATTAAGCCACGTCACAGATCCGAAACTCGATACAGAGCAAATACACATTATATATACTCCACGAGTTTTTAAGATGTAGCACGACGTTTATTACCGAAAACTGACACCTAGCTTGACGTAAAATACAGTTGAAAATGCACGCTTCAGTTTTTTTTTATATATTTTTTTCTTACCTCTCTTTTTTCTTAATAAGTGTAAATAACAGAGTCTGTGTGGCGTGTACCGAGTATGCAGTGTGCTTATTGCCAGATAGACGCACGAGCTAACATGCTGGAGAGACGAAGGGGGGCCATACAACGTTCGAGCTTCAGGACAATAGACTCCTTTTTTATTACGTACATGACAAGGGTTCTATTATACTTAAACTACGGTCGACCTAATCAAAGTCACGGTATTGTACAAATTGTGACATGGATTTAATGAGTTTAAGATAATTTTTAGTAATGTAAACTTAGATGCATATAAATTAATAAGTATATCTTAAAATTCGCCTCGTACTTTATATATTAGTCTCCAATTACATTATGTCAAATCTACGTGTTCTTACAATCCTTTTAGTTCGATCAAATGTTTTCCAAAAGCAATTAAAGTTTACTTAATTTGTTTAGCAAACGTTAATTTGCTTACTAATGTATAATTTCACAACTATTATTATGTTACATGACTGTTTTTAAAGGCATATTTTTTATATTAATCAAGTTGCATATCGACTGCAGTGCTTTAGTTACCATAGAACAATGGAGTTCTATTATGTCTGGACCCGAAAGCGCCTGTGTATCTACCCTATTTAACAAAAGACTAATAAAATAAAGTTATTTTCCCATAAATGGGAAAAGAAGTTTAACTGTGTGGCAACCCTAGCCAGACGGGTTATCTCGTCTCGCCTCCTGCCCACGACACTAGCACTTTGCCTGGTCCGAGTTCAATAAAACTCTTACCGAGACACATCGGGTCCGATGTAGGTGAATTGATTTAAGTTTCGCTTGCCAGGATTTGTCAGCTCCTTGTAATCATTTAAATAAGTTTTGCTATTCGAAATTGACAATCAATTCTGAATACTATAACATACCGGCTCTTAATTGTTTTTAATTAAATTTAGATGCAGTCAATACTATATCTTCGTTTGGCTAAGTACGAAATTCCATTGAGTTTGGTTTCATCTAGAAAGTTCATTGTATTAAAAGAACTAAATAAATAAACAAATAACGTATGCTAACAATAATTTTAAAACAATTATTAGATGTTTTTGCTCTGGCTTTACTAGTATGTATTGGGAGTGGCGAATTATCTGTATAAAACTATTTGTGAAACTCTCGATCAATGCAACTTGATTATGCAATCAAATATCCTTACATTTCCATAGACGCCGTGTTTTCTGCGCTGATCCCAGTCACGATCATAATACTTAAATTGAACTCTAAATTCAGCGTTCTAGAGTGGTTTAAGGAATCTGAAGATAGCCATCGGCATGGTAAAGTATTTCCAGTAAACCATACTAGGACCGTTGAATGTGTATTGAGGTGTCAGCACGATTAATAGTCCGGGTTATTGCCGATATATATCTTACAGATTAGCTTCTTGTTCGTAAAGCTAGTATTAAAATAAATACAGCTTTAGTACACAAATTGTGAAATACCTTCGTTGTGTGCCATTTTTTATATTAGCTGTGAGACTCGCAGTGCGAGTTGAAATCGATATTACCCGTATCTAGTCGCCATGATTCAATTTTGGGAGAGGTATCAGCAAACCCAATTATATTATCAAATATCTCCACCTTCTATGAAGAAAATTACAAGTTACGAAGTGCCTAGAGAGTGCCGTATCCTCAGAAACTTGCGAAACTGATTTCAATAGAACTTTCACTAGTACCTATAAAGCCTACTTCAGCTTAACTGAGTTCTTACGCTTAGAATTACAGCTCTTTCTATAAGCTCACATTTACGATTTGTAATTTATCTGCTAGTATTTAATATGACTTAAATTTATTGACTTCTGAATAAAAGCTTGATTTATAAGTAATATCATGACTCAAATGATAGGAGAAACAATAGGTATTGCCATATCGGCATAGAAGGCGCGTAGTTGTATTATTTTGAATTGGTTGCAGTGAATGGAACCAGTTATTATCTGACTGCATTAAACATTTGAGCGTTGTGTATAGGATTGCGTTCTGTTTTTTACTTGAACTAAATCCACGGGTTTCGTATAGGTAGGTATATTTTTATCATATTTTACTTTCACTGTATGGAGTGAACAAAAATGTGACGAAATTACTTTGTTGCAAATGTACAATAACCCTTATTGTTAAGACATACGAATTCAACAAGAACGATTAACGAATAACGAGTTTAACATACAACTAACAAATGAGTATGTGATATACTTCGACTTCAATAGGCACGAGATTCTATATCAGGTCCATTTTGTTTTGTTTTTACTTTACTATTTCTAAAGGTTAAACTCCTAAATTTTAAAATGTTATAAATTCAAACAAGATGACACAACAGTACATACGAGTATGTGTTATTTAGAAATTTCATTATACGAAATATAATGTCACAACTTAATCACTCAATCTTGTAGCACCATTTGAAAAGTTACCTATATACATTGTCATTTCTTGTATGCTTTGCCTTTAAGCTCATTTAGCTGAATTTTATCCCGTCGTTTACTTAATTCACCTGCGTTAAAGCACCCAGGTGAATTAAATATTCTATTTGTAATCTTAATTCACCTAGGTACATTTATGTGTTGTCTCTTTTTCAACCGTGAGAGTGACAGATAGATAGAATAAAATCGAAAACTTTTACACTAAAAGTTTTTCAGCGTTGGGAAGCTAAATCAGAGTGTATAACATTTCTCAACACTTTTCGGAGTGTATAACACGTTTAAAAACCATGGTATTTTTAGAAGAAGCTTGTAATAAATCTATCTCCGTTAATGCGGTGGACTTATAGACGAAACTGAAGTTAAATCCCATGTCACTATATTTCAGTAGCACTGTCCGGTTATAAAAATGTCATATCTACGATAGCCGTAGTAAAACGACGAGTTGCTACTGACATGAACCATTAAAAGATCGTAGAGCACTCTATAAACTGTGAGCAAGTGAGTTCCGTATAAATAGCTTTATAGAAGGTGATTGGAATCCTCGATTTGTTTAGAAACTATGCTAAAGTGTTTGTGAGAGCAAACCAGTTTGTTGCAGGATGCATGTGGGCGAACCCGACGCAGTGCTCTGCAATGCAACACTGGAATAAATTTGAAAATAAACTCCTTCGCACTGCGAAATTACTGTAGGCCCAGTTATGCTGAAATGAACTTTGTTTCCGAACGTATTCCAATATGGCGCACTGCGTTTTCTCTGGTTTTTTTCGGGAAACATTGCTTTTCGAATATCTCTTTTGTTTGATTCAGCAACCTGTTTCTGATTCGTTTCTTTTTATTTCATTTTTGTTTTTTATTTAGATAGAGCTCATATTTGTTCCAAGTTTTCTTTTATTGCTTGTTATGGTAATGCTCACTTCAATATTCGCTTTTATTCAGTTGTCAACTTGTCAGGTGCAGTCAATTTTCTTTTAAAAGTTTTAATTGGAATTGTAAATTGGCGGCATTCAAAGAACAATTATTTGGTTAACGCAAAGAACAAATACCAGAAGACAATAAAGATAATTTAAAAAATAAACTGCCTTCTTAAATCTTAACCAACCTTATTTCGTGTTTTTTTTTTTAAATATATTTCATTTGTTAACTGCAACATGCCTTCATAAACGTTTTGTTTTAATAAGTTACGATGCGTATGCCTCACTTCTGAGCCGTATGCTTTATGTGCTTTCGCATTTGCGCTTAACGACCGCTTCGCAGTACAATAAAAGCCCCATGCCGTTCAAAATATTAACTAATTACTGCTCGCCTTTCGATCCGCTCCGTCTCGCGTCGCATTTGGAACAATGAAAAATGCACGAATCAAATGTGTTATACCAGACGTTTGTTGTGAATAGCAATAGGGTTGTTGACATAATCAAATGCGTTGGTAATAGAGTTGACTGAAAACTTATTGCTTATTCTAAGGATCACCGCTGTTACAAGGATGACTATTCCTCAGTTCATCTCCTTTATTAACGTTAGTTCACCCATTGTTAGGTATAGGTCTCCTCATGATCTGTCCACTTGGCCATCTTTCCATTCCTTTCTATTTATTCCTCAATTTTTATTCCCCAGCACTCATACTATAATTTAAAATACCAAATCATCAGCTTAGAAATGCTATAGCACATATGGAAATCTGGTCATAACACCCCACGCTCTGGCCCAATGGGGGCTTGGTATATTTTAACTCTGCTGCCGTCTTACGTCAAGTACCGAGACGATTTTACTTGTTCTCCGAAGCTCGAAGGCGCTCGGTATATCTTGATATGGTGACCTATACATATTTTCAAGACCGCAGCCCGAACGCTAACATAAAAAGAATTAAGAAATCATTGGAAGTATTAAACAGTGTTTATTTATGTTAAGTTACAATACCATCTTTTGTTTACGCTTAACAGCAGGCGCTCTGTTGTACAAACAAATTAAGCTTTATGAGATATACACAAGTACAATTTTTATCGCCATTTATGCTACAATGTTGCAACCTAAAGCTGTCGCTGCTATATTTTATTTTAATGCCACAAAACGCAAGTTAAACTGTTGTGTTTGTTTGTTCCTCCTATCTCGCCATACGTAGGGTGGGCACAGAGGGTAAAAAGAATAATATAAACATATTTATTATTTCAAGCTGCAGATCGCATCTCAGTATGAAATGCAAGAAATTTATAATAATAATAATAATAATAATCTTTATTGAATAACTTATTTTACAATATATCCAGAATACTAAACATACTATATAATGTCAAAAATACACAAGTGCCTGAACTAGGATTAACCTGTTTTCCAGGCAAAAATAAAGGACTTACTAAATTATTAAGTTAGCAATGCAAAATACATATTTTACTCTTATTGACTAAATAAAAATAAAAACAAAACTTAACTATATTCATTTAAAAAATAAACTTATCTGCCTAATATATATAAATTAAACATTATTTATTTCTAACTAGGAGCCTTACTAAGTTCTTAAATAATAATGCAAACTACTCTTTTATTCTTTGTGGCTAAATTATTAAATAGCAAAACAACATTTATTTAAACTTACTTAACTTATAAAAATTTAAACAATATTTATTTTAAACTACTAAGTATAAAGATAAAAAACAACCTTCATTTTAGGACAACTAATAATTTTTCTGTATCTTCGTAGGACATTTTGAGAAGGGCTTCTTTGAGTATATTCTTTGTTTTACTATAGCAATGATGATATATGCCTAATTTAGCGTTTAACCTATTATAAAGAAGTGGACCTAAGAACAAGTAAAATCTAGAAGAGAAGGCATGTTTTGTTCCTGCATTTTGAGGGCAAACTATATCTTTTCGTCTTTTGTTAGTAGTCTCAGTGCTGTATGGAAGTGCAACGTGTTGTTTGATGACTGTGTTTAGAATAAATAACTGTCTAACCGTTAAAACCTTACAGGATTTATAAAGAATGTCAGTGGGGAAGAGGAAAGGACGAAAAGTAGAGACTTTTAGTACCGCTCGTTGGGCTCTCTCAATGGTTAGTAATATAGTTTTAGCAGTGCCACCCCATGACGTAATGCAGTAAGTTATTATTGATTGACATAAAGTTAGGTAAACTTGCCTGATTAACGTTAAATCCGCAATTGTGCGTAGTTTTTTAAAAACAAATATTAATTTCCGTATTCTGCCACATAAAGCTTCAATATGGTGCCTAAAAGCAAGGGTTTCATCAATTATAACACCCAAGTACTTAATCTTGCCAGTAATAGCAATGTCAGAACACTTGCACAGTAGATTTGTGGGGTCCTTACATTGGTGTGCATAAAGTTTAGGGTTTGTTGGAGCCGATTTTGATTTACGCATAGTAAACTGTACATAATTTGTTTTATCCGCGTTCAGTGTTAGTAGATGTTGCTGGAGCCAGTTATTAACAAGATTTAAGCCCTGTTGTGCATGTTTATAGACATCTTCATGAGAGCCCGCAGAGAACAGCAGAGCAGTGTCATCAGCATATGATATGATTTTGCCACCAGTTAATTTGAGATTACACAGGTCATTTATGTATACTAAAAATAAAGTGGGACCTAAAATGCTTCCCTGAGGAACCCCAAAAGAAGTACTTTTCAGATCAGAGCTGAGGACACTGCCTATTTTTACGCATTGAGTACGCTCATGAAGATAATCTGCAAATAGTTTAAGCTGGGTGCCTCTTATGCCTAAAGATTCAAGCTTTTGCAATAGAATAGGTATTGAAACTGAATCGAAAGCTTTTGCGAGGTCCAGGAATATTCCCACTGTCCTTTTACCCGTGTCAAGTTCCTGGACTAAAAAGTCAGTGAGTTGATGCACAGCGTCAGCAGTCGATAGTTTAGCTCTAAAACCAAATTGGCTATCTGACAATAAGGACTCTCTCTCTAAATATTGGACAAGTCTTTTATTTATAATTTTTTCTAATATTTTAGATATTGCTGGCAGTAGCGAAATAGGTCTATAATTCGTAATGTGATCTTTACTGCCAGATTTAAATACCGGAATAACGACAGCTTTCTTCAGACATTTGGGAAAAATTCCATCAGCCAAGCATTTCCGAAAAATGTAAGTAAGCGGTGAAACCAGGATGTGCTTAAATTGTTTTAATATTTTATTAGATATGTTATCCCACCCAACCGCTGAGTCATCTTTTAGGCTCTGGATGATCATTTCTACCTCAGCTTCATCAGTATCTAATAGTACAAATGATTTTAGATTATTGCTACAGGTTGATTGAGGCTGGCTTGAAGTTGACGGTGATATATCCATATACGGAACCTTTTCAGCTAGATTTTTTCCAACATTAACGAAAAAACTATTTGCACTGTTTACAGAAGCCAGCTGTGATGAATGCACCTGTAATAATTCTGAGGGTGATTCTCGTTGTTTTGAGATATGAGTTACATTTTTTAAACACTTCCATATATTTTTACTGTTAGTTCCCGCCTTTTCCAATTCCTTACTTTCGTAACTACTTTTGACTCTTTTAAGAAGGGAATTACAAAAGTTTCGGTATCTTTTATACGATGATTGTAAGATTAAATTATCTGGGTTAGATTTAGCCTTCATATGTAGTTTGTCTCTGTGCTTCATACAGCGAATAAGTCCCGGTGTAATCCAGGGCTTAATATTGTAGTTTTTATTACTTAAACGTATGTGCATTGTATTTCTAAAAATAGCCTGTTGAACATTGCTTATTAGGTACGACATACAAACATCAGCGTCATCAAAATTGAAAACTGGGTTAAAGTCAATATTGCATAAATCCACTTCAAGTTTGTTTACATTTAATTTAGATATTGATTGCGTGCGATTTAATTTAGGTATCTTGCAGTTTAAGGTTAGTAGAGCAGCTTTGTGATCGGTAATAGACGAGTTAGTAACTAGTGCTATTGATGGGAAATTCGATTTAAGCATGATATGATCTAAACAAGAGCCGCTTATATGTGTGGGATGCGTGTGCGCGGGAAGTAAGCCATGAAAGGAACATAGGTTTAGGTAATCTTGAGCAGCGGAAGCATTGTTGTCGGGAAGAATGTCGATATTAATATCTCCTATTATTATTGTATTTTTAAATGGTGATAATACTTGTAATGTGTTATTTAGTGAGTCAATAAATGTATTGGTATTCTTAAAAGAGGGCGGTCTGTACAAAGCTAATATTGCAAAATCAGATCCGATTTTGATTAGTAGCCGATTACAGTCTAAAATATTCGGTTCTTCGACGGTGATAATTAAATTATTCCTAGCATAAACTACTATCCCGTCATTTTGGTTATAATTTACCTTGCTGCTGTACATATTATAGCCTGATATTTCTGGTAAATTACTATGTTTACTAAGCCAACATTCGGTTAAGACAAAAACGTCACAATTTATGTCTAGTCTTTGCTTAAAAACACTAAAGTTGTCAAAATTCTTATATATACTGCGTATGTTTTGTGTTAGTACAGTTAAAGGGTTGTTGTAAGACGATAGATATTGCTTGCACATTTCAACCTCACAAACTTTAGAGTCAGATACAGAATAATTATCTAAGTCGGAAATCAAACTCTCAGCCATAATATATAAGTACTAAAATTAATGTATAAGCTCTAAGATACAGTAAAATAAAAGAGGCGCTCTTAGGCGCCGACATAGTCTATTGAGTTAATGTACCTTTTTTCAGCCATTTTCCTCGCAGGACAGTCGGCATCGCCAGTCTTGTGATTGTAGGGCTTTTTAAAGTGTAAACATGTAGCGCACTTTGCTGGCTCGTCCTTCTTCGTGCAATCTTTTAGTGCGTGACCTACTTCGCCGCAGTGACCGCAAGTGATGGCCTCCTCTCGGCATGACTTGGCCGCATGGCCATACTGCTGACACTTAAAACACCTGGTTACCAAAGTGAAGTCTCTTACAGGGCACGATGACCAATTTATAAAAACTCTATCCTTCGCAATTAAGGCTTTCCGAATATGAGCCGGGACTTCGATGATATAGTTGCAGGTCTCGGCGTCCTTCTTACCCGACTTGTGGCTTAACTTGATTGAGGCCAGAAAAGTTTCAAGTGTTGTGTCGTGGAGCTTGTCGGCTAAGTTTTGTTGGTAAATGCAGTTAAAAACTTCGTTTTCCTGCATACTCGAGGGCACACCGATCACAATGATTCTGGGCTTACGTTTTAGCGGCTCATCCATAGTCAGACCAGATGTCTTCAGTTGCGTCGACTGCCTTAGCTTCTCGATGTCGTCTTTTGTATCAGTGCTGATTATAACACCGCCGTTCTTTGTCTTGCGTAAACCTCTTACGTGCAACTTCATTTGGTCAGGTCTAATAATTTTTTGTACTAGGTTTTTTGTCTCCTCGCTCGATTTCATTTTATCTGTAGGATAAATGGCTAGAGACTTGATATTATTGGGCTGAATAAAGTTGTTGGCACTTTTCTTAACCATATCGGCGAAAGAAACTGTGCCCGTGAGAGGGTTGGAGGACTCTTCAATACGATGTTTAAGGTCTTGAAGTCGCTGCGAAACGTCTTGGTTTTCTTTAAGGACATTAATTGAAGTATGGGCTTGAATGGCTTTCAGTTTGAGCGATTGATACAGCACGACCATCTGAGATGTTCCGTTGTTAACTTTTCGGCATAAGTTATGAATCCTGATTTTCTGGTCCGAGTTCAGTTTTCCTTCCGATGCGATAGTGCACACTTCATTGAGGCATTGTTCAATAGTTAGCATCCAGGTTTGCAGCTCAGGTGTGGACACGACTTCCGGAGGATCCTCCTTCGGTTGGCAGGGTGCGGCCGCGGCCGCGGGCGAGGGTGGCGGGCTGTGGCGCGTAAGCGCGCTCCGGTTAAAGGGACTGCCTTCCATTTTTGTTAAAGTTAAAGTTAAAACATTATAAGTTCGAGCAAAATTACACAAACACTTAACATTAAACTGAGTGACACAGATAAGTTACTTCCGTCTTATGCAGAGCTAGGTCACGATTTTGCAATTTATTATTTATTTTATTACATTAATTATTGAGCACGTCCGATCACATGAGCGATCGAATGAGGATCGAATTTGATTGGTTCTAAGAGCTAGCCAGTCTTTGCTATTCTAAAAGAACTTAATAAGCATCGCTAAGTGTACTAGACTCATGGACTGGGGCATTATTATAGCCAGATTAAATACAAAGTAAAGAATTATGTTTTATTTAACAAATGCCTATAACAGTTTTAATTTTTATTTTTAAAATTTTCTTTGTCGCTCAGTTTGCTCACACACTACTAACGTTTAGTTTATCATGAACAAAAAGCTAATATACCCGCCGTTTGCAACTTAATACACGTGAGGTCTATTTCCATCAGATCTTAACACCAGATCTAATAACATTGTGCATGTATACTGGTGGAAAGCTACCACCGCAGCCCATGTACAGACGGCAGCAGATCAAACCTACCACAAAATGTCAAATTTCTTAAATAAATTTTGAACCTTAGTGTTCGGGTATAAAGATCAATATCGATTAGAGAAATTTGACAGCTTTGGATAGGTTTATGTGCAGGGTACTTGCGCTTGCGACACCAAGAAAATAACGCGTGAATTGGGTAGGTGACTGTTAGTCAACAGAGAAACTTTTAAGCATTTGTCAAAATGTTGTTTTTTAATAGAAATTGTATGGGAACGGCAAACTATGACGTCACTATTTTGTTCCGTCGAAGAGAGTTTTTAGCTTATAGAAATTCATGATTAGGTCAAATAAAAAATAGGTTAATGTTTTAAAGATCTGTTACGTGATTTCATTTATACGTATATTTTTCTGGAATTAATTATTTATTAAATTTTATGGGTCGGGTAGGCATTTAATTTTGTGTACTGTATTTTTTAAATATTCCTATTGCAGCCCTGTATTAAGGTACTCGCCATTTTAGTCTTATGCCGTTAAGACTTTTAACGATTTTGATTTTCTAGTTTTGTTTTTACCAGGCAGATTTATACTTTTATTTTTACTTTTTTTGAACTAAAGTTGACAACCCTATCTCGAACCCCTCCCCTAGAGATTCTGTATCCCCGTCTGTCGGGCACAACAATAGTTCACACGAAATAATCGATAATGGCCGAGGAGAACGATTGGGGTTACACACCATAGCATATAGTAGCTGCAGTTGATTTGTAATTTTTCTACGCTTGCACTAATTAAAGTAAAGGTCTCGAAATGTCGGGATAAAAAGTACCTAAATGCAAATGTGTAAAATAAACGCAGTAGATCCGTAAAAGTTGTTTTATCCGAAGGATATTGTTTTTATTTGTCTTTTAGTTTTAAATTTGATCCTTAAAAAACTCGTACCTAAATGTGAATGATTTTACGAATTGACATTCTTTAAAAAGTGCCCATTTAGTTTTTTAATCAGTCTTATCTAAAAAAATATTTTTAAATTTTATAAGAAGCTATTTATGCATGTACTTTATACGTTGCCTTAATAATAATTCTGCAATGGACAAATCCTGGTCTGAGCTGGTATAAAAATAAGGAGTGCTAAAGACTTCTTCCTTTCAAAGATGACAGTGAAAAAAGTTTCAGAGGGGCGGACGATAAATCTGACTTAACGTCGTGACTCCGCTGTTTTGGCTGATGGTGGCGTCTTCGGTAATCAAAATGTATAGGGAAAGGTATACCGGAACATATAGCTATTAAAATTAGGGCCTTCTGATATAGGTAACATATCGTCATGCAAAAATTGTAGACCGGTTTTTAAACAACGCAGCAGTAACCACTATTGATACCTAAAAACTTGTGTATTACTACGATTTTTAAACCTTGGTTGCATCACTTCATATCTGTGTCTTTGCTTTCAACTTTTTTCCATACATAACGCATTCTTTCCATTCTACGAGTATTTTAGCAATACTCTAATTTTACTAAAAAAAATTTGTTTAATATCAATAAATTTTTTAGGTACAAAATTGGTAAATAGTTTTCAACAAACAAACAAGGTTCTCAGTACGTAAATACAAAAAAATAAAATAATATGGACAATTGATATTGATACAACTCGTGACATTTACTGAAGTAGACAGGTATCGTGATTTCTCGTACGTAGATTAAATAAGTGTACGTACCTTAAATAATATCAATAATAGATACGTTTATAATGTTTCTATATATACCTATGCTTTTTGCGCTTGTTTTTACATGTCTTCGTTTTGATATTGTTTTGTATTTAGTATCGTTGCTTTTTTCTTATAAGTTCTTTGTTTACTATGTTTGTTATCATTTGTATCGTTTTGTGTGAGTGTCAATTAAAATATTTCTATTCTATCCTATTCTTTCTGTTCCACGAGTATCTTAGCGAATTTTAGCACATTATAGAATTTACCTATTGCTGAATTCGCTGCATTACCGTTTGGTCTAATTGTTAAGATTGCGCGTAGTTGTGTTAACAATTTTTTTTTAAATATTTTACGGGTAAGCACTGTGCTTTGATCTCACCTGATGTTAAGTGATGATAAGGCCGATGATGGAAGCGCACTTCACCCGGGACCCTCAACTAGTGAGGCACTGGCTATCTTATCTCTAGCTGCCGGAACACAACAATGCTGTAAAAATTGATGTTATGGCGACATATTTGGATAGATGGTGGTAGCTAGTCTAATCTATGTAATGTTTTAATTTTTCATGGTCACTTACATTAGAATATTTGCTAAAAGGATTACAAACTGGATTTGGGATTAGGACTTACTACGTTTTAACGGACTCCATTTTCACATAACACATATTCACATATCACATATCAGGTGGAGTAGAGTTTGCCGAGAGTTTTATAAAAATAAAAAAGGACTGCGTAATCCGTGATCATGGCACATGAAACTGTGCCGAAAATACTTAAAAACACAACAAGAAACGTCGTAAGCAATCCCGTTAAAATTAACACTAACTAACTTTAATTCAAATCTTAATCTCAAGAATAATACGAAAAGGGTTTTGTTAGTTTTGGTTCAAAACAAATAAGTACATATCGAGCAACGCTTAGCTACTCTGGACTTTTAAACGGTGACTAATTCTCACGCTATGATATCAATTACGGGTGCTCCTGTTTCTCTTATTCAAAGACACTGGTTTTACACCGAAGAAACTTATTTTTGACACCGAAAATTATTCTCGAACGGTTTGTACTGCCGATCGCACATTTTGTATATTTTATATATATGGCATTATGGTTTAACATTTGATTAATACATTTGACAGTTTTGGATACGTTGATGTGCAGGCGTCTGTCTGTACCTTAATTATAAAAAAATATTGTATTTCATGTAACTTTTAATTTCACTTCACTCTCGAAATCTCCACCTAGCACCTACTAGGTATTCACCCGCTATATCTTCATGACTTGCGCCGCTTCCAAACATCCGTGACATACCGCATCTCAGTCGCACGCCTCCCTCACACAAACAAGCACCCTGTTTATAGCCCGCCATTGTTATGGGCTTCATTAATTAGCTTTTATGTGAGCAGTCTTTCGTTAACAAGGAATCAGTGATCAGACGAATTTATCCGCAAAATCATGGTAGTTAATTATTTTTACGATAATCTCTTTTTATACATTGCACGGTCTCTGGCGCGTTTGAAGGTTCATTATAATTGATATACCTATATGTACTATTTTTAATGCTTAATAATAATTTATTAAATACTGCTTTATTTTTCTCACGGGGGTACCTAAGAACTTGGCTTTCTTCACATCGAAAGTCAAAACGATGAGCTCGAAGATGGACGCGCACATCACTCATATCACCAACAATAGAAGAACAAGCTATCTTATATTTAACTGTAGAAAGTTGTGTTTCTACTAGAGACACAAGAATGCTACTTACATTGATAATATAGCTACGTATTAATAGAAAAAGGTGATGGTGGACTTAAAACAAGCTCTACCATCAACCAAATCAAATACAAATACGTTTGTTCCAAAGACCGGTGATTTTAACACTGCTAGTGGCTACTACTATATTTTAAATAATTCATTCTTTATATGATTTTAAGCATGTATATAATTATAAAACATCTTTTTTTTTAATTACACAAAAAAATGTGCCACCGATGTCAACCAAAATAATGCTCAGCCTGAAAAAGACCACCGATATGGTTAATTGTTTTTTATGTCGTGGCAATAGTAAAACCTTTTGATCTAACTATGTTATGTAACAGTCTATAAGTCTGTTAAAAAGTTCACTGAATTTCTAAAATTAATTAACGCTAGTATGAACCGGGCGCCACAAGATATTGTTTAATAGCACCCCGGGCCCTCCTGGCTGATAGTAAATCAAAATTCTGAACACCTAGCCGCAACGACGAGGCTATTTATAGCTACCGACTTATTAAATATGTATGAATGGACGATGTATTTATGCCATTCATATTTGTGGTCGTTAAAGTAAGAACAGTATTTTCAAACTCAAAAATTGTTTTGTCAAGTTGGCTTAGTAAAAAAGCTCTTTTGAATAGTCTATATGAAAAAGTTTTAGCTACTGGGTATCAGGATCTCTTTAGCTGCGAAGAAAAATGGGTGCAAGAAACTGCACAAAAATATATGCCGCTCTAGTCTCTACCAAATCATGCAATATACGAAAATAAATACAATAAACAATTGACTAAATATATTGATGATTTTTATATTAGTTGTGTAACAGAGTCAATAAATTAAAATTTTAATTATAGAAAATTTATTATGTTAAAAAATTAACTATATATTTAAAACACTAAATGTTAGCTAAAACTTATCTTATTGTAAACACGTTACTAAAGAAATAACATACGTTTTGGTTTAACTGTCAAAAGCACGTGCACATACGTGTATAACATTCAAAAAATTCACTACGCTATCGATTCATAAAGTCTGCGGCGCGCGACAAGAGACCGTGTACTGAGAAAAACTAGCAAGGGATAAAATAGTAATAGAATTATGAAGGGTTCGCTGATTTTAAAGAGTCTTAAGACTCTTGTTGTTATATGGCTTAAACTTCTATTTGATTTAAAATAATGTCAGTGACTGTATCACGACCTTCCTTTTTGATCGAAGATCGCGACTGATTCGCTGCAAATACTTAGTCACCACGTGTAACTTAAACTTCTTTAGGTTTTCACGGAGAATCAGCATCGGGACACCTCTGGTGTTCTGACAAATGCTGAGCGGATACCTTTTCTGTGTAACTTTGCATTTTAAATTCTGTTTTATATTTATTTTATTCAATGTATTACTGTGTGACACTGAATAAATAATTTTTCATTTTATTTCATACGCTATTATACTTATACTTGTCCTTTACTCTGAGAAGGTACCTTGACTACGTAGACCACCAAATATTTTTTTTTAATAAATAAATAAAATACCATACAATATATGTATACCTACTTTTACCTCAGAGTTTGTAGATATTATGTAGTGGAGACCGGGGCCAAAAGTAACACGGGTCAATAGTAACAGTAGTGATATTATTGGCCAATGAGCAATGAGCGGAGCGAACGCCGATGTGTTGATTTGAGCCAGAATGCCCAATAATATCACTACTGTTACTATTGACCCGTGTTACTTTTGGCCCCGGTCTCCCCTATAGAGGTATAGGTACCTCTATAACAACAAAGGATTTAAAGATACAGCGAATACATTATCAATTTTTTTTTACTATTGAATGCATTATACTGATTATTCAGAACCACCTTTAATTCCACGCCTCAAATAGCTAAGTGATTATTCAAATGAGAATGTGTAGTGGAGCTGAGACCATCTCCGAGCGTCTACCTTGCTCTTGACATATTTATTGGCTATATTCCGAGAATCACAGGCGACTTGGGCTGTTGTGGATTCAATTTTAATCACTTGATAAAATAGCAATAATGTTAGAGGTTCACAATTAAGTAAACTATGCTTTTGATTTAGATATATGTCAACATTATTTAGAATTTATTAAATGTGGGTATTCCTACATAGATTTCAGAAACTACAAAAAGAATTGAATAAGAAATTTGTCTTCATAATATGATCTACTAACATATCTATCTATTTCATTTGGTATTGCGAATGTTGCTTTACTCGCACGACCGACCGTAACCTGAACGCGCTAGCCTCTACGCCAACGAACTCTATTTCAATAAATTAATTTTACAAGATCATAATATGTATACAACGTGTAACAAAAAGGTGTGGTGAAAATTAAAAGATCCAAAGTCTCCAATCTAGAACTTGTATGTGTTGTTACTAAGACATAATTAATAACTTTAATTTGTCATGCAATGGTAAATGAAACATTCATATTAGTGAAGTCATGCGCGTCAGACGCGTATAAGCAAGCAGCAAAGATCATAAAAGTACACAGAGGATACTAAACCACTAGGTCTGAGACTTGTTTCTTTTGATGTGACATCACAATAGAAATATTTAATTGAAAATTGCATAACAAATTAAAGTTAATAATTATGTCTTAGTAACTCTGTATACGAGATCTAGATCGGATACGCAGTGGATCTTTTCATTTAAACCACACCTTTCTGTTACACGTTGTATAATATAATCAAAGATCATATAATATCATCTTATTGACGGACCATATACCAGACTTAGATATATATGTAATAAATTGATTATACACTATAAAAGCAGCAGAGAAGGCATCGAAAATACTTGCCATTGTGACCAAGTATTTGGCAAACAAAACTTCCACGTTAGTCATTTATTTTGTGTCCTCTTAAAACCACAGAGCAAAAAGTAAGCAACAAATACCTCCACGCAAAACTTCCTAACCATGCAGGTTGTAACTGCAACAAACGCCTGAGTCAGAGTTCTTCTTATTTACTCATGTGTCAGAGGTTTGTCCAACATTCGGCACAGCCTTTGTCCGAATGGTACACTCACGGTAGATCAACCGGATTTTGTAGACTTAAGAAACCCGTAGCTGACTTTCGAAGCCTTTCCTTAGTTCTGACATTATAAAATAATAATATCACTGGTTTCTACCTGTAATGTTTAAAATACATTTGCTAAAGTTATCGCGTACATGAACAAATAGTGTAGAAGCAATTATTGTGGGACGGCAAGATGAGGACGGCTAGTGTGCTCCACCATCTGTCTTCGCATCAGGTGGAACGGAGTTAATTGCAATTACTTTGAAATCTAAAAACAATTATACGTATATATCTACTCGGAAGTAAATCCAATATTTCATTTAACTTTGAAGTGTGTTTAAATAATAATTGTACGAGTATATAATATAAATTGTAATTTAATTAGGTACCTATTCCATTTCCAATAGCAATTTTAAGAAAAGGAAATTCTCACTCAACAATGACTCAAAGTCCGTGAACAAAGCTACTTCAAAACCATATACTTATAACAGTGCTTCACACAAATCTAGGCTTATCTTTACTTGACATTTGACATCTCACGAGCCAAGTGCCAGTGTGCCAGTCGATTCCTTTTCGCGATTTGTCCATTGTCATTAATCATTATGCATTGTCGTTAGGGCTGTCAATCAATGAATACCGCTGTTATTTCTACAGAATATATTTATAACATGCCGAAGGTTACAAGTTAAAAAAAGATAACAAATCAGCTTCATTTGATATTTCATTTTATGAAAAGTCCTCGATAAGGTAAGAGCCTAGAATATTTTTTATTTTATTTGTCAGCCTATAAACGTCTCACCAGCTACGCTAAGGTCTTCTTCGCTACTTGAGGATTGGAAGTGGAAAGGGAAATGTGTTTCTACTTACAAACTTACCTTTACTTATCTTAGACGAACCTGTAAAGATATAAAAAAAAAAGTAATTGTAAAAACTCACCTTTTTCAAAGTTTTAAAAGATGCCTTAGAGATTGGTTGCGTCTGCGACAATGTAGATATTAATTGGTAACTAGTTTGTTATGAGTAGCGTCGTGTAAGAAGGGACTAAGTATCAGCGAATAAAATTGCAGAGAAAGTAACCCTAAATGTAAATAACGCACGTCTAAAGAAATGGAACTTACGTGAGTCTCATGAATTATTAACTCGGCCGCTTATGCCCTTTACATGTCGCAACGGCTTGTTCGAGATGTTTATTCTTACACTCCTTTGTGCTATGTATCGCTGAATTGTTTTATTATACGAAGATTACGGTTTTGTCTACGTTAAATAAGAACTCGATAGTGTGAGGATATTTTCAGCTTATTTTTATTCCTTTTCTTGAGATAAATCTTTTTCAACTAAGGGCGGATTTCACCAAGGTAGTATAAGTCTTATTCCGAGAGTAAATCGCTAATTACTCGAGAGTAAACGAACTTTTAATTTCACCAACCTTTAACCCAAGGATAAATTTACTATACTAGAGTAACTTCTTATACGGCCGATTTCGGCCGAGTAAGCTGTTATTCGTAGATTAAGTTGCGTCACAATAACTGTCACGAACAAATTTTATAGATAACCTAACAAAATATCGTTACGTTTGAATCAATTTATTGACTAATGACGATATATTATTATTTTGGCCGTCGCCCAACATGGTTTAAAGAAAGGACATAGTACTTTGAAGATAACGACGACTACGACTTCGCCATATAAGATTCCGTTTGTCAAAAGCGTCTGTGTATAATTTGCTAAAAAATTGAGCATCGTCTGGAGTATGTTACAAATAGGTAGGTGAGTTGTATGCGCTCGTTGTATTTACGTATGTACGTACCAACTGGTACATATTAAAGAATTACGCTATTCATGACTTCTTATTGCTTTACAATATTCTCTGTCAACAAACAATCAACATAACAGAATATTTGAAGTTATTCAAAACGTCAAGTAGACGTATTACCCTGGCTAATTAAAAATACGCAGCGCCATATTGCTCAGGCATGGTATGAATGTACTTTTATGCTTGGTGGTTAATATTTTCGTTCGTTTCATTCGTTCATCATCACGGAGTAACTATGCGAGAGTAACTTACCCATAGATTAATCTGGTGAAATGAAACCAAAGTTAGCCGTAGATTTAATCATAAGAGTAAAGATATACTTGGATAGCTACTCTCGTATAAATTGGATGTTGGTGAAATCCACCCTTAGTCACAAACATTAGAGTAATTATTGGCGGGATTGTTATAATGTTTCTGGTTGTTTTTCGAGTATGATTGCCGCAATATTATTGATCTCTCTTTTCTGGTGATTCATAAATATATATTGATTATCTTTGTAGATTTGACATAACAACGAAGTCATAAGTTCCTTTAAAAGGCTATTTCAATGTGAGTAATTATAAAATTCCTAATTAACGCCGTTTTAACTTTTAACTTTAGTTATATAAAAAGACCCTTTGTACTAGCTGTGTAATCTTTATAAAGAGGTAAGGAGGTTTGTGACTTTGTTTGTTTGTGGAAGGTAATCTCTGAAACTACTAGGCCAATTCTAAAAAAAATTCACTGATAGAATGCTAAATTTCTTGCGGGTAACATAGGCTATATTTTATTTTTAAAAACTTTATTTTTAAAGCCTCAAATCCACGCAGACGAAGTCGCGAGTAGAGTGCTAGTCAAAATATAAAGTCATACTTACTCAAAATGCTACTCCAACAACAATAGCTATTGTCATTTAACTTTACGACATTGGACAAGATAGTAAAGAAGCGAATGATACGTCAATTTTTATGAGGCACGCCTTAGAATAGACCCATAACAAATTATGAAAGGTCATAAAAGATCCTACAGTGTCAGCAGAAGTGTCATTCGATAACAAAAGAACATTAGAGAACATGTTTTTAGACAAATGAAAACTACTATTTGATATTTCAAAGGAAAAGGCCCGGTGAAGTTGAAAATACCGTCTGAGGATATCAGCAAACTCTCTCTAAAAAAAGTTAAAAGGTGAAAAATGTTTGTTTTTTACTTTTTTATATTAACGGGTAAGCACAGTGCCTTGATCTCACCTGATGTTAAGTGATGATAAAGCCAATGATGGAAGCGCACTTCACCCGGGAACCTCAACTAGTGAGGCACTGGCTATCTCACCTCTAACTTTGCTACAAACATTGATGGTATGGCGACATTTTCAAAATGGTCAGTTTTATTCAATTAATTAAATGCGATTTAAATAAGATAATTCATATAAAAATCTAACCGAAATGTAAGTTGGCACTTAAGTATTTTGTTGGGTCAATTCTGAAAGTTCTAAAACTTATTACCTACTGCCATTGAACTTATTCATGTTTCCTAATGTTGCGCGTTCAGAATATGATCGTAAAACCTAAGCAGCAATCGCGATGCCTGCACTCTGGTTGGGTGTCCCTTAATTTTTTTTTTAGTAAAAATTTACCGTAGACACGGGTTTGTGCTGTTTTCTTGAGGCTATCAAGCATCCTCGTCTAAAACATTATTATACATAAAAAATTTGTTAGTTCCTTTAGTTTTTATACTTATAACTATTTTACAGATGTTAGTGAAAATTCAGTCATGAAATAGAGTTCTATTCACAAACATGTCAATTTGCCCTTTGTTAACAAAATGGCATCGATCGATTCACAAAAAGCACGGTTCACTGCACAAACTCAGTTAACCCTACCTTGTATGAATGCAAATATGACATTATGTAGTAATAGACTACAGAAACAAATTACTTGACGATAAAATGTTAATCTTGTATCGATGTCGCAAATTCGTAATGCACTGGGTAGTAATTGCGTGGCATAGCTTACCTTGTAGATTCAATTTGGATATTTATTCCTTTTCTAAAGAAAATGTCGAAGTCAATTTGACACTCAGGATTGTTACCGTAGAAAAATTTTGTTGATGTCCTCATACCTAAGGGTACCAAAAATATAATAATAATAAACTTTATTTGCACACAAGAAAAAACAGATACTGACAAATTGATAGAGAGATAAGGTACAAAATAGGCGGCCTTATTGCTAACAAGCAATCTCTTCCAGGCAACCTTGGGCGAAAAATAATATAATTAAGAAAATAAAAATGGGTGCAAGTAAAAATAAACTAAATTTTAATAATAATATAAAATAAAAAAATAAAAAACAGAAAAGGGAAATAAATATATTAAACAGAGTTTATGCAATATAAATCATAAAATAAATAAACATAGCTAAGGTGAATTTAGAAAATGACTCCGAACCTGACCTTTGAACGACTCCAATGTGCGAGCACTTCTAATGCGCTCTGGCAAATAATTCCATAACCGGACAGCATGCACAGAAAAAGAATAGGAAAGGAAATTAGTTGAGTGAAGAGGAGTCACAAGAGCTAGGTTATAGGCAGAACGCAAGGTATGGCTTGAGGAAGTGGAACGGAAGGAGAAACAATTTTGAAGATATGAAGGTGAAGTGGGTAGAAAGAGGACAGTATACAGAAGGGAAAGAACGTGTAAGTCTCTACGCCGGCGAATTGGCAGCCATTTAAGCTGAGCTCGGAAAATCTAGACATGGTCATACTTCCTCAAGTTATAAATAAACCGAATACAGAGATTCTGCAAACGCTCCAGTTTATTTAGAAGTTCCTCCGAAAGATCAGCGTAGCAAACATCAGCATAGTCAATGATGGAAAGCAGGAGAGTTTACGCCAGAGTGATCTTTGTGCTAATCGGCAGGAAATTACGAAGACGATTGAGTGAACTGTACGCAGCAAAGACCCTTTTGCGAACAGCATCAACTTGCGAATGCCAAGTGAGACACTGGTCAAAAACAACACCCAAGTTTCTTACTGTCTTTGAGTATGGTATATTAATGCCGGCGAAGTTGACAGAAGGATTGAATATGTTTTTTTTTTTCAAAAATAAAAGATCTAGCGCTCTTTTTCCTAGTCCTGCCTGATGCCATTTATGAATCTTACTGGTGATATTTTAAACAAAAATCAATTATGCATTATATAGTCACTTTATGTCTTTATCGAATATAAATTAAATGGATCCCAATATAAAGTTTAAGGATACTTTATGTTGGAGATGAATTTAACATGTAGTCTATCAGATGATAGTGTCATCAATAGTAAATAGAATGAACTTAAATCAAAACACTTATCTTCACATATAAAAAGTTTATTCACCTTTTGTTAATTAAAGGTTTAATCTGTCGAAACAAAGCCTTATGAATACAAACAGAGTCGTATAAGTCCATTGAACCTTGAACTTGATTCGAACAGTCTGTAATAATGGCTTTCCATTGTCTTTGTTGAATTATATGTCCCCTTTATGATATTACGTTAATTATTAGTGATCCTGTTTCTATAATTAATGAACATTATAATCGTAATAGTCGTTGTGTTGAAAAAAAAAAGTCATTTTGTCATAGGAAATATGAAATGGTTGCATTGTCTGCGTCTAAACTTAAGTATTCTCAAAGGCACATACTTTTTTTATTATTTTGAATGCTACATTAGCGCTGAGTAATATAGGCTATATTTAAAAAAATATAATTTATAAAATACTAAAAACGACAATTTAATTTTCCAATATAAAATTATTTGTTTGTTTTGTTGTCATGGAAACCATTGATATACTAAGGTATATTTAACTCAATGATGGAAACTGTCAAAGCGGTACGAAGTCCGCCGGGTCAGCTAGTAATAAATAAAATAAAATAGCTTAAAACACTAAAATGCCAAAGACACATTTTAAACTACTAACCAAACTCCGTTCGATCTTTTGTGATCCAAAAGTTTCATTCAAGCATGATGTTATGTTAGCGCGTTTTAAAATTATGCAAATCACGAAGGAGGTTGTACTCATATTATAAAGAAACCCAACCTTGTGAACTTACGTTCATAAATTGGCACCGTAGAGAGATGCAAGAGATATCTTCAGACTGGATGTATGTACGCGGTCTCCCGCTGGGGTGAACACTATGGCCGGCTCGACCGTCTTTGCTTCAAAGGTGTTCTTTTTTTAAATTCTACTGAGTCGCCAATCAAGTATGCGCTGATACGATCTGCTTGGTCAGCTTGGTGGTAAGCGGTCACTGCATAGCATCTTGACCTTTGTCACACCATGAGTTTAATTCGCGCGATAGTTTTGAGGCCTCAATGACACAATGGTCAGTAATTTTACTAGATCTCAAACCTTTTCACTTGTATGATAACGGGAGATCTTATACTGAGTACCTAGAACTGAGAAGAACCGCCAACAAACACAGCAAGATTTTTTTTCTCTTCTTTTACAGCAGCAGAAATATTGAAAATATCTTTTTAACATATCATAGCAATTTTCGTCACAAATCAACACACAATTATCCATATATAACGTATCATTGGTTACTATAAAAATAGTACGAATGGAATATAAATGATAATCTATTGAAAGCCGGCGCCATTAGAGCACGTTGTCAATACTGCCATTTCAGACTCAGAACACTCTTATACAACCTTTATACTAAACTATCTCTATAAAGTCTTACACACAATATTACTAACCTTATTCTTTTTACTGTGAGCTTCAAAGCTAAGTCCAATATGAGAGGAGTATAAATTGGTATTTCTTATTTTGCCAATTTCATTATGTCCAACGGTAGTGTACCTTTGGAATTCCTGCAATGTCCGAAGCGAACGCTGACTTGGTATTTGAGGCCTCTGCCAAACTGTAAATGCTTGATCCAAGGACCAACGTACAGTCAACCGGTTTGATTCAAGTATTTTTAATTAGATAAAATAAATTTGAAGCGTTGGTTGCCGAATGGGTTGATGCTCGAGAAGTCGAGTTCAATCTCCATAACTTCTGGCGTGAAATCCGATCTGAACCCCTCGGAGAATCTAGTAGGGCACGGGGACACGCACTAGTGCGTGATGCCGTTCCCTCGAGAAAACCTCCGAAGGTGATTCGTTTCACACGCCTTGAGAAACCCTTTAAGTTTCTCACCGCCCCCCAAAAAAGCCCGTTGAAGCTGAAAATGCCGTCTGAGGCAATCAGCAATCTCACCAAAAAAAATCTGACGTGAAACCCATAGCTAGTACAAGCATTAGCTTTCTATGTGGGTTAACAGGGCTGCTTTAATGAGGCATCAATAAAAAAATATTTAAAAAGTTACGAATTAAAAATTATAAAATTCTTGGATTGCATATCAATAACAAGGAAATTAGTCTCTTAGAATAAATAATATTTATTACAATACTAACTACGATCCAGTTATATATAACTGTTATAAAATATAACAATCCAGTACTCTAGAAATATAGTATAACGATTAAGATCTTCTAGTTATCGTAAAATGTTATGAGGCCTTTACTTCAGTAATAAAGTTTCCAGTGCCAGTCAAACCGGTAAAAAACTAATCCAGTTTTATTTATAATGCGGGTAGCTTACACAACTCTGTCATTTCAGTGCAAAATTGTGAGAGTGAGGGACTATCATAGTTTTCAGTGTACAAAATGTCATGTGAAATATATATCGGATATTTATGTACTGTAATAAGTGGTGTTGTGGATTAAGTTGCCATGGGTAATACTAACTCCGGGCATGGCCACCAGAGGCAACACAGCAAAAGCAGGAAGTGCAGGAGCCTCCCTACTTCACCTGAAGTCCGAAGGTAAGATGAATTTTGTCTCATGTACAAATAGGTTTTCTGCAACTGTCTCAATGATTGGTTTACACGGAATACGGAATGAAACATCTTTTAGTTATCTATATTCCGTTATTTTACATTATAAGTAATATTTTTTAATAGCCTATGTGTTTCATATCAGTGTACCGTTTCGGCTGCCCCATTTCAAAACCTAGTAAGGAACATTTTTTGTAAAAAGAGGTTTTTGCATTAATCTTCCAAATATTGTAAGTCCCTACACAATACAAAAACACCAGCATTGATATCTAAGATATAAACATAGATATTGAAGCAAATATATATAATATATAAAATAAAAAATAAAAAATAAAAATAATATAAAATAAAATATGTAATATACACATAAATCAATACATCAATAACATTTCATGTTTCGTATTTTATATATTATACAACCGAAAGATTTTTTCTTACCCAAGATAAAAATTTTTCGAAGGCTAACCTATTTTACGTTTATACGCTCTCCTGTAAAATTTGCTTTTAGGTCCTTACTAGGTTTTGAAATGGGGCAGCCGGTTTGGGTTAATTTAAGGGAAAGGCTTATGGTTGTCTATCTGCATGTCATCATTAACGGTGTTTATAATTGGTACTAATTTTAGATTTACTTCATCTAAATCCATATTGTGAATCTTTTACACTGTACATCTATTGGTTTGTGACAATGAATAAAATAATAATAGCTGTTAGAACAATCACATTTTCAAAAAAGAAATAAATAAATGTTAACCCTGACGTTTTGGTCCCTGACCTGTTCATATACCCCGATTGTGAATGACTTTGATGATTTAAAATGAGGTAGCGGCCGGTTGTTATATTACAATAGCTGCGAACATTTGCTATAAAAAGACAACGTTCTCTCACATCCTACACCTTCATGCTCACATCCTTCCTTTGTGATACGTATAATTTATTACGGAACCATGTTGCTTTCAAATTTTTATCTTAGTACATCTACTAGACAACAGATGGCGCTAACTCATTTTTTAACGAACAGTAGAAAGCACGTGTTTTGTTCGTCTAAAATACAATACTGTCAATACTGACACACTGATACCGGTACGTGACAGCCTTTTCATTTCCGATACGTTCGCGACCTCGGAAATAGCGTGGCGTACGGAACGTTCCGATCAGCTAGGCTACTCTTGACGCAAACTCAATCTCAATACAATTCCAATCCCAAATCTAAAAAATTCAAATGGCACTCTTAAAAGCGATAATAGCGCTACATTGGAATTAAATTGCGTGGAAATTGAGTGAACAAATTATTATCGAGATAGGGCGTCCTGAAATTGCGAAACTTATCCCAATATCGATACATAATAAAAGCATTGGAATTGTATTGAGATTGAGTTTGCGTCAAGAGTAGCCTACCAGCGCGCATCTTAATTGAGTACCGTATGTCGTAGTACATACTACCTACAATTGTACAGACGCCTGCGCAACAACCTATCTAAAACTGTCTAATTTCTTCAATAAACGTTCAACCATATTTTTATTTTTTATTTTAATATCTTAGAAAAACCAAGGTTTATAAAATTTTAATAGGGTTACAAAGTATTGCACATAAAAACCATTAATAGGTTCTCACCGATAGAAGTTACATATTAATTAAAACTAGAAGCACTAAGCAACGTTTTATTAATCTCGCTCAAACTATTAACGAATTGGTATTACCGCAACCACCACAGAATTGGTATTATGACAATGTAACCATATACATACCATACGAAAAGTTTAAAGTCTATTTTTGAAAGACGGTTTGTGGTAGTCTTATGTTCAGGCGTGTGTATGTATATGGCAGCAGTAGCAGCGGCGGTATGACTAGTTTGAGAACAAAATTGATTGTCTTTTGTCTTAATTACGAAAACATTCTTCTATACTAATATTATAAAGAGGAAACCTTTGTATTTTTGTATGTATGTATGTATGTATGTATGTATGTATGTATGTATGTATGTATGTATGTATGTATGTATGTATGTATGTATGTATGTATGTATGTATGTATGTATGTATGTATGTATGTATTTATGTATGTATTTATGTATGTATGTATGTATGAATGTCAAAGCGGTACGAAGTCCACCGGGTCAGCTAGTCGTTTATTTGTAACTAACAGCTTTTCTGTTAGCTACATATAAACATTTTATTAACTATAAGATTAATTACGAATGCAATGCAAAAGTGACTCTAAAATACTAATTTGTAGATACATTATTTTCCAAAATAATACCAACATTAACATAATCGGATATCCCCCCAAAATTTGGAAAACACTCTGTCAATAAATTTTTAGTTTTTCTAAGCTTCAAAATTCACTCTTCACTTAAACACAAGAACTGACCTAATAAAGTTTGAGACCTGACTGACCTATTTCGACTGCTATTTGTTTATGCATGATCTGTACAATGCATTTGTACGCCAGTATGTTGTATACATTTGTACAGCAGGCCGATCGTAATATCTCAGTCGGTTCCTAAACAAAATAGCAGGCTCGAATATTCAAACATCCGACGTTTGTTTGTATAGGTACCTACGCTTGGCAAAAATCGACTGCTATAGAAACGCTTTAGAATTCGAATGCTATAGCAACTGACGTTCCGGGTCTATTGAAACGTTGCTGAAATACAGCCATCGCACAAATGGAGCGAATCACTCTATTGGAAACGTACGGAGTAAACACGTGAACGAATAATATATGAGTGGGTAAATTTCGTGTGTCTCTGGCACGAACAAAATGTTCGGGAATAAAACCTCTGAGGTTGTTGTTGTTTTTGTAAACATGACAGTAACAAGTATCTATTGCCGTCATTAAGAATAAACATCCTGTAATAAGCATCTTGAAAATGCAATATTCTCCAATCACTAGTTGAGGTTCCCGGGTGAAGTGCGCTTCCATCATTGGCCTTATCATCACTTAAGATCATTAGCTCAAGGCACTGTGCTTACCCGTAAAATATTTAAAAAAAATGATTACTGCAATCTAACTTATTACGATCGCTTTCATGTGTCAATCAAACAAACGATTCAAGTATTTCTAATGAAGTCGATCGATAGTAGGGTAAAGCCACTATGTACGAAATAGTACACAGTGCTACTAATTTATTGATAATATTATCGTTTTAACATGTTTGTCAGGTTACTGCTTGTAAGTTAATGAGTGCATGGAATTAATAAGGTTGATAAGTTCCTGATATTTGTGTCGTCCAATTATATACGTGCTTTTTGGTAGTGTGTACTGGTTGATAGAGCGAAGCTTTGGTTATGCGCCTTTAGTATTGCATACCATGGTACTTAACCCTACATACTTTTAACCATTAGCATTCGTATCCCACATACGATCACACGCAACTAAGCGTGAAACACACCGATCCCTAACAATTTGGGGCATATGATTTTGATCATTATGTGAATACTTATAAGGATATCAGCTTACATTATCTATCGTAGTCAAGAAAATCGGACACGCGTGTCGGGTTTCGTGTATTTGTTACGCAAAGTCTGGCCCGCGCATGTCAAATGACACTCCACAGCGAGCGGCGCGCTGCTGCGTGTGCGCCGCCAGATGTTCATTGTTTAGATTTCGCCCTCATTATTGACTTTGGCCCTGTGATCGTTAGTTACGAGTTTTGTTTGCGACTCTGAGTGCCTTGTTTTATTTGTCATTCAAATACGGTAACGTAAACAAGAGTTTGTATCTATGGCCGCGTAACTCTCCTTGTTTTCATACAAATTTTCGTTATCGTTAACGTGATCAAATGGGAAATACAAATTGCACTAAGCAGGCACTCAGATAAGCCATCGAACTCCTTTACAATATTGTGTAGATAATTTCTAAAAATTTAATTATTTGAGAAAAATATTACGTAAGTTAAAGTAGATTACGCAAGAAACTAATTATATTTGATATTACTGACTGACAACGTGGTGGGCGTTAATTGAAAGTCCATCGTACCGTGTGAAGTGTAACTTACTTGCATTGCTAGTACTGAATCTTCTAACATGACTTGATGATGACAAAGTTTATTGAAGAATTAATCTATAAGGTTCTCTTAAATTTTGTATTTTTTATGACTGGTTGCATTGTAAAAGCACAAGTTGATTTTACAAGTTAGTCACTAGGTGGCGCTGCTTCGTTCCCTTATAAATAATAGTAATTAACTAATTTTGACTAGATTGAAAACTGAAAAAACTTACACTAGGCACTTAGAACATCATTTATCTACTGATTACTGTAATTCAAAACACATAGATACGACTACATAATTATACAGCATTATGTCTTTAGATATCATCTCTAGATGAACCTACCTAGTCGAGTTTTATTTATAAATACCTAATCAATGTCGGTTTGATTCATAGTTGCAAATTTTTTTTTACATGTTAGGTACTGAAGTGGTGGTGGTTTTTTACATGATAGGTATTGTGTGAGTGCTGCCAAACGTAATTAACTAAATCTAATTACGATTGACAGCACTCGGGAAAAATACAATTTCTGATACTCTAATCACTGTAAAACATACGTTTTATTTTAGATAGCATCTAATATATCTAGATTCAGAAAAGGTAAACAGTTAATAAGAAAAAAGTCAATATCCCCCAACCGCAGACCATTGAATGAAGATGTATCACTGCAGTTGTCCGCGAAGTATTTATAAATTTCTAAAGTCGGCTCTTTGTTCAAGCTTAAACTACGGTTTGTTTCGTATTTTCTTGGCACAGCGTCCGGTCATGGAATAATAGTCAGGTTAACTTGAAAGCTTGTCTAAGACAACAAGACGAGTAGAGCCACCTAGCGACGAGTAGCAACACTAAGTTAGCTTACTTAACGAAATCACTTTGAATACATTTTTATGATTTTAGTTAGTTAATATAGTAATATAGAATATTCTTTTTTTTTAATACGAATAATAATAAATACAACGTGAGTTATGTAACAACGATAGCGAAGAAATTTGAGTAGTGCCATTCAGCTCAATTTGTAACAGTTACCTCAATCGCTAGCACCACTTAGATAGGAAATGCTATTCCATACAAAACTGGGGCATAGCAAGATCGGTATACTAGACACTGAACAATGGAATAGTTGCTAATTACTAATGGAGAAAGCTTTCAATTAAATAACATTGGGTAGATATAACTGGTGTTTCTATGAGGGATCAGGAACGAAGTTATTCGCCAGAGAACTAAAGTAACTAACATATCTCGAAGGAATATCAAGCTGAAGTGGCAGTGGGCTGGTTATATACCCCCACGACCCGGTCAACCCGAGCCGAGGTCCTAGCCTTTAGAGGCCCTCGGGTTGTTCCGCTCCCAATCCGACCAAAACCCCTCGGAGAATCTAGTAGGTAGGGAACAGGGTCACGCACTAGTGCGTGATGCCACTACCTCTAGAACACCTCTGTAGGTGTTTTGTTTCACACGGCTTAAGGAACCCTTTAAGTTTCTCGCTGCACCAATAGTTCGGTGACGCTGAAAATGCCTAATGGCAATCAGCACACTCTTTAAAAAAAACATATGTTGAGCAGTGGACTGATACAGGCCGATCTATGATGACGATGATGGTGTATCTGCGAGTGCAAGAAAAATTATTTTTCCATGCCAGCTTCATGAATTTCGAAGGATAATTGCTGTAGGCAGCAGGTGAGTTTAACGTCGTCCCCGGGTTCATGGAGAGGCATAAATTATAATGGGTCGAGCGCTCAATGACGAGCGGTCCCTAAGGTCTCTATTAGGGAAATCTACGCGTAAGAGTCAAGTTACCAAAGTAATGAGTTAATGAAGCGCGTTGTATCAATTATGTAATTAGGTTTTACGTGAATAAGACTGTTTTTAAATAACATTTAATTTAATTTAAAAAATTCAATAAAAGATACATAAAAAATCTATTACACTTTATATGACTGGCTGACAAAGTGCACCTGTATTTAGAAAAAGCACTACACACTACTTACTATTTATCTACTCTACCAGAAACTCTACCAGTCAGATCAACCAAACCTCAGAAGCGGAATAAGTAACATATTAGGTCCTTACCTATGAAATCGACGTTTAGTATGAAGAATTTTACAAAATAATATTTTTCATACTAACGTTTTTTTTTTCTTAGCATATATTTATGTCAACACTATAAAAATTGTAGAGTAGTGTGTTTGTTTCACTAGCTAAATATAGCAGACATTAAAAAGAAAAAAAAATCAAGACCCTTCAAAGCTACAATGAAACAAAAGGTCAATTCCGCGATCAAAAAAAGGAGTCAATTTGAAAAAAAAAATAGGCGATAAAGACACAAAATGAATAATCATTGTTATTACTGAAGCCTAAGTAACATAGTCCTAATTAAAGGTGTATAATACTATTAAAAACCGGTATTGACTTTTAGAAGTAATACACCTATTAATAAGTGAGAAAAAAACGTCAATTTCATTGGTAAGGACCCAATAGTTACCATGAAAGTGTAAAGAATAATTTAATTTAGTCTTTCAATAATAATATAATCTTAGGTAAAGTTTTGTGCATAACAAACCCCAAATAAGGGGCAGGAATATGATGATATATTTAATGGCCGTCGGAAATGAGAAAAGGGGGTAGAATGGTAGGTATTTTTGCATTAACACCCCATCTCGTATTTTTGCATGAATTTATTGCTTAGCGCTCGTAATTCTGCGTACGTTGGCTAGCCATCTCGTACTTAGAATTCCTTTAGACCCCATGTTTAGGATTCTAGTCTCATCTGCCTTTAAACGTGTAACAAACGGCCAGGCTAAGGTTTTGGATAAAAATGTCCGTGGCCTATATTTCCCCACGTGGGAACAGCCCATATGGTGAGATATAGGTGTAACAAATAAATAATCATGATAATAATAGGTCAGATAACGAACAAAACATGTTTACAGTAATGTATTCAATGTATATTCTAGAAGTAAGCATCATTCTTTTTGACATGGTTTTAATATTTTCTATCTGTTTCTACTATGTACTTACATTCGTAAAAGTTCTTTATCACCATCATAAAGTCATCAACATCTGGATATGAACATAGGCCTCTCCGAGAGCACGCTTGAACACGATTCGCGGCTTCTCTCATCCAGCGCTTGCCAGTCACCTCTCAATATAAAATTACGTTGTCTCTAAAGTCCTGCAGCTATAACTAGTTATAACTACTTATAACTAGTGTACTTGCTTCCTAGCCGGTAGTTTATTATCGAGTCGTGACCCAAGAGCGTGCCTGGAAACAGGAATTATTGTGGACCTCGGTGCCGGTGCGACGTCCACATTTGCCTGTATTTTACAGACTGTAATGTTTTTGGTTATTTATTATTTCTTGCCTCGAAATCCGAATGGAAAAGCTCATTTATTTAATTATACTATATTTCAATTAACAAGCCCGCCCGCTTACAGTTTGGTCCAAGACACAGACAAGTTATACAATTAAAATTAACAATACAAAATTAAATAAATTCAAATCAATAATAATAAAATACATATCAATAAAATTAATCAAAACAAAATAAAATTAAGTCAGGTATAAAAATAAATTAAAAACAAAAAAAATGTCATAAAAAATTGTGATAAATGTAAGAAAGAATAATACAATACTAAATAGGTCAAATTTTTATAAAAGTTATGAAATTAATGGGTTAAGAGTATCAATCGCCCTAATCCATCATAGAACAAATCGAGATCATTCGTAGATCCTTCAATACCCACGTCTGGCAAAGTGTATTTCGGATTTTTCGTCACCTCCAAGCCCGGGTTTTTGATCACCAACCCATATTGTGCTAGTCGGGTACAACAACGATTTTGCATTTCGGTATCCGATACAAACTTTAAAATTAATGCCAACTTCAGCTGCTTCCCGCGACTTTCACCAGATCGTGTCGGTCCACCTTATTGAAGGGCTGCCTACACTGCACTTTGAAGAGATCTTTGGGGGAGACCTTTGTCCAGCAGTGGACGTCTTTTGCCTAAAATTATTCTACGAGTATACTTATGGGAAATACGGAGCTCTAAATAGTTACCCCAATATTCATGAAAACTATTTAAGCATAATTTAGTTAATCATTGTTTTGTCTCTTTTTCTCAAATTCAAAATGACGTTTGTGTGACGTTGACAAAACAATATTTAACTAAATAATGCTTAAATAGTTTTTATGAATAAGGGGGTTAGTATAAAACATTAAAAATAAACATTTTTTCAGATGATTTTCTGCGTTTTAAGCTTTCCAGAATGAATTATTATCTTACAACAAAATATTCATCTAAGAAACTTTCGGCATTCCCTTTTTAATCCCTACTTTTGTTTGTAACTTAGCTAAGTAACATTTGTGATATACCACAAACAAAAAAACCAAATGTAAGCTTTAATGAAGAAACAAATAATTTAATCCAAATATAGTATGAATTCTCACCCAGAACCTTTCTTGTTGTCTACCACTCTCAATTAAATGTATCACTAAAGTCCTTTTTATTAAACGGTTTTATTAGTGGCTCCGTTGATATACCGGTGTTTAATTGCTAAAAAAGTAGCTCAATACAATGGCTTGATTATGCAATTTTATATAAAGAGTACATAATCGTGTGTCTAGCCTGATTTTGCAAATATCAAAAAAAGTCTGCCACACTATTAAGACGTTATTGAATTAACCCTTCAAATCTAATTGAATCAGGCCGTTCGTATAAACTTTCTGCTATTCCTAATAGTGTGGCAACTCTAGCTAGAAATGGCGAAAAGTGGTTCGAACTAGACCAACTTCCACACAATTGCCGACCGCCGGCGCGATGGGCCCTGATTGGTTCGGGATACGATTAGCCAGCCTTCTCCATTAACCACTTAATTCTGATAGATGTCAATTTATCTTTAACTTTCTTTCCGTTAAGCCTGACTTGAAGTCTTTTAGGGCTAGGGGCTACAATATTATGAAATATTGCAATCAACTTTCGTATCAAATCAATTCTAAATGTATCTAAGATCTAATAAAATGGCCTCAATGTCTGTTTGATTGTTCAAGAATTAAAATGAAATGCCATGATCGATGTCAACTTTGTTGAAATATTTAAACTACAGATTAGATTCTGAAAGTATTAGATTTAACTAAATACCTAAAATTATTTTTCACGTTTAGCCTCCGAGCAATATTATTAATAATATTATTTAACGAAGCGTTTTTCACAAAATTTTTAAAACACATTAAAATTTAAAATTGCTTTTTATTATTTATTATATTATTTATTACATTATTCTTTACATTTGAAAAAAAAAACACAATTACATGTTTATATTGCTACAAATTGTTAGAAATGAATTTTTAATTTCAAACATTTTTTTTATAATATCTATCTATATAAACCGTTTTCCAAAAAATAAAACAACCAATTTTACATCTCTTCCTATACAGCCAGCTATAACGCTGTATCAGAGCGTCCTTATAATTAATGAGAGAACGCCCTTTGAAGTCCTAACGAGTCACCTGTGCGCCCGGGACGGTGTTAATGGGAATTATTTCGCACGGGCTGTTCGGGAATATCATATTTATGGTCCTCTAATAGGTACCTATTAATCTAGCTAGATGGACGTGATAAGATGGCAAAAATCTTAACAGCCGTTCTCCGAGTATGGATGGTGACACAATAAGGATGATCGATGAATCAAAAGAAAGAAAGTAAAAACATTTATTGACCACACTAATAACATAACATAGAAATATGCACAAGTTAACTCTTAAACACGATATAAAAAGACAAGAAAATACAATAAAAAAACTTTTTCAACTAGAAGTAACAGTAAAAAATTTTTTCAACATTTGTGTTTTTGTAATTGGTTCGCAACAAAATTTGCGTTAAAAATTATTTGAACATTTTACAAGAAAATAAATTAATGTAAGTGCAGCTAACTAGGCCCCAGCCTCAGTAAAAAAAACACTTTATAATGGGATAGAAGGAAATGATGGCAAAGAACATGAGAAAGTTATCGAAAGACAAGAATTTTGTGTGGGTATGCTCTCCCCTTGGGACCCAATTTCTTTACTTTCCCTCATGTTCCGACAGGATGATCTAAGACCGCCATAACATAAGCAATCATGTTTCTTCTTCCATTCATCTCAACTTTTATACCTTGCAATTTTAAGTGTTAAAAAAATATCCACGAGCGTGATTCCAACTCGCTCCTCCAGACAAACCGGGTCGGGTGCTCTTCCAATTACGCTATCGTGACTCTGTCCACGTCTAAGTCGTCGAAATTTATCAATAAGTACTATCTTTACGATTATATTATACTAGCTGACCCGGCGGACTTCGTACCCGCTTTGACAGTTTCCATCATTGAGTTAAAATATATCAATGGTTTCCATGACAACAAAACAAACAAATCGTTTTGTATTGGAAAATTAAATTGTCGTTTAGTATTTTATATTTAAATACTTTTTTAATAAAGCCTATGTTACTCAGCGCTAATGTAGCATTCTAATGGTGAAAGAATGTTTTAAATCGGTTCAGTAGTTTTTGAGTTTATTCGTTACAAACATACATACATACATACAAAAATACAAAGGTTTCCTTTTTATAATATTATTGTTATTTTCTTTATTTATTTTTCAACATATTAATTTACATTTATATTTATATAAAGTTGGTAGCAGGCGTGTGTACATAATTAGCGTAGATGATATGAATCCTATACTAATCTTTATTTTTCTTTCACAGGCAGGTGTCAGTGCTGCAGACGTCCATACCACTGCCGGCATCGGCGGTCGCAGCGCGGCGAGCGCCTCCAGACAAACGCCCGTTACCAGCCACTCCTGTTCATGGTATGTTAATATGAAGCATTTTGTTATTGACAATCGTGTCATTATTACCAGCTCAATTTTATGTTCCCACTGTTAGGGCATGTGCCTTCCCCATGGATTTCCACAGAGAGAACGGGGGTCTAGCGACGGCTTAACGTGCCTTTCAAAGCACGGAGACAAACGCGGAGACAATCGCGAATAATTTTTATTTTTATAAAATATTATAAAATGTTCCAAATAAACTTTTTTTCATTTTTTCAATGACAAATGGCAAATGGCAATGACACCACTCCACCTGATGTTAAATTGTTAAGTGGAAATAGAGTCCAAGCGCGTAATCAACTGCTGCAGCGTTAACTGTTTACGCGCAGCCCACGATCACGGGTTCCTATCCCGCTGCCGCTTGTCAAATGGATTTACGATACGTATTGTTACCAAAGTAGTATGGTCATTTATAAATGAAGATATACAATAATGTCATTAATGTTAAACACAATAGTCAATACATAGCACAAATTCTGCTGAATGGTGTGAATGTGTGGTTTTTTAATATTTTACATAAAATGGCTTCTAATAACCCTAAAACGCGGTTACAATTTCGACATTTGTATTGATTCTAATGTTAGTCAAATGACGATACCTTATAGTTTAAAAAAGAGGATGAATTTTTAAGAACCCATCTTCATAGCACCACATAAAATATAATAGTACAGCACGGAGTAAGCTACGACAAATACACTAATGCGACTACAATACGCCATCAGGAGCGAGGGAAGCAATGAAATTAATTAATCCAATTACTGGGCGGATAGCAACGATCCGCAGACCCCCGGCGAGCGGTTACTGTCTCCTGTTGTTTGTAATACTTACACTGTACGAGTAGTCGCCATTACACTTGCACCACAAAATAATGAGACTCCAAAAGGTAAGCTTCGTACAAACGAGCAACGCACAACACACCCGTATTTATAAACGAGTTTTATATTCTTTAGTAAACCGATGAAATTAGAAACGTTAAAAGTTAGAATTCTTAGCCAAGCAATAGTCACCAATATCTTTACTCAAGCAATCTAGTTAGGTTTCTCAAAGAATTCATAGTGACATGCTTGTGACAAGCTAGTTTTGAGGTTATATTCCGTGTGAAAGTTTGTTATGTCAAAATTAATATAAAATTTATGAATTTGTTAATAATAATAATACTTTTATTTAATTGAATAAGAAAACTTCTATTTTAAACGTTACTTGTATATAAAATGAAATTAGATCTTAGTGACATTTCTAAGAACAAAGTAATTGCTAAGTAATAGCTTGTTTATAAATATCACGGACACGGATCTCGCAAAGCTGCGCTCGGACTGTTCCAAACTGTTTTGAGATTCTGTGTCTATGAGACGGTGTGTGTCCGTTGCTCGAGTGGGTATGTATGAAGCTTACCTTCTGCAGTCTCCTTATTTTGTGCTTGTACAGACAGATGTTCTCATCCCTCCCTAGGCTAGTGCTAGAATATGAATGAGAGAGCGCTGCTGAATGTTTCTTGTTGATTAATTGTAAAGACTCGTCTGATTCTCTTTTGTTTCGAGAGGTCGGAGACAGGTATGATTTAAATTGTTTGATAGACCCGTATTAGTGCAATAAACAGCGTCGTTAACGCTACTGGATCGCATTACGATAACGTTACGCTGCGATCGAAGCCGCGTACCAGCGCCAGCGCGTCGGGTATCACAACAACAACAAGCGCTAGCGGCTGTGGCTGTCTCACTGCAGACATCATCCGTGATATTATAAGGGAGGAGCTGGATAGGAAATTCAACACTGTGATAACCGATATTCAATCCAAACTTGCTAATATCGACGAATACATAAACCTTTTTAACACTGAACAAGAGAAAGTTATAAATGAAATTAGTTCACAAAAAATACTTATAGATAAGTTGAAAAGCGAAAACGTCGAGCTGCTCTCCACAACTCGTGACTTGTCTCACCGGGTGCACCAGATGGAACAACTATCTCGGACGAATAATTTGGAAATACAATGCGTCCCTGAAAACAAAAGCGAAAATCTATACAGCACTGTGAAACAATTAGGGAACACAATCAAGTGCCCAGTATCCGAGTCCGATATACAATACTGTAGCCGAATTGCTAAATTCAACACGAGTAGTCTCCGTCCTCGTTCGATACTAGTAAAATTCAGCAGTCGCCGCCTCAGAGACACTTTCTTGGCTGGAGCAATAAAATTAGTAAGTAATAACCCTTCTGAAAAACTGAATACGGCCCACCTTGGCTACGGCGGAGGAAAGAAAAGTGCTGTATTCGTATCTGAACATCTTACTCCAGAGACGAAATCGCTGCATGCCGCTGCTCGCCTGAAAGCCAAGCAGCTAAACTATAGATTTGTTTGGGTGCGCGACGGTAAAGTGTTCGTGCGTAAAACTGAGGGCTCCAACTTTATACTTGTAAAAGACAGTGCCACGTTAGATAAATTGATATAACTTTTGTTGTTCATAATTTATAATTCTGTTAACTAGGAACTTAAATTTTAACTACAATACAATAATTTTTTTTTTTTTCTTTCTTGTACATTATTATATCGAATATTTAATAACAATTCTCAATTTTATATTGACAAAACTGACATTTTATAACATTTTTTTAAATTCTTTTTATTCAAATTATTTTATTCTATTTTACATTATATGCTTCAATTCTATTATCAAAACGTCAGAGGTCTGCGAACCAAAACTACAGATTTTTTTAATAATGTTTTGTGTAATACTTACGATGTGATTGTTTTAAGTAAGACATGGTTGAATAGCAGCGTTTTCGATTCGGAACTCTTCGACGATCGTTATGTTGTCTACAGACGTGATAGGGACACTAGCGGTTTCCACAGTAAAAAGGATGGGGGGGGGGTGTACTTGTCGCGGTTTCAAGTCGAATTTCTTCAAGCCGCCTACAGTGTTTTGAGTCAAATTGTGAGGACTTATGGGTCAAGGTGGACTGTCTAAGTGCCAATGGTGAAACAAATCACTTGTACTTATGTGCAGTATACATGCCTCCTCCCATTCAGAAACACATCCTCAGTGAATTCCTTTCTAATGCTAATCGAGTTGTAGAGCAGAATAACATCGAAAAGCTGATATTTATAGGTGATTTCAACCTGAGCTCAATACAATGGAGTTTTGCTGGCAATTCGAATTCATTGGCCGACACGAATAACAGCCATCTCTCAACAATGCTCTTGGATTTTGCGATGTTTCACGATTTGAAGCAATTTAACAATACCCTCAACAATAAAGGGAAGATTTTGGACCTTGTCTTGAGCAGTGTGCATGTCCCTGATCTTAACATTGTTAACGATCCGCTTACCATCATCGACCCCTTACACCCTCCGTTGCAGTTTGCATTGCATATGTGTACACAGGATACACTATCCTACAACGATAACTACCGTTTTTGTTTTCACAGAGCAGACTATGAACTGATTATTAAGGACCTCGAAGGGGTATGCTGGGAGGACGAGTTTAAAGACTGCGTCGTGGTTGATGATATGCTGTCTATTTTTTACAAACATATACGAGATGCTATCATCAAACATGTTCCTAAATCTAAACCCAAATCAAAAAAATACCCTATTTGGTTTACAAGAGAATTAATTTGTGTTCTGCGGGAAAAGCTCAAGTACCGTAAAAAATTACGTAAATTTAACTATAATCCTCTTGACCAATTGTCGTTTGATATACTTAAGAGACGGCTGGACCGACTTATTACTAGTTGCTATAGAGACTATACTGCTAGGCTCGAGCAAAATTTGCGCTCTAATCCTAAGCTTTTCTGGACTTTTATCAAAAGTAAAAAAAAGACACACAGCCGCTACCCTTCAAGAATGATCCTTGAGAATAATACTGTATCGAATGGTCTTGACATCTGTAACCTCTTTGCTAAGAGTTTTTCTTCAGTCTATAATTGTAACGGAACTAAGAATGATTCCCCTAGCTCTTCCTCTGATGGTGTAGCCACATTGACCAGCAATTATCTTACCGCTATAAAATTTAAAGACGACCAGGTTTTAAAAGTTTTAAAAAGACTGGATGCCTACAAAGGCGCAGGGTCTGATGGTTTACCATCAGTCTTTGCACTCCGATGCGCTTATGCCTTGGCAAGGCCTTTATGCTTAATTTATAATAAATCACTGAGAACTGGCATGTTTCCGTCCGAGTGGAAGGTCGCATTGGTAGTCCCACTTTTCAAAAATGGCGAAAAAGACCATATTGCAAATTATAGACCGATTTCCATCCTGCCAGTCTTTGCTAAGGTATTCGAGCAGTTGCTATGTCCCATTCTGTCTTGGCATTTCAAACAGCTTATTAGTTCTCGTCAGCATGGCTTCACGAAGAATAGGTCGACATCAACAAACCTCACTTCATTTGTTAACTCTGTTTCCCTGAAACTCGACAGCCGCTCATCGGTGGATGCGATCTACACTGACTTCAGCAAGGCCTTTGACCGGGTTAACCATGAAGTATTACTTAACAAACTCAATGTACATGGTATTGGTGAACCTATGCTGAGTTGGTGCCGATCGTATCTGTCGGATAGAGCGTCAAAAGTGGTGGTGAACGGGTACACTTCGGATCTTTTCCCAGTTTCTTCTGGTGTTCCCCAGGGATCTCATTTGGGCCCCTTGTTGTTCAATGTTTTCATTAATGACATTGGTAAGTGCTTTAGTAACTCAGATTATTTTTTGTTTGCGGACGACTTGAAATTTTACAGGGTTGTTGACACTCAATTGGACGCGATTTTGTTACAAACAGACATAAATAACCTGGTCGAATGGTGCGAGAGAAACCATATGGATTTAAATGTTTCCAAGTGTTGTTCTGTGCGTTTCTCAAGAAAAAAGATGCTTTCCAACTATAAATACACAATTAGGAACGACATTTTGGCTGATGTCGATACTGTAAGAGATCTCGGTGTGCGATTGGATAGCAAGCTGAGGTTTAATGTTCATATTAATGATATTTGTTCCAAAGGCTTTAGGAATCTTGGATTTGTCCTCCGTAACTGTAGGGATTTTAGGTCTCCTAAAACGAAGATCCTTTTATATAACTCATTTGTTCGTAGTGGCTTGGAGTACTGCAGTATGGTGTGGAATCCTTTTTATGACGTGTATTTAAAAAGATTGGAAAGCATCCAAAAGCGATTCTTATGGCACTTAACGTTTTCGTGTAATATGGGCAAGAATTTATTAAAGTATTCTGAGAGATTAAATCATTTTAAAATAAGTTCTCTATCGGATCGAAGACGTATGCACGACCTCATGTTTCTCTATAGGCTAGCGAATGGCATCCTTGATGTCCCGGATTTACTAATATCGTTGTCATTCAATGCACCCTTAAAGCTCCCGCGGGCATCAAAAAGTAACGTCCTTGTGGATCAGCCTTGCAGGTCCAACCTTGGCCAGAATGCACCCCTGAATCGTATCATAAGGGAGTTTAATGGTACAGCTAAAATAAAGAGTTTGGACTTGTTCATGGGTGACATTCGCAGCTTTAAGAAATCACTCATCTCCTAATGTGTATTGTGATGATTTGACACAGTAATTTTAATGATGTTTCACAATTTTTTATTTAAATTTAAATTTTTTATTTTTTTTATAATTACTTAATCTCAATTTTAATTCTCATTCTCATTTCTCACTTTATTAAATATAAATTTCTGTAAATTTTATTAATGTAATTGCATGTAGTCTTCACCTATAATTGTATTGACATCTAGCAAAAAAATCTATTTTAACAATGTATTATTTAAGAAATCAATGATGTTCTATATGTTGGTGATCATTTCAATAAATAAATAAATAAATAAATAAACAACGTACTCGTAATACAAAGTACTTTGTATAGGTGGGTATCAGTGGCGAAGATTCCAAACAACCCGATTTCCATCGGCTTCCCTTTAGAAAATGGTCATTATGGTACAGATAAACAGTATTTCTCAACGAGTTATATTCGTTCATTCATTTAACACACACAACGGTCAACAGTTTGGAATCAAAATTACGTCGATAGGTATAGTTTTTGGTGTTAGGTTTTTGGATTGCGCAATTTTTTTATCTTTAAATTTCCACTTCTCGCCACTCTGGTAGGTATCATAGGCATACTTTCAACCGAGTTACACCGGCAGTAGTCACGTGCTGTCTAATATTTTTGGTAATTTTTAATGATGTAGGACAGCTAGAAAAATACTAAAAACTATAGTTCCTAGTCGTTAGTCGACGTGTCTGTGAGACATCTGTTGTGTGTATTATTAATTTATGTGAGTGTTCAATGTGTCATATAAAATGTGATTATATCACACTCTATGATGATCCGCATCGGAGAATGTTGATGATAATTGTAAGTCCTATCATACTTAATCCTTAACATGCGCGAAGTAAGCAACTTGGGGGTCGGCAAGGTGAGGATAGTGGTACCACCTTCGCATATGGACTCAGGTGAAGTTTAACGCCGTTTTTGTACAATACAAACTTAGATATTAGATATTTTACTATGCCATGATTAAAGAATTAATTTATATACCGTGGTCACGGACGCCAGTCAACCCGTGACCACGGCCGGTGCAGTCCGTAGCAACGTCGTCGGGTATAAAAAAGATTTATGCCTATCATACTAATTACTTTGCATTAATCCGGAATCCCCGTTAAATGCTTTGTTTAGATAGGAAGGCGAAAATTTAAAAGTGTATATCATGCCATGATTGTTTATTGTGAGAGTAGGTACCTACTTGTTGGTTGATATATCGTAAATTCTCACCTGCCATATAGTCGGGATGAGTACAGAAAAGCGTCCCTATCTTGTAAGTTTGTTCACTCCCTCTTGAATCCTGATAAGTGGGCCGTCATCCACGTTATTGCCCATCCGCTGATAACTGTGATAAAGCACTATCTCGAGATGCTTTGCCGTTTTACGATTGAGCTCAGTCGAGTTATGTCTGACGGCACGCTTATCAAATTCACACGAGACGTTTGGTAACGATCGATCGGAGTTTTGGACTTTTTAATGTTGACTTGACTTAAAAGTACCTGATCAGGAGAAATGGGCTTATTTTGTTATATTTAATAAGGTACCCTTATTATCGCAGGATAGATTCCCAGCGGGGATTATACCTACGTAGGTGCTTGGTTCGGTTTGTATTGAGGCTTATTACTAATATTATTAATATATTAATCTTATCTAGACTGCCGTCGTTCTGATAACAGCATTAATTTCGTCAACTACAACTTCCTTAATGGTTAAGAATGCCGAGTTTATCTTCGGCTTTATCATCACTTACCATAAAGTAAAAAAAAAGGTCAAGTACATCCTCGCTGTAAAAAAACATCTTGAGTTATACCTACTATAATTAACTGGATCACTCGTTAACAATAGGGGTTAGTTCCGCTATGGTATGGTTCCGCTATGGCATCATCACAAAATACCTACCAAAAAGTCCCACTTTGGCACCCTTCAGTTTCTGGGACTGACGAAAAGAAAAGTCTTACGATGTTTTATTAAAATACACACCACATGTTAATTAAAAGCAGAAAATTTTGATAACCTGCACATAACTGTATAATCTGTGACCTGAAGTTATCATTATTTAATCATAACTCTTCTAATTACTGTTATTGCAACTGCAATTCGGACACTAAAACCGCAATCATACTGTCTCTCTCTATTTACATAAAAACAAAAGAAAAGGACTAGATAAGAATTTGAGGAAGGGCTTGTTGCTATTGTTTTCCCGAAAAAACCGGTTAGTCAGGTAACTTGCTTCACTCGAGCATGACTTATTTAAGATAGTTTGCTAGTTTATGTATTGCAATGTCGGAGGCAAGTGGTTCACGTGGTCCGGTCAAACATCTTACTATTATCGACAGTAGGCGCGGTGGAAAAACATTACTACATGCCGGACATAAATATATTAAACGGAGAGATAATAAAAATTCAAGTACTTGGCATTGTGTTAATAGAAGAAATAGTATTAAATGCAGTGGATATGTAACTCTTGACAATATAAATCATATAATCTTTAAAGAAAATAAACACAGTCATCAATGCGTGCCAAATTTTGAAGACAATGAGGTTCAAATAGCCATAAGTGAGTGCAAAAAAGAAGTTAGTTCAAATTACACATCAGTACAGAAGATTTTTGAAAAACACATGCGAAGCATAAAAGACAAAGGCTACCACCTTACAGGAAATGTTCCTGACTACAAAACATTAAAAACAATATTATACAGACACCGAAATAAGTCATTAAACGTGCTGAAAACACAATTTAAAACTCTGGATGAAATAATAATACCAGAAGAATTTGTAATGGAGTTGAGACGGAGACCCGAAATGAAACAATGTCTTGCGTTTAATGAATCATCTTTATCCTCTAGTGTATCATCTTAAATACTAATTAACATCACATTTATACGTGACTAGAGGAAGGACGCCTTGTCAATCAGGAAGACCTTAATTATCACGTACTATTGAGTACGTGCTGATAGTGTAATTCACTATATCACACCTCCCCTGAAAAGGCTAGGCATCCCTTCCCTGAAAAGTAAACTCTTATTTTCTAAATATCTTAGTCCTATTCTTATGAACTATATATTCTTTATTATTCTTTAATATTTTTACATTAGTACCTAGCTCTTCTAAAACTTCAAATGGACCTAAATACAAGTCATTCAATTTATTATAATTTTCATTCTTATACAAGAGTAGATCACCTTTTTTGTAGTGTACTTCCTTACAATCTAAATCATAATTAGTTTTTCTACTTTGTTTTGATATTAATAAGTTGTTCCTGGCATCATTATGAGCTTTTTGCAATCTAAATTTTAACTCCGATGGATAATTGTCGTATACATATAAGGGATCAACTTTACTAACTAAATTACTAGGTACGTTACATGTTTTCCCAAAAACTAGTTCATAAGGGGAGTATTTGGTACTAGTATTTACAGAATTATTATAAGCAAAGCACCAATATGGTATCCAGGTACTCCAATTTGCCGACTGATTCTGTGTTTGTATTCTCAAGTAACATCCGAGATGTTTGTGCCAGTTTTCTAGCGAACCTATACTCTCATGATGATAGGGTGTTGAATTTAACTTATCAATATTTAGCAATTTACATACTGTTTCTAACGTGGAATTAATAAATTCCGTTCCACAGTCAGTCGCAATAACCCTGGGAGTACCATATCGTAAAATAAAATTTTCAGTAAAAACCCTAGCAACAGTTTCAGCTGACTTATCAAGTATTGGGTAAGCTTCTACAAACTTTGTCAATTCGCATTGTATTGTTAATATGTATTTATTACCCAAATTATCGACCTCCAACGGCCCCACAATATCTAAATATAATTTTTCAAAAGAAGTAGATGCTGTAGTGGTTATTACCATTTTCTCTTTATTATTTTTATTACAAAATTTCTGCTTTTGGCAATCTTTACAGCGAGTCACATATTCAGTTATGTCTTTTTGCATATTACTCCAAAAATATTTTTTTCGAATATTCTTAGTCATTTTATTTATGCCTACATGACCACTTGTCGGCAATAAATGATAATCATTTAGTATAACACGTATCAAGTCTTTATTTGTAACATGTTCAACTTGGTTATTAATAATACATAACCGCGGTAATTCTTTATGTTTCATGAAAGTTTGGGTCAAAATTTTAATAAACTTTTTATTAAACCCATTTTTAATCACAACGACTTCTACCTTATTATATTTTTTACATAATGCACTCAGTTCTCCTATCGTTGCGTCTCGGCGCGCCTCCGTTAGTAGAGATTCCTGATTTATGTAAATAGTAGAGTCACTAAATAACATATCACCCGTCTGTGAGACGTATCTTTTCTTTTTCCTCAACTTCACGAAGTTTTCATACGAACAAATATCTAACCTTACATCATTTTGTGATTTCTGCATAATATCTACCACTCTTGGTTGCCTATGATAAACAGGGGGCTCAACCCTGCTACTTCCAGAGGTAGCGGGTTCATTATTTTGCTCCATGGTTCTTTTCATTGAACGGGTTAATACCCCCAAAAAATTTGAATTTAGATTTTTTAACTCGTCTGATGTTATAATGACTCTCGATAAGGCATCTGCCGTTACATTTTCGGAACCTTTTATGTATTCAATATCGAAATCATATTCTTCTAAACAAAGTCTAAACTTAGTTAAACGGCTACTAGGATCTTTTATGCTAAATAAATGAACCAATGGTCTATGATCTGTTAATATTTTAAATTTTCGTCCGTATAAATATGGTCGAAAATGTTTTATAGCCCACACTACCCCTAATAACTCTTTATGAATGGTTGGGTAGTTTATTTCTGAACTGTTTAATTGTCTGCTTGCATAAGCTACGGGCTTATTATTTCCATTTGATAATACAGCCCCCAAGGCTACCCCTGACGCATCGGTTTGCAACCGGAAAACATTATCTTTTCCAAAATCTGGATAATCTAAGACAGGAAATAAACTAAGTGACTTTTTTAAGGTCTGAAATGCCACGTCACATTCTTCCGTCCACTGAAACTCGACATGTTTCTTACAAAGACGGTTTAGTGGGTACACTATTGTGGCAAAGTTTTTTATGAATTTTCTATAAAAGTTCGCAAAAGCCACAAAACGACGAATCTCATTTACATTTTTAGGTACTGGGAACTTTTCCAAGACCTCGATTTTACTGTTGTCTGGCAACACCCCGTTTGGCGTAATAACATGCCCTAAATAATTAATTTCTTTCCTCAAAAATTCGCACTTACAAGGGTTTAGTTTTAAATTAACTGACCTAAACCTCTCAAATACACTCATTAAATTTGTATTATGCTGCGATAGGCTTTTTCCGAAAACTATTACGTCATCGAGATATAGAAAACATATCTCGTAATTTAAACCCGATAGAGCCATAGACATAAGTTTAGAAAATACGCTAGGACTCGTTTTGAGACCCATAGGTAATCTTTTCAGTTGATATTGCTTATCAGCTGTAAAAGAAGTGAATTTCCTACACTCTGGTGATAACCCTAGCTGGTAATAACTAGAACTGAGGTCTAAATGAGAATAGTATAAGCATCCCGAAAGTGAGTCAATAATTTCTTGTATATTTGGTAACGGGAACTTTTCGTCTACTATTTTTTTTATTTAAAAGTCTATAATCTATTACGATTCTCCACTTTTTTTCACCGCTACTGTCAGCTTTTTTCGGAAGTAATAATAATGGAGAAGACCATTCGCTGGTACACTCTTCGATAATATCTTCTTCTAACAATTTACCTACCTGTTTTATTAACTCAGCCTTCTGAGCGTGCGGTATTCTATACGGTTTGACATAAACAGGAGACGCGTCATTTTGCAGTTTAATGTTGTACTCGTATAAGTTTGTAACGGATAGCTTATCACCCGGCATATGAAAGATATCTGCATATTTTGCACATATTTTCTCAATAGACCGTCTCTCTTCATCACCAAGATATGTTTTTAATTTAAGAAAATCGAATAGTTGTTTAACCCTCTCGACAGATTTTCCGTTTTCCGTATCAAAAGAGCATACGAAATAATCCGAGTATTTTCTAATTTTCGGGCTAAAGTTATTTAATTTTACATCTTCTTCCCGTGTGTTTAAAAATCGCACCGGAATCTTTTTCCCGTCTCCTACTACTACGGCGCCTGCTACAAATACGCCTGCAATAACTTCCTCCGCTAAAATGACACATTCGCCCTTTATCTCTGACGAAACATATTTTACGACCTCACATCTCCCTGGAATAGTCGTTATTATGTTTTTACCTAAGCCTAATTCTAGACTTATCTTATCCTGTAATGTAACCAGCTTATTTTCATAGTTAATTTTACAACTATATTTTAATAAAAAATCTTCTCCTAAAATTCCATCATTTTTACAGTGGAAGTTGCTAAACACATAAAACTTATGCCTAAAATTATAATTGTTAACACATAAGTCTAGATAAACATAACCTATTGATACTAAATCCCCACATACTCCTTTAATCTTAATTTCATCCCTTACTAGCTTTGCGTCGCGGGACACGCTACGGAGTTTATTTAACCAATCTAACTTTAAAATTGAAATGCTTGCTCACGGTCTACTAATAGAGAAATTTGAGTTTGACTACAAGTAAAACAAACGTAATTACCACTACCATAACTACAAATATCTACCTCAGCGCTATTCAGAACGAAAAAAATCATCGCTATGATGTTCGTTCTGACGTATACTCTGACGTTCACTTTCGTTCTCGTCATTAGACTGTTCTGCTGAGTCAACTAAGAAATGTACATTCCTACGTTTATTATGAGGTGACGTAAACCTGGTGTTGCGCTGACCCTGAAACCTATTCGAGTTATAGTAGGCACGACCCCGACCTTGCTGACTCGTCGCGTTGTTGTTACGTGACTTATTATATTGTTGATGATAGTTTTTATTTATCTTTTCAAATCGCTGGTTCGAAACATAGTTAACATAATTGTTTATTGGTGGTTTCACTACCGAGTCTTCTTGTTCTAAGGCTATAGTTATTGCCTGCCTAACTGTGCTTACGGACCTAGACGTAACTATAATGCTTGTACGAGCATTGTTTAGGCCGTCAGCGAAACGCTTGATAGCCATTTTTTCATTAATCGGCTTTAATAATTTATATGCCGACTCGTCTCCATTAGCCTGTGCTGTACTTAAATCGTTGGACATTTTTTCGATTTCACTACCAAACACTTCTATGGTCTTGTTTCCTTGCCTACATCGTAGCATTCGGTCTAAAATGGCTGTGTATGATTTAATCGGAATTAAAACATTTTTTATCTCTTTTATTAGGTCTGCCACAGACACATAAGACTTATTAATTTTTGTTTTAGCACTGCTAGAAAGACGAGTTTTTAAAACAAAATTGATTAACAGAGGCTGGTCCTCGTTTCTAAGGGTACTACTATAATACTCTATTCCGTCTATTAGTTGGTTAATTTGCGTTTCGTCGCAATCTACTACTGGGAGGAGCGTGAGCGCGACTTTTAGATCGAACGTGGCCATGGTTGTGATCGTTTCTGAATGATGCGGGTTAACGAGTGACTCGATTTCCTCAAAATTACATAAAAACTTTGACGATATTGCTTTTGTTATTTGTAATTCTACAGCATCTATCCCTTTTTTACATAAGTCTGCAGATATTTGTTCAAAAATATTTTTAATTTCCTTTGCTCTTAAAAACTTATTCTGCCCCTGAGCGGAATAACGTTTGTCCTTACTTAATTTAATAATAGAGTCTCTAATAGCCTTAAGCTCACTCAAGAGTTCTGACAGGTTTGCCATGAACACACTTTAGAAAAAAAAATCACTCACACACACACATAGATTCTTGGTAGCATAGTTATATTAATTCGTGCTGGCTTACACGTTCTGTGCTGGTCCAATTGCCCGTCGAACCGCTCTGCGTTCTACCTCTTCTAATAGTCGTGCGTTGAAGTAACGTAGCAGCCTAAGTACTATATAGCCCGGTAGTACAACGACGATGGTCAGTAAAAAGATCTCTGAAAGTTGCATCCCAACGGCCAAGGGAGTTGATGCTGCCGCCGATTGAGTTGGTGATTGACTGACAATAATATTGTCTTTAGATTGTGGGTTTCCCATAGTTAAACAATTTTGGCTTACAGTTTTTCTTCTTATTTCCTTCGTCCTTCTTGTAGGCCCGTGTAGCACTATTTTCCTGATATTTTGTAGACTTCAACTAGCGATTTCGCGGCGCGGACTTGTGACACCATGTCACGGTCGCCATGTAATGGAGTTGAGACGGAGACCCGAAATGAAACAATGTCTTGCGTTTAATGAATCATCTTTATCCTCTAGTGTATCATCTTAAATACTAATTAACATCACATTTATACGTGACTAGAGGAAGGACGCCTTGTCAATCAGGAAGACCTTAATTATCACGTACTATTGAGTACGTGCTGATAGTGTAATTCACTATATCACAATTTCACAAATATGTGTTGGTTGATTATTGTTGTGAAGAAGTTGATCGAATAATTATTCTCACTTCAACGGAAGTAAAGGAACATATAAAATGTGTAACTCATTACTTTGGTGATGGTACTTTCGACGGTTACCCAAACCCATTTGAACAAGTTTATGTCATTCACGGAGACATGGGAAGCACCGAGGGATCAACGAATGTAGCACCTTTGTTTTATATTCTTTTGAATAACAAGGAAGGGAAAACTTATGAAAAAGTGTTCGAATTAATTAAACAAGCTTTACCCGAATGGTGTCCATCGAAGTTTACATTTGATTACGAAATGGGAGTAATAAATGCAGCAGCGAAGATTTTTCCTGGCATTAAAATCAATGGATGTAACGTACATTTTCAGAAGAATGTAATCAAAAAAGCTAAATCTTTAAATCTCATGGAACACGAAGAGTCCTCGAAACACGTTAAGCAATGTATAAGCTTGGCATTTTTGCCGAAACAAGATATTGAAGAAGGCTGGCTGCATATAATGGAAAACAGGTACGTGTAGTGAAAATACTTATTTCGCTTTAATATATGAATATACCTAGGTTTATTTCGCAAAATGATATTTTATGTATATGTATTTCTATTCAGTCAAAAAACAAGTAAATCTCTTAAATTAGACCCTATCTAGCATTGCATTACAAGAACGGACGTAGCAGGGTTAAATAAGCTTTTTATTTCAGTTTCGACGATGAAACAACGACAAAATTTAATGACTACTTTGTCACGCAGTGGCTGGAATATCCGGACCTCATTTGGTGTTGCCATAATGAACGCCATAGAACAACTAACTTGGCGGAATCTTGGAATGGCAGATTCAACAAAGTCATTGGAAAGAACCCTAGTTTTTTATTGTTTTTGCAAACAATTGCCAATGACACTTCTCACTATGATATAAAACAAGCCAAGTAAGTTGTATTTTTTGATCTTTTTTTTACTTTATGCGAGTAATAAAAATAAATATTGGTTTTCTTTATTTTGAGGGATGTTGCTGGATGTCGCATTATATCAAAGACATTTATATTTCATTTTAAATAGTTTTTGAGCATTCACAATGACATATTTATATGTTGAAGGTATTTCTACAACATAGATGGAGCTAATAAATAAAGGATGATTTTTGTTACAGCTTTCGACTCAAAAAACAAACCATCAATTCAAGGAAGAAAACAAGTAAAGAAACCGACGGCCAAATTCAAAAGCTAACAAAAAGTTACGAAAAGAAAGATATCTCTATTGGTGACTTTTTGATCAACATATCAAAATTAACTTTTCATTCCGAATTTTTTAAAAAATAGGTTTAATGTTTAGTTTTATTTCGTAGTTTTAATTTGCAATTTTTAATACTTTTTCTCGGTTGTTGATTTTGTAATTAATATTTTTTTTAAGTTGTTGATTATTTATATTGGTAATTAATATTCTTGATTTGTTTTTTTAAAGTTTAAATTGTAATTAATATTTCTTTCCAATTGTTGATTATTTGTATTGGTAATTAATATTGTTGATTTGTTTTTTTAAAGTTTACATTGTAATTAATATTTCTTTCCAGTTGTTGATTATATATATTGGTAATTAATATTGTTGATTTGTTTTTTTAAAGTTTACATTGTAATTAATATTTCTTTCCAGTTGTTGATTATATATATTGGTAATTAATATTTCTTTACAATTGTTGATTGTTTATATTGGTAATTAATATTGTTGATTTGTTTTTTAAAGTTTACATTGTTATTAATATTTCTTTCCAGTTGTTGATTATTTGTAATAAATATTTTGAATGAATACAAGACTGATTCAATATTGCAAACAGACTATTTATTTACACTCCTAAAAGACTGTCCGGTAAAGACTAAAAAGTTATAGATGCACTTTTCTTTTCAATTGTACCTTCTATTGTTTGACGTAGATCTAATAGATGGGTACCATAGTGGGACTTTTTGGTAGGCATTTTGCTAGGGTGCCATAGCGGAACCATACCATAGCGGAACTAACCCAACAATAGGACAGTTTAAGTTTGGCACATTCAAATATCGGCCATGTTTAAATTCCCACGCTAATATCTCGCGACTTATTTCGTGTCGTGTTATCATTTAGCTTGCACTCTGGGATGCATTCACATCACAGTCCCTGCTCAGTAGTAAAGTCGGTGCCGTAGCGAACGCGCTTTTATATTGTTCTGAGTAATTTCTCATTACAGTGTATCGTCGTCGAATGAATATCTGACTTACTCGTATGTGGATATGATTAATAGTGGTCTTTTTCTGCATAGTAGTTTTTTTTGTTGACATTTTAAGCGCTGTGTTAAAGTTGGTGTTGAGTGATACTTCATTGAATAGGTAATTTTGTATTGTTTTTTGTTAGCTATATCTTTTTTAAAATCGTATAATCATAAATGCTAAATGTTAAAATAAGTCTAACGTTTTTCTTTGTAAATATTTTTTAATTTGTAGAAAAGTGTCAAAAAATTTAAGACAAGTTATTAGGTATACTAATTAGTAGGTAGGTAGGTAGCATTAACATGTTGCATTAGTAAGTTTTGAAACATCCCATTTATAATTCAAAAAACCGTGTCAAGAGAACCACTCTCTTTCTTTTTTGAGAAATAAATCAAATTTAAACTTATTTGTAACTAAAATTCGACTTATCTTAAAGTACCCAACAGTTCGAAATAAGTCACATATCTCGAAAAGGTTATCAGATTTCGGTTGAGTGCAACATTAACAACAAATTGTTCAGAATTTACACATAAATGAAACAACATAAAAGCGTAAAGAAATTCATAAAATATTTATTAACAATTTTAGCGTTCAAGGCTTTAAGTAAGCAGTTAGGTACTCCTTACTGGGAAAACTTAAATCCCCTCGAATCACTGAATTGCTTTCCATTTAAGGACACTGAAGTAGGAGTAAGATACAATACAACCCACTTGAAACTGCTCTGATAAATTTACTTTGCCCTTTCTGAAGTACCATTAAATCCTTCAAGAGACTAAAGAACTGAATAAAATTGACGGAGTATTCAAAAGGTATTTGAAAACTAATTAAAATCTCTTTACGCTCATGTTCATTATTTTATGAAAAATAGAAAGATACTTTTTCGCACAAACATCTGAGGCTTTTCTCTTAATTTCTGTGGAACGACGAGATGAGGTCACAGAATAACTAATAATATTAGTAAGGTCCACGCTGAGTGATCTGGCCCTGAGCATCTGAGAAGATACGTGTCCACTTTCTTGTCAAAAGTTAGAACGACTAAAAACATATTCGTTGGTATAGTTTGAATACATCACAGATCAGCGGAGTTACTCAAAGGTTGACCTAGTTTATTAGGACTAATCCAATATTGACCTAACTTTGGATCGCAATAAGTTATGATTGATTAGATATCAGATGAGAATGTTCTTTCCTTTTTCGATTTCATATAACATATATTTTATTATTGAAAATTACAAAATTAATAACTGAGATTATATAATAACTTAAAGTAACTAAAACTAATACAAAACTAAAATATGGCGTCAAAAATTTTTCATATAACTAGATCTTTAGCAATTTTAGGAAAACCGAATGAAAATGAACGCTTGCAGTACCTATGTATTTTGCTCAATTTGAGTATCCGATATTTCGGCATGCATTTATTTTATGTATTGTATCTACTATATCCGTTATCATGGCGCAACTAAAAGTGCCTGAAAGACAAAAAAACATGGAAATGACTGTGTTATGATCCCGTTAATATCGCTTTAATGTTACTGATTAAATTAATTACTGTTAAAAAGTATGAACAAAATTAAAAGAACGAAATTAATTTGAAAAACTTTAGTGACCCCACTCGTTGATTGACAAATTGTTTAACAACCGCCATATCTTTGAGCAACTAGAATTTAGAGTTATATGCAGGATCCGTAGCCCCTATGTCTATTGCAATAAGACGGAAGGGTGCCTATTTCTGCCTTGCCTTGCAACTAACAAGGAGGTGTGAACTGCTGCGTTTTAAGTGATGGATCATCGCATATGTGGAACGGATGCTCTGGCTATTGACATCATTATATTCGCATCTGTGACGTGCTGCCTTAAGCATTGTTAGACAGACAGCACCTGAGTTTGTTATGATTGTCGGAATGTCAATTCATTAGATAGGTAGGTACATTGTACTTATCTGGTGCTATAGTTGTTTTGAGATATAGAATACTAATAAAATGTTACTGTTAGTTATACGCCTGGATTATTTTTGGATATAGTTAGGACAAATGAAACATCTATTTACCGACTTTTAATTTTTTTATTCTTAGAAGGCATCAACCTTATTGTTGACTTGATTTCATTGATGGAAGCGTTTGCCCAGCAGTGGGACAGACGTAGGCTATTATCTTTATTTTATAGAAGGCAATATTTTAATTATTCATGAAAAAGATTCAACTTTAATTCTATAAATTTTATAAAGCCGGATAAGATCTATTTTTGCGACATGTGAAACTATTAAAACATACTAGAATAGTGTGTAGGTCTTTTAGGTATAAATTAAACAAAAATAATAACGTTAAATATACCATAATAATATAAATAAATAAACCTACATAAACATAATAGTAGTCTCAGGTAGGAAAGTAGCTGATATGGCAGCTTTGTAGCAGGACAGGGTTAAATGGAAAGGTAGACGTTTTTCACTTAAATGTGTGAATAGATTTCGCACGCCTGATCGCAACTGGAAGTGAATTCCAGAGACGAACAGCTTGGACGGTAAAAGAATAATCATAAAAGGTGGTGCTGTGTGGGGGGGGGGTTTAAGGCTTAAGTTTTCTGATGACTGTAATAAATTTTGATATGTATAACCATTGTATTCGTATCGTACGTACTTATATGGACAATGAAGCGGATATTTTACTTAATGGTGTGATTCGACGCACGTCCAAGAGGGTTTCGATACGGCCATGTACTTATTTACCTTTGCCATAACAACATTATCTAAATTCAAAACAAATCAAATTCACTGGAAAACGAACCCTATTTACATGCACCTCTGACTCAGGGCGCCCTTATTTAGGGTAGCTGCGCACGTGCATACATTAGGATAGAATGACGTCACGTTTTATTATTTGGTCCGAGTGACAACAATCGATACATGTCCAATTTAACTGGAGCCGTTGCTCAGCTTTACAATTATGGATGTTGATTCATAAATGGAAACTATAGTTGGGGTGGAGGGAGCTCCTTTGAGAATGGTTACTGTTGTAAAACGCAAGGTCACAGGATTTGAAAAAGCTATAGTACTCAGTAGCTTATAAGCGCGGGCGCACGGTAGACCACCCGTGCTGTGTCACGATAACGCCTCCTCTCCTTATCTTGTGAGTGTTAGCTTTGTATTGATCGTGTGCATTCAGGGTACTGATAAGATCTTCAAAACAAACTTTGATCGGCTAACAAATTAAAAGTTATATTTAAAAAAACAGCTTTAGCGGAAACCTTATTGGTTCCATTTGAATGCTCTGTAAAAATATTTATAAATACAGGAAAAAAACATAAAAACCTAATTCAAATGTCTTTACAATACTCTTAACTCTTGGGATATAATGAATATTTTATTTTCTGACCAAAATCCATGTTTTGTAGTTAATACTTAATTAATCTAATGTTAGTAAAAAATACTTAATAATAATATAATCGATATTAACAATATTAGTTTAAAGGTAGGTACTAGGTAGGTAGTAAGTACAAGCTTTCTCGTACTTACTACCTACCTAGTACCTACTTTAGGCAAACTTAGATTAATACAAGTTTCAAATATCCCTAAACAACCACATAAATACTCACCAGAACCTTGAAAGTACACGTGGACGTCTTAAAGCTTTCTCTTTCCCGTATTTTCTAATACCGTGTTGTTATTGCAGGTAGCAAGACAGGACTCTCCGCCTGCTCCAGCCGGTCTACTAGCCCCTTGGGACAAGGCGCTGTTAGCTTCATACCCCGCGCCCCGACCTCTTCATCCGGGTAATACTCTTATGAATGTTTATTTATTAAATAACACAAAAGATTACTTAGAAAACCTCATTTTTCATTGTAAGGTCAGGATCAAATAAGATTAAGAAGAAAACCTCTGTTCTTTTGTAATCTTACTGTAAACTACGAAAGACAACTTAACCGCCTATTTAATAACTTTTGCGGTAGCTACTATTATAACACCACCGCTTCAAGTGTCAAATCCCAAAGTTTGATTGACAGTCATTGTAAAAATATTGTTTTGTTAATAACACCGACTTTATGCTGTTCGGTATAAAAACAATATTAACAGCACCGTTGTGTTTGAGAATTCCATTTGAGTAGCGTGTAAAGTGCTACGCCAAATCCCATCGGCCTTATCGTCACCTACTATCAACTGAGATGAAGGCCAAAAGTTTCCTATTGCGGAATAAAGAAAACATAATAATAAGGAAAACGTAGTAATATAAAAACTCCTCCTTTTTGTTTTAGGTCACGGCCAAACTCGTCGCTTATCGCTCCTGGCAGTAAGATCCCGTCTACACTTCAATCACAACAACATTCACAGACAACGAACAGCCAAAATGGCACACCAACAAAGCATTCTATGCTTGATAAATTAAAACTTTTCAATAAAGACAAAATAACCAACGAAAAGCAGCATAGTAAAAGTACAGCTGTTTCAAAACGAACCAGTTCGTCCAGTGGTTTCTCGTCAGCCAAAAGTGAGAGGTCTGACTCGAGTCTGAGCCTTAATGAATCATCAAATACACCGAACGCACATATCAAATCATCTAATTTAGTAGGACCTAAAAACTTAAGGCAACAAAGCGATACTTTATCAAAAGACAAATCTGGTAAAAATGTCAAATCTAAGCTAGTTAATTCTAAAGCACCAAAAGAGTCAATAACGAATTTAAGTAAAACTAGTTCTAGGGCAAGTAGTAATGAAAAATCAAGAAATAGTCCTAAGCTGCTGGGCCGTGATAAAGAATCCAAGCTGGCGGCACCCAAGTCCGTTAGCAATACTAAATTAAATCAAATCGATGACCAGCCAAGAGGCTCGAAGTCAAAACTTGAATCGAAAATGACCAAGTTATCAGGAAGTCAAATGAAACTAAATGAACAAAGATCTGATAATTTTGGAGACTCAAAGAGTCATGAAAAGAATCTTTCCTCTCAACCACAAACTCCGTCAGGAGGACAGAACTTTGGAGTACCAAATCACACTGGTATTCCAAAACCCACTGCAGCGGTTAAAGGAACTTTTAAAATTTCAAAAGATGATAGACATATTCTTAATAAAACAACAAATAGTCAATTAAGCCCCATACAAAGCAATTCTAGTTTAAATTCTACTAATAATGTAAGTGCACTTCCATTCGGTAGAGAACAGTCTAATTTAAGTAAAGATTCAACACAAAAACAAACGTTAGCTGTTTCACCTATGCCTGTTGTTAGTTCAGCAAATCAGACGGGACTGCCGCAAATGTCTGAAAGCTCTCATTCGAATTCTACTCATAGCACAACAGGGCAGCATTCAAATTTGAGTGACAGTAGCGTTATTTACCGTCCTTCCAGCGAATCTGGATCAGAGATTTCGAAGGCACCAAATAATATGGCATCTAATAAAAGACTGGATATGAATACAACTTATATAAACAATGTCATAAACGAAGCTGAAATATCAGAAAAAGAAGCTGCGCAGAAACGGCTTATGGATAATTCTGCGCTTAAACAACACCTAGAACATAATAGAACATTGACTGAGATAAATAAAAACATGGAGAGTGGGAGCCGATCCAGCACTCCAACACATGGGCGTGATAATTCACTAGGTGAGGAAGAGAACCCATTGATGAACGTGATGCCCATGAGGCCTTTACTTCGCGGATACAATAGCCACTTGACTCTGCCTATGCGAACCTCTGGTTTGACACAGAAAAATATTCCTGGTTATCCACATCACGCCAATACAGTAAAAGCTAATTTTGGTAGAGAAAACATGGGATTGAGGGAGCGAATAAATTACGGGCCTGGCTTTTCTAACCCGGATTACTGCGACCTTGAGATTGCTTCGGGGTATATGTCTGATGGAGATTGCCTTCGCCGAATAAATGTAAATGATATGGACTGCGGAAGGAATAACGACATAATGGATGGATATATGTCGGAGGGTGGTGCTTCGCTGTACGGGCGCCGTATGAACTATCAGCAGCCTACACAGTTCCAGCAACTTGACGAAAGGTAAGTCTATTTTCATTATTATCCAATACAGATACCCTAATAAAAGCTGTAGTGTAAACGCGGGTTAAACGAAAACCCAACTAAGCGGCAATAAAAGTTAAATTAAAACCTCCCTCAGGGCGTGAGATTCATTGCCATGAAGGGATTGTATCTTAAATGCTTTGCTCTATATGGTTTTGTGGTTGTGGGGTCCGAAACGAATTATTACACAGAGTCAATTCAATTGGCAGGTCACGCACCGTAACCTAAGCTTATCTCATGTGTCGACCGATAACGGAATCATTTTTCCTATCAATATGTTACGTACCAAATACCTATTTCACAAAAGTTAAACGACAGTAACCGAACAGCATGTTACAAAAATCATTTGGAAAGTTTACTAAAATTTCTACACTCACTCTTTTATTTTTCTAAACGGTGATAGAAAGGTGGGA